>CM056377.1:110036406-110572359 GCA_029718625.1 Synaphobranchus kaupii | reverse complement strand
AGGGGGGGGGGGCTTGTAAAAGTGAGGAGTGACTGCAGAGCTGGTGGTTGAAGATGAAGCATTAAATTTAGTGGCAGGTGACAGTTTCATTACCGGAAACACTGTCTAAGCAACCTGAGTGATCACACCCTTCCCAGCACGAGCACCGCCAGTCTCTCTCAATTTTTCCAGATGCCTATAAAGTTGAATGCAACGTGTAGGGGTGTACCCAAACAATTGCACCGTTTCCGTAACGTGAAGATAACGTATCGCATTACAAACATTGTCTTCCCAGGTTTAACAATGGCACTCAGGAAATATTCAGAAAATCCGATTATGGGGAAACAGTGAGGAATAAATGGGAAATAAAACAACGGTAATTTGTTGCGCACAATTAAACGTGCATGTTAATGCATTTCTCTACACATTGACAGATGTAGACCATCAGATTTATTTACTTATTGTACAAAATATTACAAAATATGTATGCGTCAGTCTGTTCACATCACAGAGAGGCTGGTATACTTTAAGGCAAGCGACATCCTGGGTTTGAGGATTGTAGAAGAGAGATTTTTCCTTACTGAACTTTACAACAGTGGGTGAGCACCTCTGACAAACATCAACCTCTCACTATTTCTAAGGCCCCTCCTGTGCATGCCTGTCTGTTCAGAGTCTTTAAGTCATCTATAGTTTATGGTCATTAATGCAAGGTTATATAATGATGATTGAAGAGGAGCAGTAACAGTCGTCGCAATTGTAAACATTGTCAATCTAATAGGGATGGATTGCATTGTACAACGTGATACGATTAGCTTGCTGAGCTAAAGGTTTAGGGTCAGTGAGGCTAATGATTCTGTAACACAGGCTAACTCAGGGTTCTGAATTCCGTGATGTCACCAGACACACCTGATCTCTGAAGGTAAGTGGACATGGTGAGTGCTTGGGTGAAAGCCTTTCAGGATGCTGCTGAATGTGATGTGGCTATGCCATCATGGGACAACAGCATGCTGGCATTACAACAAAAGGGAGACAGGGACACAAAATCAATAACAAGAATTGGATGCCTGATCTAAGTAGGCCTATATATGCAAAAGAGGATATATGCAACGAGATACAGGCAATAGCGTATGCATTAACTAAATAATTATAGCTAGTCAATACAGCATTTGCTGACAAAACCTTTCAGGTTATATCACAGATTTTCAATCAGATTTAAGTCTCATTTAAGGGCCATTCCAGAATACCGATCTTCTTGTTTTAAAGCCATGCATTTGTAGTTTTTGCTGTGTGCTGTGGGTCATAATCCTGTTGCAACATGTCTGTTTGCCCTAAACGCAGATTTCTTACAGACTGAAATAGGTTCTCCTCAAGGATTTGCCTGTTATTGGCTCCATCCATCATGACCTTGGTGGCAACACATTTCCCAGTCCCTGCTGAAAAGCAAGCCCGTGGCATGATGCTGCCACCACCATGCTTGACAGTAGGTACTTGGTGTTACTTGGGTGATTGTGTTTAAAACATAGCACATTGCTTTCAGGCCAAAGAGCTAAACTTGTTTGTAATTACATCAACAACAAAAAAATCTCATTAATAATAATAATAATAATAACTTTATTTATATAGCACCGTTCATAGAGCTCAAAGTGCTTCACAGGATGCAATGCATATATGCATACGTACAGTAGATCAAGTAAAAATTGTAAAAATAAATAAATAATGAATATTGGGAGGATTGTGAGACTAAATAAATAAACATCTGCCTTAGCCTTCTTCCATTTCTCCTGTCTTATTTGTTGCTGCTGTTAATTATTATACCAAAATAATATTAATTGCTTTATGGAGTCTCAAAACTTCATTGTATATAATATTTTGCATTTGATCATGTCACTGGCAGGAAATGAAGACCTCTGGTGGTGTTGCCTAGACAATGATGGCTGACGACCTCAGTTAGTGGGTATATTTGTCACATCCTCTGTGGACCCTGCATCTCCCAAAGCAATTTTAAAACTAACGAGTTTCTTCTCTATACATATGCTACATACTTCAGAGTTACCAGGCTACAGTCATTTCTCAGATGTGAGACAGGTCTGCTGGTTAGCATGGGAAACGTGTTGAACTGTGGACAGGAATGACGCAACAGCACTCTAAGAGAGAGCTAGGGCTTATTAGCACACATAGTGAAAACATTATTAGCACAAATATTGAAAACATTCACCATAGCCTGTTAATGACATTACTGAAACTTGAACCCGTGCCTATTGGGCCCAGCCTAAGCTTGTGGTTACATTATGTCATTTATTGCCTTGAATAAAAAGTTTTGAATTGTTTCAGAAATTACTTTGCGCTTTAGTGTTTTTGGGACATTTGGGACATACTGGCTACTTGATACCGTTTTAATTGGTGCTCTTGGTGCTACACTGCCCTCTTCAGGCTAACTTCAAATTCAAAGGGAAAAGGTTACAATTAGAGACTCCAGTCCAGACTTGCACCCAAATTCCAAATTATGCCTCATTGTGAAGGACTAAATTACTCATACGTATGCCTTAGTTACTCTCATACGTGGAAAATATTGCATCTTTCCCTCTACTAGAGTTTGCTTACCATGTTAATTGCACCTTTTAAAGTCAGTTTGACAATAGCCATCTTCCAAATATTTAAATTGTATATTGCAATGTGATATGTTTTGTGTAATAGGTTTTGTCCTTGTACATTTTACTTTATGCGAAACTCTGCTGTATGTTGAACGATGCTTGCACTGCTACACCAATGGGGCTATGTCAGCTTTTTAGGATAGCTATTAATTTCTGAGTGCCTTGACAACAATCTCAGTACAATGATCACACTAACCTGGTTATTGTTTTATTAAGAACATCAGTATGCAACTGCACCACTATAATGCATAACACATTATTTACTTCTATTTATTTCATGGAATTGTCTACAATATGGATTTCAGAGATAGGCTGATATGGAGACAAATGGCTGGCTGACACAAGCACACACTGGGATTATTTCAAGATGCAGTCTCTGTTTGGTGCATGTGAATGATGCAATGGTTTCTCGTGTGGCAGAGATGCATTGTGCTTTAGCTACAGGAGTGAGCATGCTCAGTGGAAAATTAATTTCACACCTCTGGCTCGAGAGATAAATGGTAATACGGATAGCATAATCATTCATAAGATAATCAGGTGTTTTTATCTGTATCAGCTAAACTGTAAAAATACACAATTTGCATGATGAAATAGATGAAATACCCTCTCCCCCTTGAAATCAATATTAGTGTTTAGTAAATGTTGCTCACTCAACAATATTATGGTTCCCTTACAATTACATATTTTCAGTATGAAAAGATGAACAGTGCTTAGGCCTGTGTGTGATGGCCCTCTCTCATTTACTTGAATGATACTACAATTTCTTTTTGTCTTGGTTATATTTGCTCTGTTGTTTGTAGCTGGAAATGTGACATTAAGAAAGCACAGAAAAACAAAATAATAAATTTACAATTGAAAATAGGTGCATGGATGATTGATAAATAGATAAAATAGCCTGCAATGAAATATGAGTTTTGACTTTGACGTTCATAATGTTTCAACTGAGTCGAAGATTTAGCAGTGCATTACTTTACTGAATACAATAGGAACTTGAGAATGTTAAATGTATAATGTAGAAAAGTAATTATATGTTAAAATGTTTGCGGCAAACTGAAATCTACTTCTCAGCAGTATACAGTCTAAGATACATATGGAGATTTATGTGTTTGTGACCATTTCAATGCTCCAGGTGCTGACATTTGGATTGTAAAGAGTTATGAAGACATCAATAATGTATGGAATGATTCCAAGTGTTTCTCATCATCTGTTACACAGTTTCCATTAAATAGCTTGGCAGATGCAGGAATAATCCATGTGCTTTAAGATTGAGATAGGGATAGGATACACTGGACGCTTACATTTTAAGTCATGGTTTTTGAACTTTTCTTGTGTGAAAATGTCTTTTTGCTTGTTTATACATTTTTAAAAAGGTTCGAGGGATCTAGACTGTTGACAGAACTGGGCAGTCATAACAAGTGATTACTTCTGATTTCCTTGCCAGGGCTGAGATTAGAAACTGCAACTGCTTGGATTTATGTGCTGTATCATTTCTTTCCAGCTATGTACTTTCTTATTGCGATACTTATGACAACGTCATTATACTTTAACTTACAGGAAAGAAAAAAATGGTCAATGCAAAACTGTTATTGTTACAGTATATGACTTGATGATGATGGTAGGGTTCTACATACAATGTACAGCTGGGCAAACACTACTTAAACAGCTATTCGCTGATTGCACAGTTCACAGATGACGTTGAAAGTTTTCTTGAATGGCCTCTAGTTCAGTTTTGGGGCATTGACTGGCTATTGTATTTTGTCTCCCCCTTCTGCAGAAAGATGAATATTATATATACGTTCATCTTGGCAGAATCAGGCCTTGGAAGCTATGAGAATGAATAGGGAAATACAAGAACTTTCTTTACTTTTTAAAAATTCTAAACCATTTTTTCCTTTTTTTAGGACATTTTCAGTAATTTTTCATTGTGTGTAGACTGGCATCCAAACCACTACAAATTCAGATAACTTGCTCTCGTGGATCTGACTCGATGCTTCAATATACAAGGGTGTACATGAAATAATTTAATTAAGAATACCTGTGCCTGTAATTGCCAACTGTTAGCAGAAAATGTGCTGTCATCCTATCCAATGAAAACCAAGAAACCAAGAAAATGCTAAGTAGAAGGCAGGGTTAGTTGTGAAACATTTTGTCTTTATTTAATTAATATCGTTGGTAATGAATGTCCTTCCAGTCTACAAATGTGAGTGGTCATTCATTGAAGATCAAAACGACTGGTAGAATGAAGAGAATGGCATCAAGGGCTTATGGTGGGCACAGGCTAAAACACCATTTCTGACTATTTCTGACAACAATTTCCACGTTTCTAAATATGGAAGGGATTGGGAATAACTACTATATTATATACCTTCCTTTCTATATATGTCAATTGATAGAAAACGAAAGAGCATTCACAGAGTATGTATGGTCACAAAATAAACTTATTTTCATTTTTGTGTAACCTTTAATTTTAAGCGAACCTTACCTGAAGAAGATTCACTTGGATCAAAACTCAGCAGTCACACAATAAAATCTGTTTTGGAATAATAAATTGTATTTGAGTGATGGTTCGTATTATATTCGCTGACTGTCCGACTCTGCCTAGAGTGATATGTGTATTATGTTTCAGGTGATAAGAGTTTCAGATGATAGAGGCTGACACATGTATTTTTGCTGAATAATTCAATATAACTTGTCTAAACTGTCAGAGTATTTGCAATAACAAAGGTATAGCCCGTATCGGTTCTGAACTAGCATAGCAGTACCTTAGATGCTGTAGAAATTGTAACTTGCAGAGCTACAATGTGTTTGCTACCGAAGTGATGAGCAAAGACAAAGGTAATAACTGCAGGCTTCGTGACTTCCTGTTCATTGATGATTGCACGCTCAATGCCAGCTCCCAGACAGACATGCAAAGCTGCATGGATTTCTTTTCTTCTACATGTAACAACCTTGGCTTGACATCAGTACAAAGAAAATATAAGTCATGTAACAACTGCCACCAGGGAAGCAGTACCAGGAGCCTCAGATATAGTAAACAGCCAAACACTCAAATGCAGTTGGCAAATGTGTTTATCTAGGAAGCACTCTGTCTCGAAACATTCAGTTTGATGATGAAATCAACGCCCGCACCGCGAGCAGTTCTGCCTTTGGAGGACTCCAACTGTCTGGAACCATGTGATATAAGCACTACCACCAAGCTGTGTCCTGAGGACACTGCTCTATGCCAGTGATACATGGACTGTCTAACAAATCAACTGAAAGGCTGAATGTTTTATATTCATAAAGAAATGATGTGATTATCCAAACTCAATATAGCATGTACAGTTCTTAAGTTGTATAGTTCGAACTGATAGAGCTGCAGAAAATGTTATACTGCAATTTAGTTTCATTACATTTCATTCTATTTGCAGAACGTCTTTAATCCTAAGTAAAGTAAAATCAAAGTATGAAAGGTCCCAAAAAGGTTATCAGAACAGAACCCGCCACGTATTAACAAATAAGCTCTCCAGACATCATGAGTTCATAAACAAAAATGGAAGTACTGTATGTACGTCTTATACATAGCAGACTGTAGCCTAACAGTGAACAGTAAACTCTGTTAACAGAACTATAGCTAAACGTGTCATCTATGGATAAAGGTCAGAAAAAAAAGCAGCCTTACCACAAATAATGTCATTACAGTACATTCGGCATAAAGCCCTTATGGTTCGTTTAACAAGAAAAACATATGTAGCCTCTACTGAATTGCAACGGCAGTCAGGCCTGTTCCTCCTTTTTTGCAATTTACGGTAAATGAAGCGGTTGAAAAAAAAGCCGTTTTACGTCCTGGATGTTGCGCATGCCGTCAACTTTACAGGGAACGGATTTCTTGGATACATAGCTAACCATAAAGCTACACCGGCTACAAATAACTTAACGGGACACATTAAGGCAATGGTATAGTTTTAAATAGACATTTAGAGAGTGCGGAGACACACGGAAATATTTATTGAATATTTACAGTTGTATGAACGATTTCAGCTCATCAGAACATTTGAAACGCAATGTCTTTTAAACATGGGCCGGCGATAGACGTAGTACTATATAGCGGAGAGCAACTTTCAGAGCAAAAGTACAAGATAAAAACACAACCCCGAGATGAATTACAGTATTCCGGCCAACTCGCAGCTGTTGTTCCGTGCTTGCGATGAGGGGGACTATGAGAGTGCCAGGAGGATCCTTGAACCTGGAGCAAGCGAAACCGGGACTCAGTGCAGATCCGAATGTAACGTTGATCTCTCCCGAGCCCTGTCGCTTATACCGGTGGATTGCACAGACGAAGAGGGAAACACTGCCGTTCAGTTCGCCGCAGCAAATGGACACGAACAACCTGGTCAGGTTTCTTCTGAGAAAAGGGGCCTCCGTGGACAGCCGTAATAACTATGGTTGGACCCCGCTCATGCAAAGTGCAAGGTGTGGTACCACTTACCGCGCGTGCTGTTGCTCAAACTTTTATAGATGGTATATGGGGTGATTTGTCGGCTCATTCAGGTATGCGTAATTCATACGCAATTCATTATTTTTGCAAACTCATTGTGCTTACAAAAAATAAAAAGTTACTTTTGTAACTTGTAAAAAAAAAAAAAGTTTTTTACAAGTTACTTTTGTGTATAGTTTAGAATTGAGTTATGATTGTATGGGTGGCATCGAAGACTCTTGCCTGTTGGTGAACTGAGTTGCGGTTCAACACATTTGAATCCGAGCCAAGGAGCGCTGGTGCAATTGCGTTCCAGTACCAAGAGGAGGCTTTAGAAACAACAACATATTATTAATAAACCGAAGAAATCCAAGACCAGAGTTTTTTAATGAAATAATTTTTTTAACTTTTCTTACGCCACAATACACATTATACTATACTGATTTGTGCTTGTTGCAGAATATTTTTAGCCTTAGAATATTCAGATTAGTCAATGAGTTACTAATCAGTAAATTACTGAATAACTTAACCAGACTGTATGATCATTTTAACACCGCTGTTTGTTCCAGCGAAGCAGCTAATGACTTAGAAATGTCAGTCCTGCATAGTTTCGTACCAGGGAGAACCGTCTCCAAGACAACACCATAGAAAAAAAAAAAAAGCTCAAAGATCAGTTTCTGTTTAAGTTGTCTTTTTAAAATCCAGGTTCGGGCACCTCAACGTTGCCCAGATTTTGCTGGAAAATGGGGCTGAAATCAATGGCAAGAACAGAATGGGGGCCAGCGTGCTCACCATGGCGGCTAGAGGGGGCCACACCAGCATGGTCAAGCTGCTGATGGAGAGCGGGGCCTTCGTGGACGACTACGATCACCTGGACGTCCCTGAGGGAAACGGCAACAACAACAACGGCAGCGGCGGGGGCCAGGGAGTTCCTGGACATCACAGCCCTGATGGCGGCCGCCCAGCACGGGCACGAGGCGGCGGTCAGACTGCTCCTGGAGTGGGGCGCTGACGTCAACGTCGCCCTCCAGACCACGGGCTGGAGCCCGCTCATGCTGGCTACGCTCAGTGGGAAGGTGGGCGTGGCTCAGCAGCTGGTGGAGAGGGGCGCCGATCCCGACCAGGTCAACGTGCTGGCCAAGACCGCCTTCGAGATCGCCCTGCAGCTTAAGCAGAAGGACGTGAAGGCCTACCTGGACTCCATCACCACCGTGCGCCCGCAGCCAGGTACCGCCACTGTGGTTGAGATTGAGGGACTGCGGGTCAGTCTATTTAATCTGAAGAGACCAAGCCAACAAGAGCTTTTTATTGTTATCAGGGTGTAATGGTCTGCTAATAAATCGTTATTTTCATATGTTTTACATAACTCACCTTTGTCTAAGCTGGAAATTATTAAGTGAGACATTTGGCACTTCAGGAATGTTTTCTTACATCTTGGTCTCTTCATTTGAGATTCTGCCTATAAGATCAATATATTCCATATATTTCTCTATAGAGTTTACTCTAATTTATGAATGTACATGATTGTGAAAATAAGGCTCAAAATAAGGCTCATTCATATGTTACAAGGATAGGAGTTTTGACTCTCTTTTTGTCTACAGCACCGTTGTGCGAAAACACAATTTAATTCACTAATAGCCATGTTAGGTTTATTTTGTTGAAGTGCAATTGACACTTCCCTGTAAGTAAACAGATGAAGGCTCCTTTGGAGTTTTATAAGACCTCATTGATTATTGGGGTGATAATTGTCTTTCACACCTGTTTTGTCTGATGTTTGCCTTGTTACTGGAATGGAAGATCCAACAAATTGTTATTTTTTACTGTTCAAGATGACGAGAAGAGAAGACCAGATGTATTCAGTGCCCTGAAATTGGGTAAGTTCATTTCCTTTTGATGTAACAAAGACATTTCACACTTTTTGATTAAGTGTATGGCTGCCATTCTACTTTGTTGCTGGAAGCGATGTTTTCCCCTGTTCTCCATTGCTTCATTATATTCAGTAGAGACTGCCCAAGTGTAAAATCCAATGTGACATTTGCGGTCTTGCGTGTCGCTCTGTGTGTTCAGGCTTTTGTGTGCATTTCAGAGAAGGCAACGTGGGGGTAAGGTCATGTGGGTTTTGAATTAAGATAATCCTTGCAGGGGTAATATTCAAGGTACCACATTTGGATAGTGGCCAGAGACATTGGCTTACATCCTGCACTGTTGGCTCTATCACATTGATTGACGACAAAACTAAATCTGTGACTCTTGTTCATAGGACAGCTGGGGCAACTGTGTGCACATTCGCCTGTGTGTACATGTGTACATGTCTGTGCCACGGTTTGTATGTACAAATGTGTATGTGTGTGTGTGTGTTTGTGTGAGACAGGGAACTCCCAGCTGGTGAAAGAGATACTGGATGAAGATCCGGCCCAGGTGAACATGGCGAATGGGGACGGGGCGTCTCCGCTGATGATCGCGGCGGTCAGCGGGCAGCAGGAGGTGGTGCAGCTGCTCGTGGAGAGGAGTGCAGACGTGGACAAGCAGGACAGCGTCCATGGGTGGACCGCTCTCATGCAGGCCACCTACCATGGGTAACTGCCTGTACTTCAGTCCAGAGTGGAGACCCTACATCCAACCATGGCCCCTTGTGAAAACAGATCTGCTTTGGCTTGCCTCTTTTAGATGTTCAGAAATTATTAAGTACATTTTTTACCTGGGAAAATATCATATTCACATCTCTAATCAGTTTATGCCATTAATAAATAGAATTGTATTGGTCTGATCACCCAGATGATGTGGCAGTGTACCATGGTCTTGGTCTCATTTCTGTTCTCATAGTCAGTAGGTTTGCAGTACTTGGGTTGTGTAATTAAGATCAGCATATATTTAAACCATTGATCCTCTTGTGAATAATTACTACCACCACAAATCTCTGTTTGCTTGCAGGGCTCATTTGGCATAGAACCATGTGCCTGTGCTTTGTTGTTTGAAGGGTCTGTTAGTATCCAAGTCATGATTTAGCCTGTGTGAAAAATGTTGTGGACTTGATTTACTGATGTGTTTGATATTTTGTAAAGGGCCATTACATTTTTTCGTTGCATTTCATCTCTGCAATGGGAATACCTGCCTGACTTTAGTTTTTTTTTACATTTTTGGTTATGTTTTTGCTTTTCATCTCTCACTTGAAGAAATAAGGATGTCGTCAAGTACCTGCTGAACCAGGGAGCCGACGTGAACCTCCGTGCCAAAAACGGCTACACCGCCTTTGATCTCGTCATGCTGCTGAATGACCCAGGTGAGTCGGATCACTGTTTGGTGTGAGACGAGCGCATGCACATCCGTGGCACAGCCATTTTACCTCCCTCAAACCCTGGTGTGTCATTCGGTGACTGTCCCTAAGGCGCTCCGTTGTTGTTGCAGACACGGAGCTCGTGAGGTTGCTGGCTTCCGTGTGCATGCAGGTAGATAAAGACAAGGGCAAGTCCAGGACTAGGGCGCCCTCACGCGCTCCAAAAGGAGACAGTCCCTCAGCATCCCTGTACCCCTGATGACAAGGGGGGCCTAAAGGTATGGTATTATGAGTGGCATAGTGAATTTCAGGAATTCACAGAAACATGTTTGGGGAGTTTCTTAAAGTTTTGCAGACATACAAGGGGGTAAAAATTGGTTAAAAAATGTCCTGTGTGTATATATTGATATATGTGAACTTGCAGAGTTTCTGAATATCAAGTTTTAATACGTCTGTTTCATCGTTGTCTTTGCTGCTGCTTTCCATGAGTTTTTCTGGGTGGCTTGTGTTATTTTCAGGTGTGCATGAGCTGCATTCCTTACTGAAGGGGCTAAGTGTCTGTTTTATAATTTGACAGTGTTTTAGTTGACCTAGCTATAACTAACTTTTTTGCTGTTTGAAACACTATTTTTTGAGTAGCAGTTGATAACCATAGCATTTGTTTGGAGTTTTCTGTGGAGCAGTTAGTGACAAGCTATGTGTATTCAGTTGGTAATTAGCCATTGTCAGTCAAATAAAAAAACAAAATGGTTGCACTTTTGTATTCCTGACACTGATGTTTTGTTGGTGGCAAACTGCAATATCTCATCTTGGATACAGGTCTCCAATCTGTTGTTTACAAACAGAAGTGTCTGACTGTTTTGGCTATAGTTTCTGAACAGATCATTGAATCATTACATTAATTAGTAATAAGTAATGGTGGTTCAGCATATATTTCTGACATGTCTGTGGCCTCAGTAGAATATGTGTGTTGCTCGGGGCGGTTCTGTGGATAGCCGCAGGTTTAGAGCATGTTTCCGTACCTGACGAGACTCTCGTCGCCGACAGTCATGGTGGAACAGGATGTCGAATCGGTTCAGGAGGCTCAAGCTGACCCACACTCTGCGGCACGGGCTCTCCACCAACCGCCTAGCCCCCTTCCCAGATGACCCCGAGCCGTCACTGGATTCCACCATGAAAGCGGACGGGCAGAGCGGCGGGCCCAACGGCTCAATGGCGATGCCTCCCAGTCTGGGGAACACCGACGTGAACATCGCGTGGAGCGCCAAGAGCAAGGACAGTGGTGAGAGAGGCGGGGTATATCCCGTCACATTGACCAGTGAATGCGCAGTGCTTCAGGACTACTACTGCTTCTGCCTTAGGAGAGGATTCAGAACTCTCTTTACATGTCTCTGTAAAGTCAGCGCTACAAGTAATTCTATCTACACTAGAAACAAGTATCGATAAGTATCGATATACCCAGATGTTTCGACTTTTGTTATTGTTCACATTGTCGCAAGTCTCCTAATTCGAAAACAACAACCAACTGCAAACCGTAATGTCAGGGTATGCATGGGCAAAAATAATTACATTGTTCAGTGTACAGGCACCAGAACATGACATTGAGGTTTTATGAACTCATTTGTTCATTTTTACCGTTGCCCTAAAAAAAATGTATTTGCCCTGGTCTGTCTGTCCAATACTAACTAACCAAAAGGGTGCATTAACCATGCATTACCACTAGGCATCACTAGAGATCTTAAATCAGGGTCTGAAATCTGAGATAAATCTTTGAGATGTAATACAAATATGTTTGGTATTTTCTTTCAGGTATTGGCAGAAGCAGCACAGAAAAAGATGACTCTCTTATAACAACAATGGTTAGTGTCCATGTTTAAGCCTAAGGCTGAAATAAATTAACTCTTGTTCTTTAACTGCGTTCCAAGTCCCAGCTGAAGTGTATCTAGTTAATATCAGTCATTCTGGGGGAAAAAACAGGGCTTAAAGGATTTCCAGGACTGTGAGAATTTGTATACAGTAGTATTTAAAGTCACTTTATTTGTAGACATCCGCATGGTGGTTGCCATGTTCCATCATCCCCCATCATTGAAGAGAGAAAAGGCAGCTGTACGGCAACTAAAGTTTTAAAGCAACTAAACGTTTTTTTTTTTTCAACCTTGACCCCATCAGCTGAGAAATGGCGCTCCCTTGACCCGCCTCCCGAATGACAAACTGAAAGCCGTGATTCCGCCCTTCCTCCCCCCGTCCAACTTCGAGCCCTGGAACTCCGATCGATCCCGTGTCCTGAAGGAGGGAAAAACGGAGCCGCCTCGGCTCGCTATGCCCCAGAGGCCCGGGAAGGCCAACTTCAACAGCAGCGGCAACTCCGACATCGTGAGTACAGTAACACAGGGCTGCAGTTTCAAAGGACATTTCCAGTGGCGCGTCTGGAGGCCAAAGCCAGTGCACTTAGCAAATGTGTGTGACATCTGTTGAAAGTTGTTGAGTTGACGCTTGCGCAATTAGCTTCTTGCTCTCTGGGTTTTTTGCAGACATCCGTCAGCCGTGTGGTCAATCGCTCCATCAAGTTCCCCAGCATCACCAAGGGTCCCGCCTCCCCCTCGAACTCCGGAAACTTCAACTACTCCCCCCACTCCTCCGGGGGCTCCAACGGGGTAGCCGGGGTGAACAGGCACGCGGTCGACCCGCACAACCGCTCCGGTATGTGCCATTGCCATCTTCTTCCTCCGCCCTATTTCCAATCTGGCATTTAGCATGTGCTCTTATCCAGAGTGATTTACACAGATTGTATTTTACATATATTACATAAACATTTATACAACTAGATATTTTACTTGAACAATTCAGGTCTAAGGATAGGTATGCCTTTTTCTAACCTGGAACGTATTGAAAGGTTATTTTCCATCATTTATAATCGTGCATAGTGTAACCTCACTGATAGCTTTATTGTTGAGAAATTTACCTTTTAACCGCAGCTTCTTGGTGGGTTTCAATGGCGATCAATGGGGTAAGTAGTTAGGCCTTCAAAAACCAAGATAAATCTCCTTTTAGAAACTGGAAAACTCACAGTATAATCATCTTCTCGCGAGTGTTTTTTTTCTCGCATATTTTATGTTTGTTCAGAACATGTTTTGAAAAAACAGTAATGTCACGTTTGATTCGGAACTACTTCGTGCAATTGCCGCATTACATCCCAACCAAGTGACAAGCCCAGTTTGCTTACCATTGTACTCCACTGCCACCCCTGTCCATCCTCACTTCCCTACTTCCCTCCATTGCTTCTCTGTTTTATGCCTCTGTTCTGTTTCTCCTTCTTCTCTCCCTCACCGTGAGGCGTGGTGGGGGGTGAGTGACAGTACACGTTGAAACGTTTCCCCACGCGCACTGCCATATTCCCTCCTCTCCCTCAGGGGGCAGTGCAGACAGCGTCTTGTCCCAGATCGCCGCTCAGAGGAAGAAGGCAGCGGGCCTGCTGGATCAGAAGCCCCAGGCCACTGACCCTCCGGCCCCCACCGTGCCCGACATCAGCCTCCCGGATATCCACAGCACCCCCAGCCTGGTGGCCAGCGATGTACACACCCGGAGGGTATGACACACTCCACTGCTCACAACAGCCTATCGGGGGAGGAGACCAGAAGGGTCCCTGTATTCTGCAGCTCCCATGCTCAACAGAAAGAGCGCATTACACGGCTGCTGTCGGATCTGGGGATTAATAATCTGGGGCGTCTCGGTTGAAGCGAGGTTAGATTTGGGATGGCTGGGTTGACATGAGGGGATTACTTAGCTTTTTTACACATAAATCAGGCAACTGACCTGGTAGATGAACTTGTGTTTGTATGCGGAGCATGGATTAGCTTGGCAGCTCACATTTTACAAATTAGATTTTGACTATTTATAGATTTCGGTATTAAAGCTCATAAAATGGAAACCTTGCAACATCTTTCTATTTCAGTTTCAGGAACACGAGTAATGGCTTCTGCCGTGAAAAGTGTAAAAACGTTACAGGGTGACCTCATAGGATGAGCGAGGCTGTGCTGGGTCAGACTTAATCCTTTGTTTTGGATTAATTTTGCAGTTCAAAGGTTTATGCGCTTCTCTTCATTCCGCCGCCACAGAAAATAGACCTCATGAAGAGGCCGCAGTCCGGAAATTCCTCCACCTCGAAGAGCACCTCTCCCACCCTGACCCCCTCCCCCTCCCCGACTCCCAAGCCCCCCCCCGGGGACTCCCTCTCATCTGCCTCCTCGCACCCCCGCTCCAAGAGCAGCGGAGGCTCCAGCAGCGGCACCATCACAGATGAGGGTGAGGTGGTCGCCACCAGGGGGCAGCACGCCGTGGCGTTTTATTTAAGCAGCACTCCCTTCCACACTGATAACGTCCCATTCCATACTGAGCGCAAGCTGTCCGCTCTCTAATGCCACAGTGCTTGTTTTTTTAATTGCCACAAAGCAAGGCACTGAGTTTGTTGTGTCATTTGAAAGGGGTAGAGATACAGGCTATGTCCTGAGAACGGTTCTGCTGTCTACCTCAATGGTGTGTAGCAGCTACATTGAGAGGTTAAAATTTTTAATATGTCAGTCAATGTATTACTGAGTGATTTTTTTGTTTTCATTTCAGATGAGCTTTCAGGCATTCTAAAGAAACTGTCACTGGAAAAATACCAGCCTATATTTGAAGAGCAGGAAGTAAGACAATGAATCAGCTCTCTGTGCTTTCCTGTGTTCTTTTGATTTGTCTGCATTGTAGTATCATTATTTACAAAACGTTTCTGTATTTGAGATTTGTGTATTTAGTTTGGTTCTCTATCTGTGTTTTTTCTCATTTGCCAATGATTGAACCCCCCCCCCCCTCCCCCCAACTGTCAGAGTAAATATCACAGGCAGTGGTCTGTTCTTTTTTATATATGTTTTTTTCTTTGTAGGTAGACATGGAGGCCTTCCTTACCCTGACTGATGGGGATCTAAAGGAGCTTGGCATTAAAACAGACGGGCCCAGGCAGCAGATTCTGGCAGCCATATCTGAGCTCAATGCTGGAAAGGTACAGTTGAATCATTAATCTACTCCCTCTGAACATATCTTACGATTGTAAGTACAAGATTCCCTTAAGTTTACTCCGCGTTTTATTTTCACCACACAAATACTTCCCGTTAGAGTGTGTGCGCAGTATGCATACGGCATGTTTCTCTCTATCTCATGTTCTCCACAGTGCTAATGTTTTCTAAGGCTGCTATCCTGTTGTGTGAATTTTGGTTTCAGGGCAGAGAGAGGCAGATTCTACAGGAAACCATTCACAACTTCCAGTCCTCGTTCGGCAGCAGTGCCAGTAATCCACGCCCCCCCGGGTATCCCCGCTGTGAGTGCTGCTTCGGTGTTAACCTTAAAGGGATAGTTCGGAATTTTGGACATAATGTCTCAATTACGACTTACCCATGATGTAGTTGATTGATGGAAACCATTTTCAGCTAATTCCATGCTGTCCCTTTTTTTGGACATACGCACGTTGCTAATGCTAGTGCAACTCTAAGGTAACCGGTAGCATCCACTACCAAACGCACTTAAACACTCCACAGTGCACCCAAAGCAAATAAAATACGACGACAGTCTATCTGGGGAGCGATACTTTATGTTACCTACGAATGTATTGCCGGCACTGGTCGACTACAACAACAAAGAAGAGCAACAAGTTGCAATGGCCACGTTCGCTCCGCCGCCGGACTTCCACAGAGAATATAGGTCAGCACAAAGTAAAGGATTCAACGATAGTTTGACTTCAAAAATGATGGTATAAACACTCAAAATAACCTAGATTGACTGTCGTCGTATTTTATTTGCTTTGGGTGCACTGTGGAGTGTTTAAGTGCGTTGGTAGTGGATGCTACCGGTTACCTTTGAGTTGCGCTAGCATTAGCAACGTGTGTATGTCCAAAAGAAGGGACAGCATGGTATTAGCTGAAAATGGTTTCCGTCAATCAACAACATCATGGGTAAGTCGTAATTGAGACATTATGTCCAAAATTCCGAACTATCCCTTTAAAGTCATTGAGCGGAATCTTTCATGCACTGTGACTTTCAATGCACTGGACATTAAGTTTGTAATCAAAAATATAATGGACTTTCAATAATGAGATGATACATTGAATTAAATCAGAATTAACATGATGATAGCAATTTTATAATCTGAAATTCCAAAGCTCATATGCTGAGGTAAAAACAATGCCATAGGATAAACCAGAAATTATGAGATTATAAAGAAACAACACCCCAGCTCTTATCTCTGTTGGATTTCTTTGGATGAACAGCAGAAATAGACAGTTTTGCCTGTCACAAATTACCTGGACTGTCTCTATAAATATTGTCATGGTTTTGAGAACTTTGAGTTGATCTAAGGGATTTCTGGCTGACTTTAGCTGTCTTTCTCCTATGAGGCGTAGACAGCAAGGGGAGATCAGTGTCAGTGGCTATGCCTAGTGGGATACTGAAATGTGTGTCTCTTGCATTGAGACACTGTATGTGTGTCTCTGTGTCTGTCTGTCTCTGTGCGTGACCGTGTGTGTATGTGTGTGCGTGTGCGTGTCCTGTGCTGTAGCTCCAGCAGGTTGGTTCGACAGCAGGTACGCTCCTCCAGCAAGAGGTAGTCTCCGTGCCGATGACCCCACCGTGGGGGGGATAAACTGTGGAGCCCCAGAGACGTGGGCGACGAGGGCCGAGGGCGAGGAGGGTCTCACGGACGCCAGTTTCCCAGTGCACAACCCCGGTGCAGGAGGACGCTGCAGCGCAGACACCGGGGCCCCCCGCTCCGGCCAGGGGCCAGGAAAGACCGGGGCCGCAGGGAGACGCGGGCCACAAAACGGCGACCCGCTCCCGGCCGCTTTCAGACAGAGCACAGCCACGTGCCGCAATCGCTTCATTCGGGCGGCGCTGCCCAACACCGGGAGTGTGAACGTGTTCTCACTCACCTGTAAAGAGCATGGGACATGGTCATTCTGAAAAGCTTCGGTCAGCATGAATAAGGGGATGAGGAGGGAAACAGCCTCTGGCCTGTAGTCATGGTTGCCAGCACACCAACGGCATCAGAAAACTTTGGTTCCCCAAAACGACCGTTGAGAATGAGTGAGAGGAAAATGCTTTTTTTTATTCACATTTGCCTTTTGTGTTTCTGAGAAAAATAAATCTTTTAAGACTGTAATTTATTGCTCTGTTCTTCTAGATTATTGGCATGTATGCAGTGCACACATTGTTTTACTAAAATATGTGCTTTGACTTTGATTATCATGGAAATATTACATTTATTGAAAGGTCTTGTGTTTATTATCTATTTCACTATGCAATAAATATTAACAGAGCCAATACTTTGCTCTTTATTATCCTTGGATGTTGTAATTGCTTCTGATTTACAGTAAGAACCGCGGAATTACTGCATACGTTTGGACTGGAACCGAGATGTGGTTCTATTTATTTTCCATTGCTCATCAGGGTTATCTTAGGATGTATTAGCTATCAGAACTTTCCCAGTTAGCTGGTTTTGAGTGGGCAGCCAAAGTTTTTTATAGCTGTTCTTGCATGACAATATTCTCATTCAGAGCGCTGCAACACGGACATTGTCTAATATCTGAAGGGTCTATGCATGTCTCTGTGTGGTCTGCCACAAGCTGCTGGTCTTTGTCAGAGCTCTGCTTTTGAGTCCTGTGACTGCCTTGTGCTGACCTCCCTGGCAACACTACGACACTGAGCTGGGGAACTCGGTTCTCTTACGTATCTTCTTTAAATGAATTAATGTCCCTCTTGTGTCCCTACAAACCGGAGTCGCCTGCTCTGTTTCCGCACTTGCATGCTCATGGCAAGGAGCTCCTGCATGTCGACCTTTAACCCCGCTCTTGTGGAATGAGTAACACATCACTATCTGAAAATGCTTTGTGTGCTTAGCTTGGCAGCCTTTTCCAGGGTAGCTATGTGTCGAAATGTCTCATGACTTGAGCAATTGGATACGTGCAAGATTATAGATATGCAATTACTCATCTGGGATTCCACCCTGCTACCTTCTGGTTAAGAGTCTAGATCCCTGAGCCACTATGCTACTTCTAACAATCTGGCGGCATCAGCGGGTTTCAAGTTGCGTAATAGGACTGATTTACTGCTGGCCTTAGTAACCCCGACCATTAATTGCTTTATATTGTATTTATGTTATATATAGTGCCTCAGAAATCACCCCATTGATTATTTCTCATTTTAGTTTTTTCAGATTGGCAGTTTTGATGTTATGGTCCACTTGACGAGAGGCAAGTGCTGCACATTCTTTATTTTAAAGAGTGCTGAGGAAAATATTTACAAAAGTGAATACAAGGAAAATGTGAAAAAGTTCAAGGGGGAGTGAATACTTTGATGACACTGTAGTTTTGGTACTTCAATAGCTCCACTTTGAACCGTTTAAAGATCGTGAAATACGCTTGCTGCTACATGCCCCATGTCATGTACCCTTCATGTAATCTCCAGAATCTCTGAATGTTACACTTGGCATGAATACATACCAATTAATTATATAACGGCAACTAAGCGTTACAAATCACAGAACGTTTCTCTCATGTGACACCTCATCATGGTGTATCTGCTTAGAATCACAGGCTTGAAATGCCAATGGCTACAACTATGACTTGTGACTTTGCTCATACTCTTTTTTTTTTAACTTTTTTTTTTTTTTTTTTTGAAGTGTCAGTTTCAGACACAGTACATTGTGTCATGCTGCCTTTCTGCACGTCTTTGGATACTTACGTCCTTAGTTATGTCTCTCTCAAATCTTTTTTGAAATCTACATTGTTTCCAGTGGTTTTATTTCTTGTTTCCCTTAAAACTTGTGGACCTTGTATATTTGAAGATTAATTGCAATATTTAGAATATTCCGTGTGTTTGGGGTGTGTTTTGGATTACAAATAAGTAATTTAGGATTATTCTTTATCCATAGTGGTTTTAATAATTACAGCAGGGATTGGTTTGGATATGGTGCACAAATTTAGTGCATGCTTTGTCTCTTAGAAAATAGTTTAACCTCATGGTACTGCCTTATGGCAATGTATAACACCCAGCTATTACCGTATGGAGGGACATTTATTAGATTCTTTTTTTTTTACCAAATCAATGTTTAAGAGTTGCAATTGGGATGCTAGGAAGAGCAGTAAAGGAAACATCATCAAGAAACTAACAGAAGATATGCAATAACATTTATTTACAAGTAACATTTATTTCTGTATTGCTTTGACAGTAGTAAAATAATCTTGCATCATAATTCTGCTTCATATGAGATTTTGTGTATTGGATATTTGAGGAAGAATATAATAACGTTTTATTTTATATTCTTCTCAAATATCCAATACACAAAATCTGTTTGTCATGGTTCACATCATACCCAAATGAAACAGCTGTTCAGCGATCTGGACATGATGTTCAAGGCCCAAACTCAATCTCATTTTGGGCAACAAAAAAAAAATGGCCCCTAGGCTGTACTTTGGAAAGCCCTGATTTAATACATCTGCAAAACATAACATTGTTTTTACATTATTTTCTTAGCAGAAACTTTTTATCCAGGGCAACTTCCATTATATAGCTCACATTTTCACATGTTATCCATTTATACATTTCAATGTTCATAAAAGCACCTCAGGTTAAATGCCTTGCTGAAATGGCAGTGGCTCCTTGTTGTGAACTTGTCTTTGCCCAGGTCCCACCACATCATACTGTAGACTTTAAACTTTAAAGGTTTATTTTGGACCATGTTAAGCGCCATTACAACATTAGACTAATGGCAATAGACTAGTGGTTCACATTTTCAAGGGTGAAAGGCAGGGCAGTACTTTAAATTAAATTGTGTGTCCACTAGGTGGAGCACTTTAACCTGTGAAATGCTCGTTTACAATGTTTGGTCTATACTAAAGCAATGATAGCTATTGGCCATTAAGCTTTGCTTACGTCCTTTCATGGTATTGCAATTAACACATGTGTTAGTGTAATAACAACTAACACCTACATCTGGCTATTAATCACCTGCACAAATAGATTATACATGTTTACAATTTGATTAAATCATATAATCTTTCTATGTTTTTCCTTGGCGGCCTATACATCAGAGAGCCAACTGAGATCAGTATAATTCATTTTAAAAAGATGATGTTTAAACATCAGAGATCATAAAGTAGCATAAATGGCGTATGACAAGCCTTCAGTAGGTTTGCCAGCATGTTGCTTTAAGCCTGTCACTGACAATCCTAGCATTAGAAATCCTCACTCTTGAGACCCCAGATCAGACAGACTTAGCAGCTCGAGTCCCTTGTATACTTTGGCCAATTGGATAGTGCTTCTGATCACGGAGGCTGGCATTGCCAGGTATTTCAAAGATGCATAGGTTCCAGGGAGGGTCTGGACACTCCCATTCTCAATCAATCTCTAACACACACACAGGTTGTGTGACTTCATCCTTCAGTCCACTTCACCAGTTTAGTTCCAGGTATAAGCCGACTAAGCAATTTTACACATTCCCACCAAAAGCTGCTTGACAGAGGCTCAGTTTCCCTTGTAACATGTTAAACATTTTTTCAAGCCTTTGTTCAATCTAGGTTCCCATTCAAGTGCCTCAAACTTTTGACTTCAAATCAAACAGATGCAAAGACTTTCACATTCAAGTGCAGATGGAGTAGAGTGACTTTTGCCTGAAACATCCAAGCAATAGTGTTACATCAGGTAAAAGAAATATAAACAAGTGTGGTTGTGACAAGCTAGCTGTATTATTAAGTCATGCATTATATATACATTACATTTATTAAAAAATAAATTTATTTAAAAATTTTGAAATTAGGCAAATTATGCATTTGTCTTCAAACAGATTGATTATCACGTGAATGTTAGCTAGGACTTATTCCTTTAAGGGTGTTTTCTCACATTAACTCTTCACTGAACTTCCTTTAGCACTGAAAATACACGATTGTATGGTTTCTTCTGCGCATAAGACATCATTTCATCTGATTCACATTTGTGTCACTCATACTATCCATCTACACTGCAAAAAATGTCTTAACAAGTGATTTAGTCTTGTAATGAGACTTTTTTTTCTCTAAAGTGGAAAATATTAACTTATTTTAAGTTACTTTTTGCTTGACAAGTGAAATTATTTTACCCCAATAGCAAATCTTGAAATGAGTAAAACTAGCTCACCCCATTGGCAATCTTTCAATCTTTTTGTCTTATTTAGCAAAAAAAAGTAACAGAAATAATTAATTATTAATTTAGTTTAATTTATTTAAGTAGTTTAAGTTACAGGTGGATCAATCTGAACGTCATTGTTCTGTACTTTTATGAACTGTTTTAATGTATGGCAATTTTATATTAAATGGGGAAAAATAAAAGTTCATGAATTTATCCTATATGCAGTAATAACAGGTAATAACTGTATGTATACGGTACACTACCTGATTATGAAGACACAAGTGTACCTTTGCTGATTACGTACAGTATATTATCTTGTGAAATAAATTATTCCACATTTGAGATGATTTAGCTCCAGCATCTAGAGTATTTGGAATGGAAAATCATTTTAGAGAGGAGGTCCACACTGACAGCCAAGATACATTTGGAATGCATTAGTTTATAGTAGACATGTGCACTACAAATGTGTTAGTCTTATCATTTGTATATTGTAACTGTAGTGAAGGAAAGAATACCATATGATAACTATTCTGTAAAAATGCTGGGCTGTGCAGATTAAAAGGTTTTTTTCATTAAACAGGGACCCTATGACTCTTGACTGGATTTATCCCTAGGAGAACAGTTAAGCTACCACAGGACTCAATTTGTTCCAGAGATGGTGACACGGGTGCAGTCAGTCCCTGCTCATGTGTTTCCGAGAGAAGGCCCTCTTTAGGGCCTGCTGATAGCCCTGGGGTTGGAAAAGTGCTGAAGGCGGAGTCAGTGATTTACTGCCATTAGTTGAAAAATGTAACAAAACTGAATTCATTCTGAAGTGAAACTGCTAACTGTAAGTCAATTTCACACAGTCTGAACATATTTGCTGCAGGAGTGCATTAACATGAATGTCATATGTTCTTATGGGTAGCCTACAAGGTAAAATATTAAAGCTGGAGTATGCAAGTTCTTTTTAGGAAAATATCGGGGAATGGTCATGCTTAGTTGGTAGCAATCATAGAAAGAACTGTTCTGAGAGAAATCCAGCACCATACTATGTGTTTATACCCTCAAATTCTGCATTCTAAAACCAGCAATTCGGCCCAAATTCTTCAAGTTTTCAAAACAAAGTGGCCTATGCCCATAGACCCCAATCAAAGATATTCACATCGCGAACCAATCAACAGTGAGATTGACTTTGCCAGTTCACTAGCATTTCACAGCGACCCATTACACCGGCGTTATTTCACAGAAAGAAAAAGAAAAGGGAATTGGATAAAGATCGCTCGAAAACTGGAGTAAACATAGGTCAGTCTAATTTCGGATGGTGGCAAGATGTTCGGGAGCGAATTAGACAGGCATTCCCATATTCTACTGGACAGGTACCTAGGTCAAAGGTTACAACATGAATGGACTTTCTGCTTGCCAGAAACTGTAATTACCTATAATCAATAATTGCTAGGTTGCTATTATTGATAACGTAAATTTATTCGGCGGCTAGTTCTTGGAAGAAGGAAATGTTTGCTAACGTTATATGTCCTATAGATCGCGTTAGCTTGAACTAGCTATGCGGCTATACCATGGATAGACTATCAGCTGTAGCCAGATAATGTGTGGTTCAACGCCACACCAAACTCAGTGTTATGCAACAACGGAAAAGATTCTGTTGTTTTACCTGGACTTTTAGATTACATTTTTACTGTCATGTTAGCTATACTGCCAGTCTGTAATCCTGCAATCGTATCTAGAAGACTTGCATGTAAACAAAGAGTTCTGTGGAAGCAGTGCGGTTGGGGGTATGTCTCTTTCTCTGTGGGCAGGGCCAAGGGATGTTGTGACTTTGAAATGTTTTGACAACAAATGCGACCGTTGGGAAAAAGTTGCATACTCTAGCTTTAAACTTCTTTTCAGATATGACTTTAATACCTGAAAATAGACATTCATATAAAAGGCCATTTCACAACCATGTCAGCTGTCCTTAAAGTAAAATTGTGGAGACCGAAAGCTTCCCTGAAGTACACAGTGGCTTTTTTTTTTTTTAAATGGATGAGTGGCTTTCTTTGTTTAGTTAGCAATGAGTGTTCATTCTATTTTTTTTTACACTGGCACATTTTGCAAAGCCTCACCAGTGTGGGCCAGGAAAGGAAAAGGGACAGATGAGGTGTGTTCCAAGATGCTTCCTGAAAGACCTACAGTAACTCTTATCTCAGACAAGACATTCTTATCAGTGCAGCCAGGGTGGTTGGTTTCAGGACTGACGTTGAACACGTTCAGTTAAGTTTCTCTGGCAGTGCAGGAGGGTACTTCAGCTTGTCACCTTCAGTTGCATTAATTCCCTTTAGTTTCACCCCATTTTCCGACATACAGCATACCACAGAAACCATGTATATTTACTTGTAAACACACTCCCACAGAACTCAGAATCTGCTCAGCCACTCAGAATCTGAAGTGGTATTTACCTCACACTTGTTTCAGCACTTGTTTAATTAGTGAATCTTTACTGCTATATTCAACATTTTAAATAATGCATATTGTGTGCTGCAAGCGCTGTTCAGCTGAAGTTCCAAGCCTGAGCTTTTGAAGACCACATGTTCAAATCCATTTTGGAAATCCAATACAGGCATGAGAGCCTGATGTACAATCGTGCACTGAGGATATATTGATAATGAGGATCCACTGAGCTTGAAGCCAATGTACCTGGAAAGGCAAAAGCTAGCAGCTCTCTCAGCCAGTCCTGTTAGCCATGGTGGTGTAATGTGCAGAGCTAAATGCTACCCAGCACGCTAGTTTACAGCCGCAGTGCCGCCCAGTGCATCAGCGCGCTGCACAGCCATGTTGAAGCAATCGTTCCTGAATGTGAAATCTTCCCTTCTGTCACCCGGCCACTGGCTCTGTGTCCCAGTAAGGTTAAAGCCTCACAGCACCTCAGGCTAAAGCGCTAAAGCTTTCAGCATGTGCAGTGCTTTCCTTCGGCCATTATGCCCTTGGCTGTTTGATGATAATGTGAATGTGAAATCATGTTTGTTCCTAAGCAACATAGGCCTAGAGATCTCATCCAGGCCAATGTGGCCAGCCAGCAACAGAAGCCATTAATAGACTGCCGAAATACAGGGAAAGGCAAAGAAAAACCAACATGGCACTTTATTACCCCGACATGTCATTATTTTATTTATGAACATCAGTATTATTTCAGTATACTGGATCTGAGTTTCTTAAATGCATTTATTTACTTTTTTAGCATTCTCGCAAGACCTTGTCCGTTTAAGGACCGACATAACTTTCCTTGGAAATAAGGGCGATGCGAATGCGACGGGCATCATGGTTTGGGGCGGTATTGTTTGAATGATTTATCGCTTTAATGCGTTGAGAGCGGTTTAATGTCTAATGAAACAAGCCGGAACAAAAGGCCAGCCTAATGTGCTTTTAATGTATTCCATGGCTCCGCCATTCAGAATTTAAGACTGAGCTTTGACCCCCTGGGACCTGCCATTTAACTCGATGACCTTAATTCCACTGACTTTCGCCTGACTTTGCTGCTTTCTGCACACGAGGATGATCATATGTGGTTTTACGTACGTGCCCCCTCCCTTTCCAGTGTACGCGTTTGTTTGAATTGCACGCCTCATCACTAGGAAACGTTTAAAGGATACCTAGGAACGTTCCTTAAAAAAATAGCAAATGTATATCAAAATGCATTTCTAATGGGAAAATATTATTATTAAGATATCTGTAAAAAGTCAATAAGCATTTTAGAAAGGTGCTTAGCTGGATGTACTAAGAACACACCATATAAATAACTCTTACATTGCTTTTGTACAATTGCTTGGCACTTTACATCAAAACCATGTTTTTATCTCACATGGAACTGTTCTTGGTCCCTTGCAATGCAATTCCATTTTTGGCTTTTGCCCTGTACAGTTGGTTATGTTATATATTACTTTTGGTCAGTTTCAGTTGAAAATCTGTCTGTGGATCATTATTATGAATATTCTTAGGCCATATTACCACCACTTCCCATTCAGATTGAGTCCATGTGGTTTGCCTCACCAGATGGATTTCCTTAAAAATTAACCAATTGAATCCATCAATAACGACTTTTTGTTCATGTCTTTAAATGCGTTGTCATAACCAACAACCTCCTCTGCTTCTGATATTTTCAATGTGCAGTAAATCCTGCAGCAGTTGCTGCCTGTCTATAATGACCCTATAATGGCCAAAGCAAAAAATCACAAAAAAAATATGCACAACCAAATAGGTAAAGTCAAGGACAGTACCAGCCTTTATTCTAACTCATGGGACAGGTGAATTAAATCAAATCAAAATGTATTTGTATAGTGCATTTCATTCACAGAAAACCTTGGCCTAAACCCCCACAACAGTAAGCCTAAGACAACAGTGGCAAGGGAAAACTCCCTGGATGGCAGAAAGGAAGAACATTTCGAATTGAATGTTTGATTTGAGGTACAACTTGCAACATTGTTTCCGATAAAAGAGCATAAGCATTTGCATAAATTTGCATAAGCATTTTTTAACAATGATGTATGACCAAACTTACTGAGAAGATGAGCTAGACAGAAAGCAAGAAGGGAGTATCAGACTCTGCCTTACTTTTGTCCATCTATAAAACCAGGTTTAAAACTCTCCTTTTGACCTTTGAAGAATTGGGTTACATCACATGGGTTTATTTCTGAAATAGCGTTGGCAGTTTGAGTGATACCACTTTGTTGAGAAGCTAATATTTATATACATATTTACATAACTTCATTACACTGCAAACATAGTAGTGAGCAGTGAAAAGAAATACTTAACCATATAGGACATCTTTATTATGGAAATACCATAGGTGAATATTAGTGGTGTTTGCATCACGTTTGATTATTATCTGTTCTTCAAAGGAAAACCGATTAAATCCATCTGTGATTCAATGAGATTATGAAAAATTTTATTTAATTGTTTTTCTTTCCTCTTCTGCCAACATGCCATTTAGAATGTATGCAGATGCAGTGTTTGTTTGGCTGGAGAATGTGGTTTGCATAGTATACATATTTTAAGCGCTCTTCTGTCAGTATGCCTTCAGAACATAAACTGTATTTTTTTTTAAAAATCAGCATCCTCCTCAAACCTCCGCGTGCAACCTGTCGCTAATGAGAATTGATCAAATGAGGTCAAAGCCGCACAGCACCACACTCGGCAACCGCAAATGCTTTGTTTGCATCGTGAACATGCTAATATCTCCACTGCAGTGTCCACTGGGTAGGTCCCTATGTTGAGTATGGGAGGGGTAGAAGGCACACATGGGAGAATAGCAATCTCAGATGTCCCTGAAACTCTGTTTCTCTCTCTGTTGCATGGTTATTATAGTTTCTTTAATTCAAAAAGAAATTTACGTGTTTATTGTAGATTCATTTTACTGTATTCAGGATTGCAACACAAATTCTGATTTGATGCATCTGACTGATGCTTATTTGAATGAATTATTAAGCCTTATGGACTGCTTACAATATACAAAGAAAAATGGCAAACTATCTAAATAAATACTCAGTAACACATAAATGAATGCTGTTGGGGTAACTCCATTGTTTAAATAACCAATTGAATATACCTGCCTACCCAGTAAAAAAGGGGGCTGTATACAATTGTCTGATGTCAGTGTAGCGGACCATGCACTAATAGCTATCCAGGTTGCGTGCGAATACATGCTTCTCCTACAACTCTGAGAGCTTACTGATGCTTAAGTCAAGGCTAATCTTAAAGAGACTATGGAGAGGGATCCTTTAGGATTTACACTGACACAAAACCCTGCGTCGAGAGAAAAGACTCACAGTATTTAGGGGCCTTTGACGCCACCTGTCATAACATTGACACATTAGCCCTGAGTAATACACAGCATAGCGTGGCCATATTGATTTTCGTCTTTGTGAATGAATGACATGCAATATGTTATGCTCCCATAAAGCTCTAAAATGATACACAGAGAACAAAGGCGCTGCATAGCCACACTGTATAAATTACATTTATAAATAAACTTGTCGTCAACAGAGGTTTCCCACACAATGGGACAGCTAAATGACTTAATATCAAACGCAGTTGATGCAATTAATGTTGCAACACATGTTAAGCATGCCCTGGTCTTTGTGCCCTTAAATCTTAATGTGCCATGCTGTCACTTGTGCTTACTGCATGTTCTGCTCATTGCTATGAATCAGTCCTCATTGTTTCAGACAAATAAAATGCCAAATTCTGGGGTTGCATCACGACATCAGCAGATGGGACTCCTTTGACAAATACATGAAAAATAAAATCACAGCTAGAAGCTCTGCTTTTATGATGTTTTTTTATATCCCAAATTTAATGTAAACTGTCTTACACGTGGATACTTTCGACTAGATTTTGAATTCATGGGATTGTCAGCATCAACATATGGTTTGAAAGCAATCTGAGTGTACTACACAAATTAAGTGTAATAATTGGATGCATGTTAATTGCAAAGATGGACTCACTTTACCTGCACATATCTGTTCATCAGTCAGATATTATATCAGATATCAGATATTATGATTAAATGATTATTTCTGTTAGTAGTATTTTTTTATTACTTCTGTTAGTGTACTTTTAAAAGTTAGGTTAACATTTGGGGAAGAATGCTGGAGTCATATGCTTTATTTTGTGAACTGCAGTGTTTAGTTTTCAGTTGCTAATGATCTGTGAGTCACCTCAGGTAAGGCCATCTTCTGAATGATTAAATTAATAAATAAATGTGAGGAGTGCATATCTGTTTTGACACATTCAGAATTGCAGATACACCATGACTGGTGATGTATAAGGAGCATGTCTGTCTAAAAATACAAAACATGCATGTTCAGTTGTACAGTAAATGTCCCATTGAAAACTATAGCCGGCTCACAGCACTTTTAACACGACTGCATGCCATTCTCCAGCCAATGTCTGCGATGATTTAAGTTGTTAGACGATCACGTTCAGGGTCTCCGTGCATATCTTTTTTTAATGAGGCCACTAGCTGCTCATCCTCAGAGCTATAAAAAAAATGTAGACACAGTCAAGCCAACCATGGTCTACATTCAACATTGCTCGGCAGTGAGGATGAACTGTACAAGCCTCCAAACGCAACTTTTCTGCCGTCGGAACATCCTGTTCTTCTCTTCATGGTGTGAACATGCTAATCTTTTATGTCTGCATTCTGGTTCAATTCACTGCACAGAAGCCAATCAATATTTCAAATTAATTATTGTGGTAGCCAAACTCTAAATGCACTAGCATGTTCAGGCTTATTAATGCCTGCACAGTTCTCCAATGTATCAGTAGAAGAATGCAGCGTGACATTCTAAGGAAGAAAGGTATCTTCATGAATGAGTTTCTGCCAAATATAAAATTCTGTACATCACCATACTGTGCCAACATTTTGTTGACCATGACTTTTGTGTTTGTAAAAGATGAAAACAATACAGCGTGAACAATTTTATCTTTAAATTAATTAAATGTATTGAGCATTCAGCAACATATTCATTATGTAAAAAGATAACTCAATGAACAGTCTGTTAGTTTTGGAACATTGAAAAACATCAACAAAGCCACACAGTCATGCAGAATAATCACAAAGGCCTGGTCTTTATTCAATATAATTTAATAACATTTGTGTCCCATTGTTTTGGGCAAGGTGTTCTGAGTCAGAATTACTGCTTGAATATGAATGAATTTTCTGTAAGATGGAGCATGAATCATACTCTGTGTACAAATTGTATTTCTTGTGGTTTATATGTAACATCTTTTCCAGGCCACAAGAATTTCTATGTAATTCTGATCCTTCACAATATGCTCGCATATGAATATAATTAGAATTACTCATAGGATGCTCAATATGTCTAAAGATTAATGATCGTGTGTTCTCAAAATAAAATGATGCCAATGTAGATTTCCACATTTGTTTTGATATTTCAGTGTTTATTCGATAACTGTAAGTGACATCGTTGACCAAATTGGTATTTTCATGTAGCCTAGGTTAGACTGACATTCAAGTATATCGGTCATGTATTTCTTACTTTAAGTGTATCAGTGTGGGTTTCCTAAATAAACAAGTGTGAAAATAAGCTTAATAGTTTTTATTTATTTGTCCCATAATTAGCTATCAAGCTACATTTCTCAGTTGTCCCTGAACATGTAACACTAATAATATATAATAACACTATAATATTTACAAAATGCAATAAGCACATTTACCTAGCTACTGATAGTTTTCTGGTCTTTCTGCGATTCATATAGGTATACAGAACAATATATTAAATTTGCTATTAGAACACTAGCGCAAGGCTGAGATATATTTTTTAGTAAAGTGATAGCTACATGCAGTTAGGCATGTACTGTATCACCAAGTTTGTATAGGGGCATCCTAAGGTATGAACGAACTGTAGGTTAACACAAAATGATATGGCGATCTAGTATTTGAATAGCCTATTAACAGACGAAGAAAAACTGCTACAATGAACTCAGCGACCCCTTTACCGCTTACTGCTATGACGCTGCAAGTGGTTTACAGGACATCTCCTTTAGCACCCTCGTTATCTATTTAGGCTACGATAAGAATAAATATTAAACGTTATTAGTAAATACAAACAAAAGTCACAAAGCAATATTATTTACTTTGTGAATATCAAAAACAGACACCACATTAATGTATTTTCAATTTTAACTTGTTATGGCATCTGACCGGAGGGTATTGTGACCGCTAACTGAACTCCACCGACTCGCCCTACATTGACGTGGTGCACTGAGTCACCGTGTCCTACACTGGCGCTTTAATTTCCTTTTCGTCTTCAATGTGGCGTCGTTTGAACCTCTTCCGAAGACTCCAGTTTAATTGTTATAAAAGCCCCATATACGTATTACTTTGCGCTTCATTAAGAAGGAATATCCAAATGCGCACAACTGTTTATTATATCTTCAAACGCACCACTGAGACACGGGCATATTGGTGATATATCCCTACAGTCTTTAGTAGCTTAAACGTTGTTTTGCAAATCCTGCTTTCTTCCATAAACACAGTTGAAGTCGGTCTCAACGGCACAGCATTTTCTCGAGATGGATCTGCAATTGCCTCTGCTCCAAAGATCCTATCCATTTCTGACGAGGAGTAAAGCAGCCAGGAGTAAGCGAAGGCTCTCTGTGAATATCTGCCTCACAGGAGATTTGTAGTGGATTGCATCGCGTGTGATCCCTCCCCTTCTCTGGTGCTCCGTCCTGAAAGCTGAAATGTGTGTGTGTGTGTGTGTGTGTGTGCGCGCGGTCGAGTGTGTTTGTGAGGCTCAGAATTGCGTGCGAAGAGCTCGACTTGTCATTCAGAGGAATCCGCCACCTGAAACACAAGGAAGTGAAGGCGACTCAATTGGGTATAAAACATCAACCACATCTGCCTCTAGCATTGCAAACTGATAAAAACATCAGTTTAGAACTCCGGTAGACGTTTGCTTTATTCTCCCAAGGAATGTGTCCAGTTTAAAAGTATAAAGAGCTACAACATTTCAATTCATTTGAGTGACACTGTATTAACATTATACTGGATTAAAATATTGACAGAGCTGCTGGGTAAGTGTTTTAATTACTTTTGTCTTTTCATGCAAGATAGCTTTTGGAGATGACATATGGAGGGAGGTTCTATAAGTTATTCATTTAATAAGAATTTTTTTTTTTCTGAATAGAGATAGCCTGCTGAATAGCCTGCTCATTATACCGCTTTTCAATGCTTTTATGCGATTGGTCATACAATGTAAACAACAACAAGAACATGTAGAGAGCATTTGAAATACATACATTGTTGACATTTTTCTGCTATTAATTAATCTGCATGTTTTCTTTTGGATGATCTGGATATTCATGCTATGAATTTGGGTAACTGAGCCTTTGTGTTACAATATTTTAGACTTATTTTAATTGGTTAGGCTAATATTTGCCTGGGGCTACTTCCTTTTCATTGAGTGAAATATTTAAACGTTTTAATTGATGTATTAAGTAAATTTAACTTGCTTTTTTATTATCCTCTGTTTTAGCGCACCTGTTACCTTCTCAGTTTGAGATCATGATTCCACCGGGGGACTGCATGTATGCTGGCCGGAAAAGACGGAAGCCCATTCAGAAACAGTTACGTATCCCGCTATTCTGTGCGTTTTTGAAGGATGAAGTACTTTTTGAGCGTATTAAAAGTAGTTATACACACTACACTTGTGTGAACTACGTTAGTTGGAGAACCTTTCAGAAGTTGATTAAAAACTTGAAGAGCTTTCCTGTTAAAAGGACCTGAGCAGTTCAAATTAGATCATAAAATGCGGCAGGAGTTTCTTATGAACATTGTGGATTTCACATTCAAGAAGTGCTTTGTGGGGTAAATTGTTGCAACTAAGTTGATTAATTAAGCCCATTTCTCTTTCTAAAACGTGTGAAACATCATTTATTTATTTATTTATTTATTTATTTATTTATTTAACCAAACTTGTACCAATATTTTATGGCCTTATGCTCTCCAAGACCAAATGTGCATTAAAGCTGCATGTTCTCCTACGTGATAAGTCTATGTATGTATATCTATCTATTTTTAAGTGTATGTTGAAAAAATTATATATTTAATGCATATTAGTTTGAAATGATGCATGCTGAATGGCTCCATATGTACTAATAATGACATATGTGATAAAATGTGCTAAGCCCACGTTTATTTATTTATTTATCTTTGTAGTCTAAGTTGTACAAATGCCATATGGTGTTGGCTCTCCACAAATAAGCCCAAATATTCATTAAAGGTACATGTAATTTACATTTCACCTTCCTTTTCCTATATTTGTTTACATAACAAGGGAGAAAATTAATAATTAAAATTCAAGCTGGTAACCTTGGGCACTAACTACACTACTGTAACAATTTAGAATTTTAGTCTTGCCTCTTGAACTTTGAATTCAGCTGACAGAATTTAGGAAGGCTGTGTCATTAAATATTAAGTTTTTAATAAACAAAAACTAGATTTCATTCCCAAAGGAATGGCAACTGTATCTCTGTAAATATACATGAATATTTATTTTAATGGAATTATATGCTGTTTTTAATCAGTTACATAAATTACACCTCATTGTGTTATCTGTTACCTTTCAGTTGTTATTAACTCTTTCAGGCCTTTCCAGGCACTGGGGTAATACTTTAAAGCAACTGAAATGTATACATTTATTTAGTTCTTAATTATTTATGTTTATAAACTTGCTATTAATGAATCTAATTATGTTTGCTCTTTGTTATAAATGAGAAACAGTATATAAGCATTATATGGACGTTTGGTATACATTACTGTAACACCATTGATATGGTACTGCAACTTTAAAGCAGCGAACGGAGTAACCACACTGTTTAGCTATTGCATGTAAATTATTCAATTAAATTGGAAGATATCTGTGCTCTCAATCAAATATTTTAAGGAAAATCAAATTTTTTGCCTTTGGAAATTTTTCTTTAAATTTTTATTTTGACAATCCTTACTGATACGACTTATAAATGTTGTTAAATACAATGCATAAATCTGATCCATAAGCCATAAATCCTCTCTGGAGTTCCCATAAGACGGCTATTATCACAATCTGAAAACAATTACAATATTAATTAGTCTTAACTCATGTACAAAATGTCTGCCCTGGCTGTTGGTAATTGGAAAAATAGGCGAACAAATTATTTGTGTTAGCAGCATAACATGATTATATTGGTTTAGGTCATCAGCCGTTTGTAAGGTCCTAACTTTTGTCCATGAGAGGGTAATGCCTACTGAATGGAAAAAGGCATGTGTGTTGGATGTATAAATGTTTGTATTGTATGTCATTCTAAACTGGCAGTTGGCGAAGCTTCACTCTCACATGCATGTATAAAAAATAAAGGGGAATGGAATATTGTCCAGGCCAGTGGGCAACGGAGCCAGTGAATGGAACTCATACTTGAAGTTTATTTAAAGACAAGCTTTGAGTGTGCTGTGGCTTTGCTGACAGAAATCAGACTCCCATGGGCATCGTTGCCTCATTGAAACTACAGGATATCCAGCTGGTCATTCTGCTCCTGTTGCACACAAAAAAAAAAAGGTATAGCTTGCAGAGATGGAAGTTTTCATGAAACACCTGTTTCATTCTGGGGTGACCTGTTGAGAAGCAATGACCAGTGGCGCTTCGCCCAGCCAGGCAGCAACAGCAGTGTAGAGCTGGACTGTATGATGCTGAGCTGGGATTGCAGTTTCAGTAGTCTGAAACCATTACAGTACGTCTGCTGTTTAAGTGCAACCTCTCTTTTTCCATAAGGGTCAAAGTTCCAGAGCATGAAGTGCAGTAATTCTGAAAGCACCAAGATGTTGCTGCTCAGATGTTTATTAAATGGGACCTTTGGGAGTTACATTGGTCCACAGAGTTAATTTGGTTGCACCGTCAATGATGGCATAAAGTAAACAGTTTAGCTAAAGTCAAGCAGAAATCAAGTGAAAATATTTTTCAAGTTGGTTCCCAGCTTTTATGACATAACAAAGTGAAATGCAATGTGAATGATAATTCATTCAATCCAATAGTGCTGTGTAAGCTTTTGGATCTGGAGACTTGAACTTTAGTTTAAAGTGACACAGTGTAGATGTCTGTGTAACTCCCAGTAATCTTCTGTTCAGCATTATGGCTGCTAATTACGGCCTACAGAAATATGGCTGCTTTTCATATTAACTTTTACAAAGCAATGGCAACCTCCATTTATCAGGCAATTTCAGAGGCTTTTTTTTTGGAATAGCGAGTTTTAGTCCCTCTTCAGACAATATCTGAGCCCTCTGTGCTGCTTCACCAGGAAAGCGACAGCAGTGAGCGAGAAGTCCAACCCGTCAAAGCGTCACCGGGATCGGCTGAACGCGGAGCTGGACCGCCTGGCCGGCCTCCTGCCCTTCTCGCCGGACATCATCTCCAAGCTGGATAAACTGTCTGTGCTGCGGCTGAGCGTCAGCTACCTCAGGGTCAAGAGCTTTTTCCAAGGTAAGGTTCCGCCCGATCCCGACCTACCTGCACTGCACTGTGTGGGCCAGCTGTCCCCCAAAAGCCTGGCTTCAGTCCACACTGTAAACACAAAGCTAGAGGGATATGTGCATATCAGCGGCAAACAACTGTCAGATCTCACAATTACCGCAAAACTTAATCCACTATAAATTCAAGATAGATTTTCATGTGTTTGCTCTATTGAATGGGTGTACAAATTGGAATGTTTGTCTCTCAGGTTTAGATGTTAGGTGGGTTGGTGGTGATATTGGTCCTGTATGCATACCTGTAGTATGAGATTACTTCAGTCTAGGCACGTACGTGTTATCCTGGTTGTGGTAGAGGCCTTTGGCCACTGGTCCGGAATGACTTTGAAGACAATGTGCATCTGTCGACAGAGACAGCCGTGTACATGCATTTTCATTGTGCCCAAATTATATATTAATTTGGCTGGTGTCTCTATCTAACACTAGTTTGGTGTGCATATTCTTCTGTCTTAATATAAATATCACTCTGTTGGTAATTGTCTGGCCTTTAAGTGAATACAGTTTGTGATATGAAAGTAGTAGCGCCACAACCCCCCCCCCCCCTCACAATTTTTAAAAATAATTTTTCTTTAACAAAAACAAGTAATATGGAACCTAATATTTACTTCCTCTGTGAGTAATTCATTTAGTCTCTGACTAGATTTGTGGTTGTGTTATGATTCTCAGGTGATATTCCTGCACATGTCCAGATGTGGCATTTCTTCTCATATCCCCCTAAGCATAATCACTCAGGTCGTTGCAACATTGACCAAAAACGTGATGTCACAACTAAGGAACATATTATTGATACAGGACAGTGCCTCTCAGCAGATACACTTTTTTTCAAGTCATGTTTATATGTTATTAGGAACTATAATTCAATAGTTTGATATTGCATAACATTCCTTCAACTTGGCACAAAGGAAGCTATGGCAGTTAAATAATGTATGTAATCTTACACCATTCTTTTTAGAAACACTGTTGCCTGTTGAGTCACTGTTTTTGACTTTACATTAGAACAATCAGTCAAAGTTTTATATGCATTCATTTTTAAACCCCCTCATTATACCCCTCATTGTACCACAAGAACCGTGGCAATAGCATGACAACAGATCCCGCCAACAGGTGTTAATCACTTATAAATTATCCTGTTAAGAGTAACATTTCAAACAAAAAAACAGTAAAGTTTGCTTCCCTTCCTACAAGCTATTAGAAAAGAGGAAGGGTTCTCTAGTTCTTTCAACCCCTCTCCAACAGATAAACGCTTAGTTCCCTCTAAAGAAAGTATAGTTTCCCCAAGTGCTTTCTGGCCGGGCGACTGGCACAAAGACTTTAATCCAACAGGCCCAATGTAGTCCTGAACAACAGTCTCCTCATTTGGAATTCCATTAAGCCTCACGATTTGCACAGTTAGATTTGACATTCGTATATGGCTGTCATAATTGTTTGTTCTAATTATTAAACCGCAAGTTTGGTGCTTGCAAATTATCAGTAATTTTTAAAATGAACGTGTGAACACAGCTTTTAGAAGACTATAATCCGATGAGTAGCATCAGTGAAAATGGACTACTGTCAAAAACCTGTAATTGTTGCTTTGCATGTAGTACCTCAACAAATGATGTTATGATTTCCATTCATCTGTAATGCAGGGGGCATAAGCCCTCATCATTTTCATCGTCTCATTAGAGCGGATATCTGTAATCCAGGAGAGTTAGTGGCGCTGTTTGCAATGGAACACACTTAGATTTTCCCCATTCTGTCCCCTATTTTGAGACGGTCACTTTTAAATCGCTGAACTACGTGAAACAGGACTTGAAAACGATGACAGGACAGACAAAAACCTTAATTTCCAACCCAACTTAACTTTATGTGGGTTATCAAGTTTTTCCAGGCTAACCCACAGTTGACTCACTTCCAGAGTCCAGGCAGCCTGAGTGTGCACATTTTGGGCTGAAAGTTACATTGTGTCAGATGGGGCTGTATGTAATCCACCTTGGAATACGCTAGACTGACAGAGACGTTTCCCCTTGCCAGATGACGAGATAATATTTTCTCTTCTAAATCATTACTTTTTTCCCTCTGACAGTCTCAGGTGTATTCATGTAATATGAAAACAGACCAATATGTTCCAGTGGCATCAATCATGAGTGCATTTAGTGTGTCTGGCTCTGTTTTTAGCTAATCTTGATGTTATTCTCTGTCTGCTACATCTTCAATTATTTATAGGGCACTTCAGAAAAAGATTTGAAAACATCACCAAGCAACTCCGTGGTTTTGATGTCAAAACAAACTGTTTCACGATTTATACGAGGCTGGGCCAAAATCAGAGCTCGCCGTGTTTGCTTCCCGTCGCCATTTCCCCAATATTAACAGTTGGATTAGTCGATGCGGGGCGTGTTTGGGGCTGAGCAGGTGAGGGAGAATGACCCGGGACTTGAGGCGAGCGCCGAAAATGAATCGACCTAACAGAGACGCCCGTAGTGAGATTTGTGTCCGGCTCCCCGCCGAACCCGACACGCCCTGTGCGTCTCTTCCCGTCGCATTCCTCATCCGGCACTGACAGAACACTTCCCTGGCCTCTCACCTCACGCTTCGCCAGGTGCGCCACTTAACAAGTCTCTTTCAGGAGGCTCGCGTGATCTCCGCACACATGGGCGCGCACATGAGGCCCGCTCAGACGGAACGGCAGAGTGCGCGTCTCTCAGGCCAGGTGATTATGAGCCTGTTAAAGGTATCACAGTTACACTTTAGGGTGAGGCATAATTGTTACGGTGGCCTGTATCTTATAACCTTTAGGACAAGGAGAACATATTAGCTTAAAGTTCAAATGATTCAATTCATCAGAACTTATTATCTGATTTACTGCTTTTTTTTTTTTTGCTTTTTTCGGATTTGCACCTAGTTTTCTGTTGTTATTAGCTACAGTATGCTGCATCTGAGCTCCCTCATATACCTTGTAAATTCTCCTTTTCGGCACAAGAAAAAAATAATGCTATTCTCTTTTCACTAATGTTGGTGAACCAGCTTTTGCTTATTTCAAGCTCCTGGTGAGCACAGCATGCTTCTGATAGGCCACTAGAGGGACAGCATGAGAGGCCTGCACGGTAATATGAGGAAGAAGAAAGAGGAAATGTTGTGTCAGTCTCAGAGTTGCAATGGAAAAATTGCAAGCAAAAACAGAAAACAACAAAAACAAACATTGCAGCAATGGCAGGAATATGTTTGACTTAACATGTTGGACATTGTATTTCCTTCCTCTCTTTTTATTTAGGAGTGTAAGGAGTGGGTAACATATGAACTGCCATAATTCAGTAACTTGCAGGCCAAATGGTTGTGTGTTGAATCTGATGGTGAGCTAAACTTAATCACGTTCAGTGTAATGCCATATCTATTCATTTGAATCATACTTGAGTTTGCAAAAATGCAGAGAATAGTGATGTTTGGATTTGTCCAAACATTTTGATTTTGTAATAATGGCGGAAGCAGGTGTCTCAATGTGACTTGGCTGTGTCATGTGAACATTGCATAGACAAGTCCATCATTTATGTTTTATACAATGGCATGAGTGAAACCCAGCCACAATACAGTTGTCTCTGTAAGATTTGAAAGATTTAAAATGATGATGTTCTCTGGAAAATACAAAGTAGCCCGTAAAGACATGATAAACAATAAGGTTCAATGAGTTGTTTGTGGAAGGCTGAATCCTGGGAAGCATTGTGATTGTTCTGTAAGGCCTGATTTCTGCAGGTCAGTAAGTGAATAAAAATAACAAGTGACTGCAAAGTGTCCTGTGATGCCAGCTTATAGGTATGAGTTATCAAGTTTTTCCACAACATCACCCGATAGTACTGTGCAGTCTGTTCCCGTGTAGATTTCAATCTCTCTATTCCTCCAATGGAGAGTGCAACAGGGTACAGCAGGAGAGAAGACATTCTCAGAGTTATCTGGACTTAATCTTATGCAAAATTCATCCCTTACAACTGTGAGATGCAGGCAAATTACTCCACTCAGTGGAGTCACATAAACTACGCTCAAAAAGTGAAAAAGCAGTACGGTTCATATAACTAGATTTTTTTCTGTTTACCAGAAAAAAACACTGTTTACTCAATATTTTAAGTTTACTTGATTTTCTCTAATGAAATTTACTGAAATTGTTTGAGTCATTGCTAACTTAATTACTTAAATTAAAAGCAAAGCTGACCAATTAAGTGCATTCATTGTTTTTTTGCGATGCGCTTAATTGCGCGAGCATAATGTATGGCAGCCATTTTGTACCAGAATAAGAAGACACAGGTGGCTCTTGAGCTTGTGAAGGCCTGCAGACTTAGGTGAGAATATCTAAAGCCATACAAATATATATTTACAAATTACTGGTCCAAATGTAGATGTGATCTTATTAAGTCAGGGAATTTAACATATTACAAATTTTGATTGCTCTTTCAAATTAAATGTATTCTAATGTACAGTAAAGTTTTTTTTTTCTTGCTTCCCACATTGTGCTAAATTAGTTCTGAAATGCAGGAAGTCATGAAAATTCTAAATGACACCTGATTTTAATGAATCCAAGAGCAAGAACCCTGCTTTTAGAAGCTGTCGTCAATGTTTGTACTGAGTCTGTTGGAGAAAACGACACCCAGACATTAATACATTTGTCCAGTGGTGCAAAAGAAATGTGATTTGCTAGCATGCTTGTGCAGGCTGGTTTCATTTGAAAACAACGTGATTTTCCATTTTAATACATTTTTTTAATGAGGTGAAATGTAATTTAAGTCTCGTGGTACGCTAGCTTAAAATTATGTACTTATATATGTACTTGAAATCACTTCATAAATTTAGTCTTTTAATTTAATAAATTAAATTATGGACAGTGGTTGTGTGCAATATTATTAAATATTTGTAACATGTAGAAATAAATCGTTTTACACTTAAATTAATTACGTTGAACTAATGTATAAAAACTAGTTTTGTCCTAATTAAAAGCTATCTGAACATACTTAATACAAGTTGAATTAACAATCGAAAGTTAATTTAAGTTAAATTAATCAGTTGAAGTCTCATATAATTAATAATATTGCACACAAGCACTGTCTACAATTTTATTAAGTCAATCCAAATCAATAAAATCAAGCACTCCCATTGAAAATATTTTATTTTGCATAAAGTTTTGGGCAAGACGCCTTATATATAGCCAACCTGGCGCGAAATGTTGCATCACATGGGACATCACCGGGCCAACCACATACAACAAACAAGCAAGTCAAATAAAGCAAGCCAATGACAACTCCTCATTCAGGCCTGCTGGTATTAATGAATCCAAATAATACATCCAAAAAGATTCTCTCTAAAGGAGTATTTTATCTCCGTTTCCTCTTCTTCTCCTTCTTCAATACCAGTGCATTTTAAATATAATGCACTCAAACTATGTTTGTGACTGTTAAAATGGCTGCCAACTGATTTATCGTCTTTGTTATGTATAGAGCATTTATGTTCACAATTTTTTTTTTGTTTTAAAAAATCTCAGTTAGTTACCGACATAATACTAGTTGGGTGGACATTTTAGCAAATAAACCACATATTGAGTATTGCACTTGATTCAGCCCATAACTTTTACCCAAACCCCTGCTTTGGGGTAAATAAAATGGTTTTAGTGCATCTTTATGGCTCTGTGTCTTTTGCTATCAGGTTTACTGTAACAGTGGACACAATTATAACAGTGAAAATGTCCACTAGGAATATGTGACAGAAAATGATGGCAAGTCTTTTTTGGCATGTGTGACTTTGTCAAATAATCACTTAAATTAGAATTAAGCATGTCCAACAATTTATTTTTCGAGTATATACTGAAGACATACCAAACAGAATATACGTACATATGCTATTACCCAGCACAGCTGCTAGGGGAAGGTATACTCTGAAGTATGTACTAAAGAAGAAGGGAACACCGCACACTCAGCTCCATGTATTATTTGATATTTTTATTTACCAACGTTTCGACTTTCGTCTTCGGCAAGGCATTCATGAAGACGAAATTATTCATTATTGCAATCACCTGCACCTCCACACCACGGTGTGCGTTTTTTCTCCTTTTTTTGATACTCTGAAGTATGTACCCAGTTTTCAGTGGCACAATATCTTGAATTGTTGGTGAAAAGATCTACTTCAGAGAGGTTCTCTATGATCATTAAGTCATTAAATCATTAAGACTGCAGGAATAGGAAAAAAAAATACAAATGAGAAGGTCTTCAGTGTCCCATGTATGGTCATGACCCTCCGTTTCATGTTTTATTGAAGGCATTTCCATTGCATGATATAAGTGAGTAACAGCCTTGGTCATTTCTGAACAGTTGATGGAGAATGTGATGAAAATACATGTCTGGCGTTTGAACTCTGAATTTGTAAGCAGAGTTAACCCATTCATCAAATTAATTCTTGCCAGGCAGTTCCAGGGTTTCTGCGTTTTATCCAGTCACCTTGATGCAAGCAATAAAAAATGTCAGGACAAGATAATTTATGGGCAAAATGAGTTTATCATCTCCTTGTGGATTCAGATGAGTTTTTATATGAAGGATATTGTAGCGCCTCCGGTTTTATCCTCCGGAGATACTCAGCAGTCCGGTATTTGCGTCTGCTGCTACTCCCAAATTCCCAGCAAACGCTCTCTAAATGATGCCAGGTTTTGGTTATCAAACAATATGCAGCTCGGCACACTGGCCAGCCTAATGGGCTTTTTTCTGTCAACTTAAAAAGCATTTGGAAGGGTTGTAAATATATCAAAAGGCAGATTAGCAGGCTTTTGGTCTGAGCAGAAGCTGGAACTTGGACTGGCTCTTTCATAAATAACCTTAATACAAAGGGGCTCTTTTACCTAGTGGCTGCTTGTAGAAGTACAGTTCCGGCTCTTTGTAAATCATCGCCTTTATTCCTCTCGCTGTTTTCCCAGCTCTGGACATATTCAGCACGCATGTAATAATGCTGTCATGTTTACTGTCGTGTCACCACAGCCGCTGTAATTAGTCAGCTCTTTAAATATTTACTTCAAGGATTAAATACCGTCTCTCCCTTTGTGTTTCTGCTCTAGTTTGTTTCACCTCATTTTCTCTTATAGCTGCCAGGAGCAGGTTTTACTCAGGGGGAATTTCTAGTCACCAAAATTGACTTATCATCTTATTTTAACAGCTGTTTATCCTCATTCTATAAGCAAAACAAATGCGATACGATGATTTATCAAAACAGTAAAATCAGTCAGGCCAGTAACTTTCTTCCTCGTTTTTCTTTGTACTTATTGAAGTAAGGAACAACAGTGCTCACACATAATTGCTACTTCCGAAACAAACTTGTTATTGTGTGACAGTGTTGTGTGACAATGTTACAAGTTCCTTATTTCATGAAACTGACTAAACGTGATGAAAATACATATTTGCCAATCACTGTCGATGAGGAATAAGCTTGAGCTATATAAAGGATTTTGCTGGATTTTCAGTATGTAGTTTGGGCTTCCATTTCCCCACCCAAACTCCCCTCACCATAACTCTTTAACAATACATTAACAATACAAACTCAATTTTACATTGCAATCACTTACTGTGCTTATATTATTCATGTTTTGTACTGTATAACGCAAGTTTTGTGACTTTTGTTCATAACTTGATAACATAAAAAATAAAAAGAACTGATAAAATTGGATCATTTTGTTTTGCTGTTACTTAATTTAGCTTTGTTACCACTTCTTGCATATTTTATTGTAAGTGACCATTAAGAATGTTTGTGATACGGTTATGAATGAAGATATACTTGGATTGTTTTAGGATATAATTTGGATTGCTGTTAAATCCACCTTGAATCACGTGTACTGCACTGCAGGAAAATAAGAGGTTACTGAGCCACACCAAAACCTTAATATCGGCGTTGTTTGAGAGAATCTTATTGTCCATTGTGCTATCTTTCTTCTTAGGGACTACTTATTATTATTATTTTTTTGCTATCAGATGGTCATTTTAATGGAAACCAGCCGTGTAAATATTAGGTACATATAGATGAAATCAATAGCCTCAATTATGAGTATCAGATGTGTGAGCTCCGCTTTTTAATAAAGGATAGGTTTGCCTATCTGATCCTTGCCTCTAATTCATGTTAACTTGCTGCAAGCTTCTGGATGTTTCACAAGAGTATGAAGCCTAAATTTAGGACAGGAATGAATTTCACTTTGTTACTTAAAAACAATGTACACAATGTTTCAGAAAGCCAACCCAATTTGATTAAATATATACTGAACACTAATGTCATTGTTATGATGTCCCAGTCATTTCCCCATAGTTTACACTTATCAGTGGTCCATGCCAAGTTCTTCTATGCACATTCTGCGTATAATTACCTCCTGACTTAGCATCGGGCCAGTTCTCAGCACATTTCAGCAAGCAAGTCTACCGAAGCAACAGTCAAAAATATATAGTTTACCCACCAAGACAAGACCTCTTGAAGTCTTTTGGCAGCCAGGAAACTTCCAAAGCAGATCTGTCAATCACACTTTGAATTCTGTCTTTAAGTGGAAAGTGGTTATTTTGCATTGAGGCTATGAAGCACCTTGGGGCACAAGAGCTGTAAAGGGTTTTTTAAGATTGAAGAGCACAATCTCGCAATTAGGACTATCAACAAAACATTCTGAATCCACACATTAACAGCCTCTAATTAATTGTAAAATATTTAAAAAATATTGCGAGAATATTTCTCCTGTCATTCTCACAACACACTCACTTAATCAAGCTTGCATTGTCTTGTTTGTTTTTTTGTGTTTGTTTCTCTGAAGGCCTTTTATTTTAAACGCTGGGCCCCTTCAACCTGCTTCCATTGCTATTCTCGCACTGATCTCTAGCTGAGCAGATGAGTTTACTGATTATTTTGACTGCTGTTGTGTGAATGAGGGTTATTTTGACTGCGTCTGTCAGCACCTCTCCCTGGCTCGCCCCCCACACACTGCTCTCCGCAGTGCTGACTGCTGGGTCTCTCCTTACCGGCGCCCTCCTTCCCTTTCGCTGCTGAGCCGCAAACGGGAAGAGTACCTTCGCGGGACTACAAAGTCCCCGCTCCCCAAAAAAACCCATGCGGTGCGCATACGGCTCTGTCTCTTTCGCTCGTTGGTTTTAATCTAATTTGAGTGGGACAGGTTTCTCAAGAATCTCAATCTGGTGGAGTCTGTCAATGGCTGGTCATCATGGCCGATCTTTACCCCATCTGCTTTTTCAGAAAGAGATCAGTGCCGTAATAAAAGCTCTCTGCAAACTTCTGAAACCTTATCCAGTGAGGTAATATTAATCGCATTTCTTCTCAGAATGTCATTTATCAAACGAGCAGGTCATGACCTCCCATAATAGGGAGAGAAGGGAAGCACGTCCCATGAGAGGAACAGAGGCAGCGGTGCACCGTGCGTTCGGAGGCCTTTCTTTGTCATCACTGTGTGTCTAGTCTGACCTAAGCGGGGCACTGTATGCCCCGCCCACTTCTGGGCCTGTGGCTGTCGGTCATCTTTTTTTTTCTTGGAACCGAAAAGAACCGAGGAGAGATGTAACGAAAATAAACCCGACTTTGCAGCACCGTAACACAACCCACTCAGCACGCGAGGCCTAGTGTTCTCCGTCAAACTTCAAGATCATCTTGTGCACGTTGCCTAGAACGACCACCCCACCCTTCGCCCCTGGTTTTACCTAATACATGATATTCTCAGACAACCTGTCGCTAATGAAAATATATGAAATTCAACCATGTCCCCTGCTACATTATCACGCTTTATGCTTATTAAGTCTCTTCCCCCATGGAAAAAGAATATGCTGCAGTATATTAGGAATATATCAAATTTATCTTCACAATATATTTAAAATATACTGCAGTATATTACATTTCCGGCGGCACGGTGGTGCAGTGGTTAGCACTGTCGCCTCACAGCAAGAAGGTACCGAGTTCGAATCCCGGCTGGGGGCCTTTCTGTGTGGAGTTTGCATGTTCTCCCCGTGTCTGCGTGGGTTTCCTCCGGGTACTCCGGTTTCCTCCCACAGTCCAAAGACATGCAGGTTAGGCTAGTTGGAGACTCTAAATTGCCCATTGGTATGAGTGTGTGAGTGAATGGTGTGTGTGCCCTGTGATGGATTGGCGGCCTGTCCAGGGTGTATTCCTGCCTCTCGCCCAATGCATGCTGGGATAGGCTCCAGCACCCCCTGCGACCCTGACCAGGAATAAGCAGGTTAGATAATGGATGGATGGATATTACATGAGGGTTGCGTGCATTTTACTGTGACCCAATGCAGCTGTGTCACTGTTCTATGCACTAATAATTACTATGGTGCTTCTTTTCTGCACAAACATTCATTATAATTCATTATCAAATAGCATGTCTTTCATTTATGCAATATTTAAAGTCAGACCATACAATTAACATCAACGGTGCATTATTTACACATAAGTGTGTAACAGTCAATCACAGTGGTGTCATGAAAAGATGGCCATTATCTTGGCGCCATAGAGCTACTTAATCCACAAAGGATAATTTTTGCAGTAAATATGCCTCTACCTCTGTAGCACCTAGTGGGGGCTGGGATTTCAGAAACACTAGGCACATGTGTACATACTAGCGGTTTAATTGATGACTACAGGTTGTAAATATAAATACACCCATCAAAAACAGGTGGTAGAGTGTGACAGTAGCCTATAAGGTGCTGTTTAATTCAAAGTTCCTTCTGCGGTACTGAATTGGGTCTTTGTCTGCCGTTGCCACTAGTTGTTTTGCCGGGCTGGAGCCCATTCCGGGATACGGACTAGTTCTGCTCCACGTGAGAGGAGCATGTCTTGTCATGATCAGACCCATCGTCTAGGACTCTAGGTCTATGGGCCAAAGTGCTCCGCAATGAGGAAACAGGTTTGGTAATAAGTGTCTGCGCTTGCTCTAAATATGGTCATTAAATGGGGAAGAATGCGTCTAGAGGAACTCGAGGCCCGTTCAATTAACGTCAGTTGTACGTCAAGCAGAGAAGTCCAGTTTCGTAACTCGCTGTTACTCTCACGCTACCGCGCATGCAATGCGATGCACTATATACGCTGTACCTTCGTATCTGGGCAACGGATTTTAGATGGGCCACGATAACAGCTAAGTGCATTCTTGCAGAAAACGGATCCGAGCTCATTCTGTTGGTATGGGCACCTCAGGAGAGAAATAAGAACCTCTCCCTCCTGCAGAGGTGTGCGGTCTCTGAGCGCCGGGCTAGCCACGGGAGCCACAAGAGGTCTTTCTCCACTGTAGTCTTTCAGTCTCAGAGGTCTGTTACAGTGTTTGTCGTTTAGGCTTGAGCATGCTAACGGATATAAAATATGCTTATAATGAGTAATCCCCATATTCTATTGCAGCGATATTACACAACTGAAGGCCCCAGAGAGGCAATAATTCTGAAAAACTACTTTTTTTCCCCCGCATGAGGGTGGTTATACTGAGTAAAATAAAGTATTTTCTAAGAGTATTAACATTCTGTGTGCACTGCACGGCACTGTTACATCCTATGTTTTTGGTTTTCCGTTTATATTTCCATATAGAAGGAATAAAACAATTCCGTTTTTGATTAGTGTTCTTTCCTGGTTATGGGGTTTTCTATCTTAGCCCTTTCTGCGAGTAATTACTAATCTTTTAAGCCGGGAAAGAATTGCAGCTCCACAGCAGAGCGAAGATGGAGCGAGGTGACGTAATCCAGATGAAATCTGTGCAAAGCCATGTCTGTCAAACAAAGTGGCATGAAGAGAAACTTGTGTCGTTTTGCACTTGATGCAGTCAGACAGCCCATAACTTCTGTGCACATTTCAGTCTGCACAGATCAGGAGATCAAGGCAGGGAATACAGCAGAGACACTTTTTGGAAAGGTGAAGTTTCAACCAACTCTAAATGAAACAGCTCTGATTATTTATGCATTCATATTTCTTTACAGTCTATATTTTTGGTTTGTCCCCAGTGCTTTGTCTGTTTCTAGTTAAAGGTTTAAAGGCCAGTTATTTTGTTCACTACAGCTACAACATCATTTTATAATCGAAAGAGAAATGCTCACATGTTTCATAACTGATCCAGTTTTCTTGTAACTTACAAGCATAGAAATATGTCCTTACCCACCTTATAACAAGTTATAACTTAATACTGTTTGATGAAAACTTTATGGAATTGTATTGCAATGCACAGAACCTTCACTATGCATTGCAAATCTTAATTTCAGAGGCATAATTAAGTGAATTCACTTCATTCACCAGAATGCTCCAACCACACCACTTCTGCCTTGTATGCTTACTCATTTTGTTTGCATCATTTCGTAATTTTCAGCTTATAAAATAAATTAAATCAATTTAATTTACTTTCGTGTCATGTGTCCTATAAACCCATCATCTTGGTCAATGCTTATTTCATATAATTCCATTGGCTGTTGGGGAGAGGGATCTTGTAAAGTTGACTTGCTTGCACTGGTTAGGTTTTGGGAAAATATGTGCGAAGTCTTTGCCCCCCATATTTAAAATCTTTCAGTTTTAAAAGTGAGCTCCTCCATATTTTCCACAGTTTAGAATGTACATACAGGTCCTTAAAGGCCCCGTAGAGCATTCTCTTCACAACTGTGATATGCAGTATATTATCACAATATATGTCACCCATTGTTCTACTCTTTCATGTGCATCCCCTCAGTTTCTCTGGGTGACTGCACTGCACGGCGGTGCACAATTGCAGTGGGAAATATAACATTACCAATATAGCGGGTGCATACTACATGGGACCCTCAGCATGCTCTCGGTTACTTCTCCCCAAATTCACAGTTGAACTTAAGGGTACTCCGAAAGGGTACTGAGGGCATTTTGGGACTGGCTACAGGCGGGGGAAGCAGTCAATACACGTTGATATGCAGTTGAGACAGTAGAAACTTGAGAGTTTATAAGTTACGACATCAATTATTTAAAAATGCAATAAATAAAATTATTGAGATAATGTGCATAAGGTGCATATTTCAATATTTAATATTAATTAATTTGTTTGATTAAATCATTCATAATGATGAATTCTTACCAGATATTAAACTGTGGGAAGTTACCAGGATATTGTAACAGCATCATCCCAACTCATTTAAGCAATGAATTCTCAGATCATTTGCCTTCTATTGTATATAGTGCAAGTAGCATAAATAAGATAAGGAATTAATAAGGTGTACATATATTGGAAATGTTGTGCTCATTAGTGCTTTATACTAGAGGCATGAAATTTCCTTTCTTTCCAGTGACCCCTCAAGCAATAGCCGGTGTATGCGCTTGAATAGTCCCACTTGAAAAAGTCCATAGATCACAAAAGGCATAAGTAAATTACCCAAAGCCACATCTGGCCTAGGCACAAAGTATTTCACTTTGACAAGACCAAGCTGAGAGCACAGCATGTATAAGTTTGGGACTGGATGTTTCTGCCGCATGTCAAAGTGAAAACCTTTGTTTCCCAAACACCATTGTAGGGTTCTGTCTGCTGTAATTACACTCAAGTAGGTGCGTTGTGGTTTCACCATGAAAATTATGGCTGCCAGTAGCCTGGGCATTCACAAAACTCAAATTGTCTTGTTACTCATGGATTGACCCTGGACAATCGCATGCATTGGTGAAAATTAAGAAACATCCTCCTACAAACGTGTAACCGTATTCAGTTATCAGTCAGAAGAGCTCTCGTTATTAAAAGTCCCACTGAGTTCTTCAACACCCTCTGTAAGAGTGAAGTGGTCTTTCAAAACAATTGACACTTTAGTGGAGTGCAGAACTTGCCAGATTTCTTCTTCAGTCTTCAAACAATCTCCAGCTATGTCAACAAAAATGTGTGTTCACTTGCATTTCTTTTTCACGCCTACGTTGAATTTTCACGCCTATTTTGAATCTTTTATGAAAGCTTTCAACACATGAGGTGCAACTGCAAAGAAGAAACAAGCTTCGAAACTCCAGTTCAAATATTAGTCAGCCTTAACAGACACTCTAGAGACAAAAACATAGCTTTTTATCCAGCAAAAAAATCTATTTTTATTGTCACAATAAGGCCACTAATAAACCACTGTGCAGTACAATCGTTTTGTATTATAGACTGTGACCCACAATATGACTCCATATAGTCTTAATGAAACAACTGAAGAATACTAAAAGCTGTCTTCATACTAGCTAACAAAAAAAGTCACTTCTTGCATAAGACAGCTAGGTCACAAAGTACTTGGATTTTTTTTGGGCAATACACACTTTTTTTGTTCTTCAGTTTTATGTTGTGTTTAATTGTGGGGAATATTGATGCCACTACATTCTCAATAATCTGAGACAATTATTTTTGTCTATATTCATCATAGATGATTTGCTTTTGACATCTTTCTTCTGCTTCTTTCCCCTTTATTTCTTGCCTTGGCCTCTTTCTCTCTTATCTCTCTCTGGCCTCCGTCTTTGTCTTGTACCGAATAATCAAGTGGCTACAAAACAGTATCATCATTTTCATTGCATTTTATTCATATGTTTATAGCTTCATTTGTTGAAATTGATTGATACTGTTTAGACCTTTATTGCCTTATAATTGGAGTACATGTGGAGAATATAAGCTACCTTTAGCATAAACACTGAACATAGTAAATGTATTTCCATCTCTGTCATATTTCTCTGTGATTCTTTGAAATGTACTTTGACCATTTTAACCCGGTTCCTTTTGACAAGTATAAATTGCTATTACCAGTCCTGTGGATTACCATAATCTTCATACATACAGTATATTCCTGAAGTAAGGGTATATATGGACAGTTTTGTCTGTCCGCATGCACATGTTAAATATCTTTGGATTTCCCTTTGTATAATGTTATAGTTATAGTTGTGTAAAGATGATAGCACTGTCTAATGGTACTTTCTTTAGTTAAAATTGTCATTTGTTCAGTTAAGATTGCAGTTATTGATTTTTAATGTGCCGTCCTGTTGATACTGTATTTTTGTATTCCTGAAAGTTACACTGAAGTTATCCACTTCTGTACATCGCTCTGGAGCATCTGCGAAGGAATTGTAATGTAATGTAATGCATATACAAACTGTAGATATAGATAACTCCTTCTACAAGGTGCCTATGTGAGAAGCACTTCGGTATCACGCAGACCATTTCCAATCCTGGACGGTCACTTACAATGAGCTTACAGTGGAGGTAATAGGATTGGTTAATGCATTAATTGTGGGTTGTCTATTCGGAGTGACTGCTACTTAAAATAGTCAGGTGGCACAATGCAAGAACCCCTCTCAACTCCCAATTCAAATGCATTGACCTCCAGTGCATTGCTTTGAGAGAGGAATTCATGGACACAAGTAAGTAGGATGGCAACAGCTGGCTGTCACTGCCACCAAGATATGGATGGTGCCGTCATTGTTCTATTTTGTATTGAACGGTCATCACCTGTAAGGGATACAGCACTGTGGTGTCATACTAATCGTTCACACTTATACTAAAATGAGACATGGCATACATTGAGGGAAATTAACTAGACTTCACCCCTTCTAGGAGATTACGTAGAGCTCCACTGTGCCTCCATGCCCAAGTGCCATCTCTAAGTAAAAAGCAATGAGCTCTGTGTTGTGTGATAAATTTGAATTATGGATTCTTAGTATTAGGGAGGCCTGAATATCCCTTGCTGACTAATTTCACACCATTGCTGGCTTAAAGCTTGTTTAATGATATCCAAGTAAGTATATCCATAGTAACCAGGCATAGATGACTATAACTTAGAATGTATTGCTTGTAATCAATTGTCATGAAGTGCAAAAACTGGACCCCTGGTCTTATATATATTGAATATATTCAGTTGACAGTTTCAATGATTAAATTGCAGTGGGCTGTAATTATTTTGAAAACACAGGGTTGACAAATCTGTATAGTCTTGACTGGGCATTGGAAGGCAGCCTTTTTCATCCTTGGCCTCTGGGTTAAGTTTCACAACTGAAGCGAAAGGAAACAAATTTGCCAGAAAAAAAGGGACGCTGACATGACGTCTGTTTAAACAGGCGGCTTTGCCTGTTCCCGGAACGCTCGCTTGTTACATACACACAGCACCGTTTCATTGCTGTCGAACTCAGGGGCTGTTTTACGGCTGTGGGAGAGAACATGACAAAATATATTTCTGTTGAACGAGGGGGGAAAAAGACAAAGAAGGAAAGAAAATGATGTAAACAGCAGTAAGGGGAGCTCATAGCAGGAGGAGGGCTGCAAGCACATAAGGGAGTAATTGCCCTCAATGAGAAGTGGCAGAGGACAGTTATGGGTAATGAATGCTCCAGTTATTCACTGAAAACATTGCGTGACTACTCCTTGGCAAGGCCCACAAGCCTGGAGGCACAATTTGTAATACAGAAGAAAGGAAGGTATGTCTTAAGTGTTCTACTGTAAATATCACCACGCCAACTCTAATGCTGCTGGATTTGGAGATTGACTTTGGCAGACTTTAATGGCATCATGTCGTGCTGGGTGAGATAATATAGGATGCCTTTGAGGCTTTAATGGTTAAAACTGAGTTGCAGTTTGAGAAAGGAAGGGGAGGAAAAAAACAGAATGATGTGCCTCTGGTGGGCTTTTGATCAATTGTTTCTTTTTTGATACAGACAAGTGTCTCTTGTCATATGTGTGACACGTCTGTGTTTGAACCGTGGCATAAGAAATGAGAGGCCTTTTGTAAAATTGAAAAATCAGTCCATTGTGGCATTTCAGTTACATTTTTCTCATTTGATTCCTTTGACTCAGAAACTCATAACATCAAATCTTTTTTTATAAAATCAGTACAAATTATATATATATATATATATATATATATACAGTGTATATATGTGTATATATATATATATATATATGCGCACACACATTCATTATACATACACAGATACACAGAACCAGAATAAGTACAAAACCATCTGGTCTAGAAGAACAAGCAACTGGGACCTTAACTCAAAAAAGAACAATGGGGAGAAATTTGGCAGTGGTTCTGTAAAACTTACAGAGAAACAAAAGCTAGCTATTCAGTACAAAAGTCAGAGCATGGCCTACTTTGGAGAACACTAAAACTGATGCGAGACATAAATAAGCAAGCGACACACACATGCTCATTGCCCAGCCATCCCTTGAGGCATGATGGAACAGAATATTATCATATATCAACAAAATATCATCATGCTCACTGAACAGAGAACTAAAAATGATCATATCTAGTTTCAGAACTCAACGAGCTAAAAGCAAGGTAGTCAGATGCCTAACCATGGACCAATCAGGTCACTCAATTGTGAAAAAAGAGGTAAACTGAAAACCTTCAGTAATAATGACCTTCAGTGGGGAAAGTTTTAATTAAGTAATATTCAAGTAACTTTCCAAGCCATTCCTGTAATGTACTCTTTTTTTCCTCACTTGGTTCTCTATAATATTTCATTTATTTGTCTTAATTTCCTTCCGATTTCCCGTTTTATTTACTTTTCTTATTTTCATTGACTTATTAATGTTTTCCTTTGATTCTCCTGTAGTGTGAGCCTGCATGGATTCAAGGGTAGGTTTGTGTTCTCTGATTCTCCAGTAGTGTGAGCCTGCATGGATTCAAGGGTAGGTTTGTGTTCTCTGATATTAATGTTTTCCTTTGATTCTCCAGTAGTGTGAGCCTGCATGGATTCAAGGGTAGGTTTGTGTTCTCTGATTCTCCTGTAGTGTGAGCCTGCATGGATTTAAGGGTAGGTTTGTGTTCTCTGATTCTCCTGTAGTGTAAGCCTGCATGGATTCAAGGGTAGGTTTGTGTTCTCTGATTCTCCAGTAGTGAGCCTGCATGGATTCAAGGGTAGGTTTGTGTTCTCTGATTCTCCTGTAGTGTGAGCCTGCATGGATTCAAGGGTAGGTTTGTGTTCTCTGATTCTCCAGTAGTGTGAGCCTGCATGGATTCAAGGGTAGGTTTGTGTTCTCTGATTCTCCAGTAGTGTGAGCCTGCATGGATTCAAGGGTAGGTTTGTGTTCTCTGATTCTCCAGTAGTGTGAGCCTGCATGGATTCAAGGGTAGGTTTGTGTTCTCTGATTCTCCTGTAGTGTGAGCCTGCATGGATTCAAGGGTAGGCTTGTGTTCTCTGATTCTCCAGTAGTGTGAGCCTGCATGGATTCAAGGGTAGGTTTGTGTTCTCTGGTTCTCCAGTAGTGTGAGCCTGCATGGATTCAAGGGTAGGTTTGTGTTCTCTGATTTTCGGTAGTGTGAGCCTGCATGGATTCAAGGGTAGGTTTGTGTTCTCTGATTTTCGGTAGTGTGAGCCTGCATGGATTCAAGGGTAGGTTTGTGTTCTCTGATTTTCGGTAGTTCAGATTTGGGAATGGGATGATTGGCCATTTCTTGTTGTTGCAGCACATACCATTTTAAATTTTCTAATCAATTTTAAAGAAATCCTCTGCTTGAGGGTGGGGTTAAAAATGTAGATTAGCGCTCTCAGAAGTTCTGTGAAACTGGATATTTTCAGTGATGCATTTAATCCAGTTCCCCAAGTCAAACAGCACAGTGCTACAATTAAGGCCTTTTACTGGCCCTCCCCCAGATGTATCTAGTTAGTGTCATTGAAATGAAGCTAATCATGGGTAGAGAACTGGACTGCTTTGCCAGTCGTGTTTTTGGACTGGGCTGTGCTAAAGCTAAGGGAAACAATGGACTGGTCCTCATGACCCGTGGATCTTATTTTGATCTATTTTCAGTGCCACTTCCTTTTACCATGTTAACCTGTAATGTCTATCTTCAGTTATCATTTCACACTTTATCTAAGGACCTGACCAGAATGTCCCTAAATTCATTTGACGGAGAAGGAGTAATTGATGACCTCCACACACAGTATCTGGGAAATTACAATAATATGGTGCTTTATTTTGCATTGTGCGTATTAAGTATGCCTGGCACTGACTTTAGATTGAAGTTCCAGGACATTGCTTTTATTATCAGCACTGACTGCAGCGATTGAGAGTGAGACAGACTTTCTGTCTGGTTGCAGGTTCGATTCCCAGTTGGGGCTTTACCCTTGAGCAAGGTACTTAACCTGCATTGCTTCAGTGTATATCCAGCTCTATAAATGGATACTACGTTTAAAAAAACAAAACAAAACAAAAAACATGTAAAAAGCTGTGTAAGTCGCTCTGGATACGAGATGCCTGTAATGTAATGTAATGTAACTCCAATTGGAATCGCTTGTCAAATGCCCCCTGTTCACAGGTACAAGCCTTAGCCACACAAAAAAAAAAACTCAGCATTATTGTCCATAGAAACACTGCCGACTGTTTATAACCAAAACTTGCGGCCTACTTGCCCGGTTTTGGGGAAGCTACTATGAATTTGTACTGTGCTGTTGTGTCCTGACTTAATTACAATGCCTATGGCAAAATTATACAAACAAGACCTACAGTACCTACAGATCTAAGCACATAGAGAAATAGGTATCTTTGAAAACAGGACATTGTAGTCTATTTGTCACATCTATATTTGATTGAGTTATGCACCATTCTATACATCCCTTTTTTCAAAGGCAGTTTTATTTTTTTACATTATGTGATTTTTCTTCAGTTAAGGTATCCTTGTTTAAAGTGTAACACTGGCTTACGATGTACCCCTACTGATGCAGGCACTGCACAAATAAGGAATTTAATGCTTGGCTCTGTTTATGTTGACCAGAGTATCATGTTTAAACTGGCCTTCAGAAGGACAGAATGTTATACTCGTGTTCAGCAGCTGCTAAACCTTTCCCTGGCAAATCGTCCTATAGCTTGCGTGCGGAACAGGGACATTCCATTTTTTGCTGGTGGTGCGCCAGTGTTTGTTTTCATCAGATACCATGTTTTAAATATGCACTGTTCCAATATGGATTAGACATTCCTCCCTGTGGATCTAAACAATAAACTATATATTTCATGCCGCATCAGATTCAAAACATTTGCTGTTTGACTGAGAGTGCAGAAGATGAGTCATGTGCACTTGCTGCTCTCGCTCTCTCTTCACTTTTCTTACATATTTTTGTTTTTCTTTCCATTTCTGTGCTCTGTTTTCCCATTTTGCCCTCTGTTACTAATTAATAGACTCTTACTCATTCAGAAGCACTCTTCTACATCATTAAAATTTACGCCTTCCGAAAAGGAAGCTATGTCATGCTCAGATACTGCTTTGGAATTGTGACCTCATTAGTTTAACTTAAACACGTCCTTTTTGCTATGATACCTGAACACAAGCAGATACATGATCAAGCATCAAGCTTTAGGTTTTTAGTGATCAACTGTTGAATAAATATCCAAGCTTTTTTTCATGTCATTATTTTTCATAAAAATCTACAGTCTTGCTTTACAGTCCAAATTCTATGCCCCTCCCCACCCATGCACGTACACCACATATATACTACTACTAGACCCACACACGCGCGCGCGTGCACACACACACACACAAGCGCATTGTGAACGACGCCAGGATCAGTGTGAACATGCAGTGCTGTTTAAAAAGACTAATAACGCCAATTCAAAGTAACGGGCCTCTTTTGAAGCAAACATCGTCCCACTTTATTAGATAAAACAGCCCGTCTGCTGCCTCATCGGGGGTTCAAAGGAAACAGTCATGGAGATGCAGCTCCGCTCTTTGTGGGCAATTGGATCTACAGGATACCAATCTGTTCGCACGCAACATAATGTAAACTATGAGAAAATGACCCCAATATGTCATAAATGAGTTTAGCATAAAACCCCATCCTGTCACATGCCACCGCAACCATGCTCCTTTTCCCCACTGGATACTCCTCGTCACGGCCTCTGTTTTTCGTTCTTCATCTCCTTTAAGTAACTGTAGCTTTGCTTTTTAACTGTAATTTGCTAGCACATCCAGTTTAGCTTCTTGTCAAACACATTTTCTCATCTCATTCCACAGAAAGCAAGGAAATTTGCATTATAATGCCTTGACAGCCCATAATTGAGTTCCTTTGATTGTCCCGTTCTTGGGGGAGGCCAGTGGTAATCCAACACATTATTCATGTATCCAATTAATAACGTGCCTGCCAGTACTCAGTTGTCTATGGGAAGCGCTCATTATCCTGTGAGACCAATTGCACAGAACAGAGCGAGAACAGTAAACACCCTAAACATAGAGGCTTACAAATGAGCTGTTGACATTGGTCCTGACACACATTTACACTGCAAAGATTGCAAGTGAAAAGTTAAACTTAATGATTTTTTTTTTTTTTTTTGCTGTAGGGGGAGGGCAGCCAGTGGTCTATCATTTTACTCTCAGTGGAAGCTGCTAATTAAGTATGGCATTTCACGATTGCAAAGGTCTTATAGGACATTTTTTATTCAGTTATAGGGGATGAACAAGAGGAAAAGTCATTAATAAGAACTTGTTGGTGAATGAGTGAGTGAGTGAACGAATGAGAGACAATTGTAGAGCTTCTTCCTGTAGTCGCAGACCATATATACTGCCTGCTTTATTTTATGTGATATAGGGACACAGGGAAGAAGCCGGTTAGATAAACGAGGTTTGAGTTGTTCTGATGCCACATGTGTGATTTTATTATCTCCCAGTTTGTCTGAGTCTGATAAGTTGTGCAAAGGGTAATGAGTCCCAGAAGGATACTTCTGTCGCATGGCCAGTGCATTGCGTAATACATGCTGGATTATTACAACTATGCCTATCAGAGGCAGGATCATAACGCATCTCAACTAGTGTTAGTTTCACCGTGTAAGTTCACTGTGAACCGTGCAACCGTTCCTGAATATCAGTGGAGTGATACCCTGTGCCATAGCCTGAATGCCATTTGTCCTGAATATCTTTCATTTTATACCCCTATAACCTGTCTGCTGTAGCAAGGTGCCCTGAAATGATTCGACCAAATTATCTCAGCACTATGCTTAGAAATTATGTTAAGCAAAAGAACACTTTTCCAGAGATACATAAATGAATAGGGCTCCAAAGCGGTTTATCAGTTCAGCTGGCGTGGTTTACTTGCACTACAGGCATAGTGTGCTGAAGAATATCAGTGTACACATAGCACACTATACTTTAGATTTTTCACGTTCTAGTGCTTTCACTCTCCATGAATGGAGGAAGTGTGATTAAAACCCACCAATCAGCTTGCTCTCTCTCACACTGGTTGATTCATGCAGAATAATCTCTAATCTGCTCACGTGTCAGGTCACAAAGTTGACCTATTTGCATTACAGGAAGCATTTTCTCCTCATGGGAAATTAAGCTATACCACTGAGCAAATACAGACGCAGACCCAGAATCACACTTACGTATAAAGAAAACAGAGCAGTATGATAAAATGGGAAAACTAAAAACTTATTCATGCTTTCATACAGTGCATAGTGCAGCCTGCATTGACCATCTACGGTTTTCCTGATAGCACACACACAAACACTGTCAGCAGTACTCAAGGAAAGGAAAGTCACAAGGTAATAGAACTTTATTTGGCTGTATAGATGGCACATGTATCCTCTCTACTCGTAGCCACAGTCTGGTTTTGGTAACTATGGGCAGTGCTCATTATTGATTTTTTCACTGAACTGCTCTACGGTCAATCCTGTACTGTGGAGCATGCTCAGCCCCTCCCTCTGCTCTAGATTGTTTTGTTTTTTTTGAGGAAAGTGATTCCTAGCCCTGTCCTACGCGTGGGTCAAGACATCAGGGTGCAGTGTTTGTGTCCTGCAATATGTGGAAGTGCCAGAGGGCCAAGGGATGGACGGCTAACCTTTCCAAACAATCTTCTTGGCGTTTCAAACAGAGCCGGTGAGTGTTCCTGTGAGCAGCACCGGAGCTCACGTTTACCTTTTTCTCAGACGTGTTCCGGCCCAAATGCTGCGAAGACGCCCAGGCAGCTGCGCCCTCTGCTCATCGAACACCTCACAGCACCAGTCAGCGATGACACGCTCGGGATAGATCACAAGTCTCCCCAAGCCGTTAGCCATAGTACACACCCCTGCTCCATCGGTGGTAGGACCAATGTAGCACTTACCAGAAGTCACTGGGGTTGCTATGTTGTTCAATGACTTTCCCATTGATCAGCTCTCATGTGGTATTTTCTTTAGTTTTCTTTGTTTGTTAGACTGCTGTTTTAGTGAGTGTCCAAGTAAGACGCTGAATAAAAATAGCAAAAGAACAGCTGCTAGTATTGATATAGTTTAAAAGAAAGCTCTTGATAAAAACCTTGTGGTTCTGGTTGTTTGTGTATTTCACTTTGCAATGTTGAGTTTTGCACTGCACATATCAGGACAGCTGAAAACAAATAATCAGCCACTTTTTTTCTACAGTAATGCAAATTGACATTCTAGGGCAGCCAGAAACCATTTAATTACGCAGCCAGAAACCATTTAATTACAGTGTTTGAGCAAGCTAAGAAAATTTGCGCACCAATACATCAAACGATTACAGACGTTAGACTGCTTGTAGTTTCTGGGGTTCTGCTCCGGGTTGGATTTGATTAAGTGACTAAATTTGGCCACGTGACAATTTCAGTCTTGTACTTCACACGCAATGTATTGCACGGCATTAAAACGGGACCTTTTTCCCCCCCACTTTAATGTTTTGCCCTTTTTTGTGATGGCTGCCATGTGTTGGACAAATCTTGAGAAGAGCTGGCTTTGAAGGCCATGGACTGCGCAGAACGTGGGTGTCCAGTGCAGCCGGACAGTGGACAATGGGACTCTTTGTCACTGGCCATTGGTATGCTCAAATTCCAGACAGTCATTACTCTGTCACAGCCTGCGCTGACCCAAACACGCGGGAAAAAAAAAATCCCCCCGTCTTTTGCAGAGGAAGGGTGTGGAGACTGGACTCTTTTAGCGCCAACGCGAGTGTAAATAAGAGCATGATTTCAATGTTCTAATTAACTGGTTACCGCTTCGTTGCTCGCGGGCCAGGACTTGTGAAACATTGGAGCTAGAATCCAGTGAGTAATGTAATGTTTAGGACATTATGGTACTCTCTGACGCTATGGTTGCTCTCTATTGCGGCCAATATGTTTAGTTTTGTCCGAGCACTCTGTAGGCTGTCTAGCAGAAGTGACAGCACTTCTACCTCAGGTACTTTGTTGTAATTGTTTCCCAACTGTCTAGCGCTCATTTTTCAGTTCTTAGACTGTAGCACTAATCTCCCTCACTGGCACCCGTGATGTTTCGTTTTGAATAGTCAAGTCAGTCATTTTGAGTGCTTGCATTTCGGAGTGACAATCTACCTGAAGTATGCACTTTGCACTATATAAGGGAGGGATACCATGGAAGAAATATATAGATTGGTGTATTCTAGCATACTTGAAGCCTAACTACAGTTTATATAATTATACTTCAAGTATGCCACACGGCACAATTTTGTGGTTAGTACACTATTACACTGTTTTTAAAGTACACAATTTTTCACCTGGGATTCCTCATTTGTCATCTTGTTAACAGGCCACAAGGAAAATAAATGAATAAGTGAAATCCTACCCCCCCCCCCCCCCCCCATTTATTTTCATTAAAAAAGCTACCACAATAGATCCTGTTTCTGACTGATACTAAATTATAACAGAATAAATGCACATATATTATGTGCAGAGAGAGAAAAAACAGACTACATCAGTGTTAATACAGCCTGGCTCAGGTATATTCCTCTGACAGTGTATGGGCCGCTGCCAGGAAGGTCTCGCTAGCCCAGTGGAAAGAGGCCCTGTCTCTTTAAGAGGCTCTCATGAAGTAGTGGTACAGTAAAGATCACCAGGCGGGGGATTGCGTGACTGCAGCAGACTCGGCTCTGACCTCAGAAAAGTGGTTATGAAAACGATCTGTCGATCAGAGGCGCAGAGGAGACCGGCCCTGCAGAAATGAGCATGCCTCCCCTGCTCAGGGTAGCCCTGTCCCGCCAAGAGGAAATTTCAGCTCACAAGCTTGCAGTCATACATACACGCCCTAATGCAAGCACACACAGAGGTTACACATAGTAATGAATACGCATGTACATGTGCTCACACATGCAGACACACTACGCACACACTCACACACAACCACACACACACAACACGCACACGCACACGCACACACACGCACACACACACACACGCACACACACACGCACACACACACACACACACACACACACACACACAGCAGACTGCTAGAGGAGCATAGTGTTGGATTTTAAAAACAGACTCACACCGATCCAGATTTTTATCTCAGCAGTTTAATAGCCTGTGACTACTGTAGCAACAAAAATTAAGCAGAATTTAAACAAGGGGAGTAAAAAAGATAGTGTGCTTGGCTTGCTGGGACATACAATGATGGAGAGACAAAAGAGATGAGCATTATGTCTGTCCACGTGGCTTGTAGACTTCTATTTGGGTGTCATATTTTTGGTTTAACATGCTGACCTAGAATGTTGCAGAGAGGCCCCAGTTTTTTTAATGTGCTTCACCTAGTACAGTAGCCTTGTGGAAACAGTTGTCTCTCTATGTACTTGATGGGTTGTTTTGCCCTCTCAGTTATGTGTGCATGGGGAAAGCTCATTCAAGAAAACAGGCTAGCAATGTGAGCAATTTGCTAAACCTTCCCTGGAGCCTGAACTCTAGCAGCCGCACATATTAAGGCTCTTTTCAAGACCACTATAACACTTTATTGATTTTGGCAGTAACAAGTGACAAAAAAAGCCCCAGTCCTCTGGTTGGTGGTAAATTAAACCCTGTTTGTCTTAATCTCCTGCCAGGGCTGATAAAGACCCATGAAGCCCTTAATATCCTTCATTAGACTGAAGAGGTTACAGAGTGCACTGGGGACCCGGGTAGCAGTGTGCTGTGCTGTACTGTGTCTGTGTATGAACCGCAAGAGGGAGAGGCAGAGAGAAAGAACACAAGTGAGAGAGAGAGAGAGAGAGAGAGAGAGAGAGAGGAGAGAGAGAGAGAGAGAGAGAGAGAGAGAGAGAGGGAGAGAGAGAGAGAGAGCAAAAGATGGAGAGAGAGAGAAAGAGAGAGAGAGAGAGAGAGGGAGGGAGGGAGGGGGAGAAGGAGAGGTGGGATGGAAATGAACGGATTCCCCTCAGGCACAGAGGCCACTGCTGTGGGCTGCACTGAATGTCAATATTTACAGTTTATCCTCCCGCTGACAAAGTGCATTTACTCTCCAATGTGCAAAAAAGTCCCTGTCACTGTCACCCTGTGTCCCCCAGCCAATTAGACACATTTTCCTAGAGCACCCAGCAGAAAGGATGCGTTCGGCTCAGAAATGCCTCCCCCCCCGCCCCCCCCACTGTCGTACTATCCCTCCGCTCATATGGGGACACAGGAGTGGTGAATATGTGCACAGTAAATCTTCATTCAAAGTGTTACCAAGAGTTGAACAAGGCTTTATATGCACAGCTGCTTTGCTTTGCTTCTATTTTTGTCTCTGTTTCCTTGTATTGTGTTGTTTTTAGTGGTTTTATTGTTTCACTCTGGGGTCAATTTCATTACAGAAATTATAGCTCCATGTGGAGATCATGTGGAAGTATCCTCTGAGTATCTTTTGAATTTAATTGTGCTGGATTTTTATGGAGGGAACTTATTTTGGTGTGGTTTTTTTTTTTCTTTCAGTTCACATTCGGTCATGCTGTTAATGCAGTATACTGAATCAACAATAGCGTTGTTCATTTTCTGTATATTACCATGGAATTTGATATGGCTCAAAGAAGTTGAACATTCTATTCTATTACAGTTTAAACTAAAGTCTTCATTGTAATGAGCAGTTTCCAAATAAGCTATTTTTTGGTGAATTTCATTGACCTTAAAACTCTTCATGTTTGATAAGAAAAAATTCTTAAATTTAGAGAGCTTAGTATATTTTTCAAAATCCACTTTATAGAGTAGCTGTGACTGACCGTGATAATTAAATTGAATATGTAGCTTTTCTTAATATTATATATCATGATGCAATATCACACATCATTTTGTATATTTATGTGGAACAAAGCCAGTAGCACTGGTAGTGGAGGACCAATAATAGAGCTTTAGGAATGATTTGTTTAGAAATTTGTGTGCAGGATATATTGATATAGATGCAGTATACCAGGGATGGGCAACTCCAGGCCTTGCAGGCCGGTGTGTATACAGGTTTTTGCTGCCACCAGTTACCCTGGCTCAATCAGCTAATTAGTCATATACACCAACACTGATTCAATAACTGTGCCCCACTCACCGCGATTCAATTGCATCACACTGACAAGACCACAGTAACTGAGGGCCATGTCCTGAACCGGTTCTCCCATGACAAGGACTTTTTAAGAAAGTTCACAGAGGCATAGCGTTGCCAACTGCAGGGACATTGAGGCACTTTCATCTGAGGGCAACTTGATTAATTAACTTTGTTAATTAAGAATATGCAAGGCTTTTAAATGATAGTCTTTAGTCATACACTGTCCTTCAATAATGCGACTCGTAATTACTAAAAACATTTTTCTCCCAAGTATAAATTAGAAAATTTGTAAGTAGGCTATATTATCATATTATGGAGACTTGTGTTCCATAATATAAATTTGGCCCTATATAAATTTGAGGGATATTGATAAATGTCAGTTAGATACAAAACAGAATGCAGCCAGCTTACTAGTTCAAATGTATTCTTAATGTAACAGTAAGAGTATTACCGTGCATTTAGAAAGCCTTACAATGCATTTAGAAAGCCAGGCCAAAGACACTGATGATCAGAAAGTTGCTCCTTTCCCCAGTAAGAAAGATACATTTGGCAATCAAATGAATCTTGATCATTTAAAACATCAAAATGAGAGAATTTGTTCTTTTACCTTTACTACCTTGAGCTACTCTGTTGTAAGTACTATGCTCACTACACAACCACAGATATTTAAACTCAAATGCTTTTTTTCCCAGTGAGCGGTTCATGCAACTGTCAAACATATCTGCATATGTGTGTGAGTCTTTCTGTCTGGGAAATAAGCCCTTGTGGAGAAAGTTGTACAGCAAATATTTAGCTTTCCTAAATCTTAAATCACAACACTTTAACCAATTTTGACCCCTGTGTGTGTTGATGAAGAACAAATTAGCCTATTATTAGTTTTCCTCTCTATAAAAACGTCATCCTGGAATGTACATTAGAATAATGTATGTCAAGATAGTGATTTGGTCTCCCAGTGCCACAAATGGCCTTAGGCAGCAATTTACATTCATAAAAGTTAAATGTTGTGAAAGGTGTTGGAATTACTAACCACATTATGACTAATGTAGAGAAATAGGCTGAAAACTACAGTCGACAAAAGGGGGTCAGAATTCCTTTTGTGAGTGACCTGAGTGGTTTGCGTGCTGAGTTTTATTTTGCATGGAACCCACATGTTTTGACATTGCATAACTCTATGCTGGTTTATACATCATGGTGTATTTTTGGGTTTTCCTTTAGAGCGACGCTCCTTCTGTAAACATTGAGCACTCCGGGCAGTAAGCAGACTCACTGTCGCTGAAATGAGGGTCTGTGCTCAAGGTTTATAAATACTTAATGCTGTGACTGTAAGGGGAATATGAAGAACTGGACTTGAGGTTTGAGCAAAGCTCCGGACTGTTCTATGATCTCAAGCACTCTGAATTGAAATGAGCCAGTCACAAAATCGGTACGCTGATTCAATAAGAAAGCGTTTTCTATTGAAGTGCCCGTTTTGGGGCTGTCGACTTCTGAAGGACAATTAAAGGAATGGCCCTGTGAAAACAGGGCCAGCTTTGTAGCACTGTTTGCCCAGGTGGTTCTCATTGCATGCCGTAATGGTATCAAATTATAGCCTCTCAGCTGCTGAAAGAGTTTTTGCTCCATTTGGGAGAGAAGGCCTGGATATTAGTCCAGCCACCGTCAACGTTTCTTCTGACAGGAGTGATGGACAGTTGCCTAAGAAGGTGTTCCTTCATGATTGTTTTGGGGACATCACCAAGTCATAAAAGCTCTCGCTCTTCTCAAGATGCTGCCGAAAGAGCATAATCCTGACCAACATGAGTCTGGACAGCCTTGCCACAAGTGGCCCTCAACCTCATGACCTCCTTTAGAGGAGCTGCTGTCTACGTGATATCAGCAAACACCACTACCACTGACATTGTGCATGGAATGTGTCAGACAGAGTGTGTACACCATTGCATATTTCTGTATGCTTCAGATTTAGTCACATGCCCCAGTCCACAAATACAGAATATAATAAGGAAAGGTAATTGGGTTTTCCCGCAGCGCTTGGTGATTTGTACTTGGTATCTGAGAAAGACTCATCTGTAGAGTACGTGTCAAAAGGAGCCGATTAATTTGGTGGTGTGGCTGCACTTGTTCTTGTAGGCCCTTGCATTACTGATACAAAATTTTGCCCTCACTCTCAAATTTGGCGACACCTTAAAGCTTGGAGAAATTCAGAGTGAGTTGGCTTGTTGTGCAATGAACTGATGTAACAGAATGTGTTGTGCCCTATGTGCTACTGGTTATCTGTCTGTTATGGACATGCTCTGTGTTTTCAGCAAGATTACTGCCTGTAAACAAAGGGTTTGACATTTTGCAGGGATGCTGCAAACTGCTCTTATGTAATACCGGTCTCCTCAATGACAATAGACTCAGCGTAGACTGCAAACCTGCCACTTACCTAGTTGAGCTGGATCTTCTCAAGTCATGATTCTTGGCTTTCAAAACTTGCTTCAGTAGAATCCATTCAGCCATTTGTATCCAGATGGATTGATGCAGTCTGCCTACTTGTCCCTCATTAGAGATGCCATTCCGGCGATGTTATTAACAAAATGCAAGGGGTCAAAAAGGCTGAACCAATGACAAACTGAGAAATGAATAAAAAGGGCCATTGGCTTAGAGTTTGCAGTTTCAAGGTCCAAGTAGATTACACGTTTCCCATTTTTGGTGAAAATATAGATCATATTTCATAGAATAGCCTCAGGTGCTGTTTCATTGTGCAGCTGTAGAGTGTGCTGTTATGTGCTGTAGCAGAGCGGCTGTAGCTATAGATGTGTAATGGAACAGATAGTATAGGCATAGTAAGTTGCCTAATTTGGCTGATGGCTTGCAACTTCATTGGACTCAATAATCTTTCGTGCATGTTTGTTTTCTCACACGAACAACACAACTTTGATTCTTTTCTGTTCAAATGATATGCCTTTTGTGAACTGTGTGTGCTTGTGTGTGCGTGTGTTGTATCGATCAAAGAAAGCACACTGGTTGCATATATATGGAGTGCGTAACACAACAGCAATTTACTCACATTCTGAAGAGCTTCCATTAATACATTTTTTATCAATAATACTTTGGTTAAAAGAGCAATGGATTTCTGACATATGTAAATAAAAGGCAAAAAATTATAAAAAATTGATTTGCTCTTGTATACAAATGTGCTTTCTTTGACTCAACGCACACATGTAGTTTCCTGTCCAACCATATTATCTGGTAAAGCCTTACGTGTGACTATATTTGCCTCAAAAATTCCCAGAGAACTACAGTATTTGGCCAAAGTGGTGCTCCAGTCGGTCCAACAATATATTTCCAAAGCAGATAGCACACATGTGGTTGTAAATTTAAGTGAAAGTGACAGGCCAGTATCCCACTCTGGATCTCATTTACAGCAAGTTTCACATGAAAACAGAGCAGAGGAGAAATGCAGAAGAATCACTTGGAGCACAGAACTGCCAAAGGACACAGAGATCAAGATAAATGAGCACAGTTTTTGTCCCTCACTGAGCCCTTGAGCGAGATGTGACCGCAGTAGAAACCTATCGAGTGTTAATCCAGGTTTATGCTATGAGCATAGTAATATCACAGAACATGGCACACCTGCATATCGTTTTTTTTTTTTTTAAATTGCACCATGCTACACCGTTCTACAGGAGAGCAAGTGACATTCAGGGACTATATGTATCTCCCAACTGGTAACCACCTGTGGGCAGCTGGAATATTTTTTGGAGTAATTAATACAGCAATAACATGAGGAAACCTGGTTGACTTAGCACACCCAACCCCGAGTGACATAAGTCCAGTGGTTCCTTGCTACTGCAGTCATCTACTCATTGTCAGCTGAGGCTGGAATCTAAAACAAACTCCTTTAGATCACAATTAATCTTCTATTAATTACTTTTTGGGAAATGGCTCCAAAAACTATTTAGCAGCACAAAAAAAATCAAACCTCAAAGCGAGTGATAAACCTGCTTTTCAGTTGTACTTGACAGATGCATGTCATTTTTACAAAGAATAGACATCGTAATGGAATGGCATCTTGGTTTTATTGATTTGTGTTCATTTACACCACATTTCTCTGGGTTAGGGCTGAGCTGAAATACAGAGGGAAATTTGCATGGCCCCAACTATCAGAAGCACGAAAAGAAATGGAACGCATAATTATGGGTTTGCTTTTTTAAAGTTTTCACATGTAATTGTGCCTTTCCTCCCTACCCACTTTCATTTGTGAAACAACAGTGAAAATTCAAATGACTCTGTCCTATGGAATTTCAGGGCTCAACGGCCATGATTCAAGCGATAGCTGCATACTTTTGGGCTGCCGTTTCAGTCCACGCCCATTCGTAGCAGATATCACTGCAGCAGTGGTGAAGGGAGATAAAATTCTGAATGACTCATAGGATGTTGGTGAAAATGACAGAGGAAATTCAGACAGAAAAATCAATTAAGTTTGTCTCAGGGTGTACGTTTAACCCCCAAAGCTCTGGCAGCGGACTTGTGCAAGGCTCGCGGGATGTCACAGCGGCTGCTCAGAGCGGAGGCGGTGTGCAGCTCTACTGGCTCCCCGCTGCACGCAATGCCCGGGAATCCATTAAGGTCGGGGATTTGCTTGGCACGTTTTGGAAATCCCATCGCTCACCGCCTATACAAAGCTGTCAGAGCTAACGCACATCAGGTGAAATCACACACACCACCATCCTGTATACATGGAGTCAAACAAGCATGTGTGTGTGTCTCTCTCTCTCTCTCTCTCTCCCTTGCTCTCTCTCTCTCTTTCTCTTCATGCTGATATCCCTCCATTATACTGTACATGACATTGCACTCATCAAAGCGTGGCTGCTGTTCCAGAAACAGCCTGAACTTTTGTTCAAGGTTTGCTGCTTTGAATTGATTAGTGATATGAAAACTGTTAAATTGTCTCAACCAATTTACATGAGCACTATGGGTCATACGATCTGATACGCTGCTGATGGTTCCACAGGAGAAGCTAGTCCTGACATAGAATGCTGATAGACTTCCTTAACTGTAGCTCTAATTCCATGGTAATCACCCTTACACTCTCAGAAACAAACGTAGGATAAGTACCGAAAAAGGTAAATGCTTGCCACTGGGGTGGTACCCTATAGGTACATAAAATTGTACCCCTATCCATCAATACATAATTCATTTGTACCTTTTTTGCTTGAAAAGGTACTTATTAGTACCCATATAGAACAATATTGTACTTTCAGGGTACATTTGGGAAGTTTGTACCATGAAGAAGAAAAATGTACCTCCACTGTACCTTTATTTCTGAGATTGTATGAATGGCTTATCTCTGATATTTACATACTGACAATGTACTTGTCAGTATGTGGGTTTTGCTAAAGTTTAAACAAATGTTTGTTCAAGATTTGATACTTTGGCTTAAATAGTGAGTTGGCAACTGTTAATTCTTTCCAACTGCTGTATATGCATTTTGTGGGATACAAAGCCTACTACATGGTCAATAAGAAAGTGAAAATGATACAGTGTATTTCTACCCCTGGTTGTTCTTCCAAAATCATGAACCGGTGGAACAGTAGGCTATATAAGACATGTTGCAGTCTGTTTGGAATATGCTCTCCATGATAATGTGAGTGCTTAAACTAGGAACTAGGGATAGTTTCCTAATTTCCCTTATTTCCTGCAGTGCTGAAGCAGCTGTGGTCTGTCTCTGGTCTTTCCGATCCTGCCTTACCCACGCTTTTCCGGGCTCTTCCGCTGTGCTGTGCCCGGCCCGCTCTGCAGCCCTCCCGCGGTTACTCAGCACAACAGTGTCTTAGGCTTTTAGTGTCGGCGGCAACAGCCCCGGCTCCAGTTGTGGCGTGCGCGCGTAAATGTTTAGATGGTTTGAAGCTGTGGGTGTCTTTAGAGAGTTTGGGCGGGGGTGGCAGCAGCGTATTTGATCCTCTCCGCTGAGCCTTTTCTCGCCTTTGCTCTCTCTCTCTCTCTAGCTCTCTCTCTGTCTCTCAAGACAATGCTAGCTGCTAAGATCCTTCAAAATGGCGCAAAGAGGTGGGGCCTGGCAGCCCCTGGGGACACCCGCATGCGCTTACCACATGGTCCTGGGTTCGAGTCGTCGGCCTGTTTGGGGTGGCTTTTATCACCCCCTGGCCTGCCCAGGAAGCAGGTGAAGATCCTCTCCACAGTGAAACCCAGTCCGGGGGATTGAGTGCAGGAGCATCTGGACGTCCCCACAGCTGTGTTCTATTCCAATCATTTGAAGGCCCATAAATACTTCTCAAAGTATTTTATCATCCTGTTGAAGATTCTGGGGTTCCCACAGAGGCTTACTGATATAGCCTGCGAGCTTTATGGTATTCTTTAGATCTCCCCACTGCTTGAGGTCCTGCAGAAGTTCCTTTTCCATTAATTATTCCGTCTATGACATGACTCATACGTCCCTATCACTGCGATGAAGAGGAATCACCTTCAGTACGGTTCTTTTTTTTCTCTTTTTGGATTTGATATCTTAGACTAGGTTTAGTTTCTGGGAGCAGCTGTATATACAAAGGCCTAACTGATCAGAGGAAGCGTTCTGTCTTTGTGATATTGCACTTGTTTAATTTGTAGAAGGGTTTTCATTTTGTCAGAGCTTAACATATGTCCACATTTAATGGCTATCGGTATATTTTAAGTTGCTTATTAGTAAAATATAGTTGATTAAATATTACACAAGTTTCTGCTGTCCCTATCAGTGTTTCAGCATTTTTAGTGCGTAAATTCAGATAAAACCATGTGCAAAACTATTAGTGTGCTGTAATTTCTTGGTAGAAATACTGAATTCTAGCATACATACAGGGTAAATGCACAGGGAACGTACTATTCATCCCTCCAATGAGAGTTCATACCATGTGTCCGTACTCTCCACAGCCAAGTGTCTTCTTAGTGTGCGCTGCCATAAAAATGACACATACCCTTCCTACCTCCCTCGAAACAAACACCTTTTTCCCTTCTTTTGTTATTGTTAATATGCACAACACTTCCATGCTTTTCATTCACTCTGTATGCTTTCATCTGTCAGCAATCACTTCATCCATGTCATGTCTCCTTATCTCACCTTGTACCTACATCTTGTAGCACGAGCGAGAGTCAGTAACTACCCTTGAGCTATGCGGTTGGTGGGTTGATGTACCTTTGTGTTGTGCTTTGGTGATATCCTGTTTGCAGACTGGCAGGCCGGGTAGGTTCATGTCAGTGCAGGCATGCCTTGCAGCTCCTCCTTGGCCTCTGTTAACAAACAACATCCCACCTCTGAGAGAAAATAAGCATTTAGCATGTAGTGTTATGGGAGTGTTAAGTGGATTTTTTATTGACATTGAACTTTTAGTTCTTGCTTTTACCAGGACATGTAATTATAATGCTTTGTTTTAAAGTCTCTTAGTTTATCTGCATGTCGTAAGGAGTTTGTGGTTAATTGTTAGAACACAAAATGTGTTTACTAAAAGCCACAAAGGTACAATGCTGACATCCGTTCAATCATGGAATTATGTGTTCTGACTGTTGGAAGTTTGGCACGACTTGTCACTCACAAGGCGTACTTCCTGTGCTGGCCGCTCAAATATTTGTTTACCCCCCTTTTTTTATGTTGGTTTCCTGCATGCATCGGTACGCATACTATAAATGCTCAAGTGTGATGCAAGTCGCTTGTGTTCTATATTCTTTAAAACAGTGCGGAACTAAGACATTAGTAGCCTATCAGCTGGAATCATGATGGAACAAATGTAAAAGCGCCAATGAACCTCACGTTATAGCATTGTGCGGAAAGAGGAGGCCAGAATGTTGAGGAAATAAATTCAGATTTTGTTAATGAAAGCACCACACATACAGCCCCAGACCCTGTTCAGATAACCATGTGCAAAGGCAAAAATACTCAAATTGGGAAATTAATGAAGCTACGGATACAGTTCTGACTAATTTCATGAGCTTGCTGGACCTCTGGAAATTACAGGTGTGGCAATTGTTCAATTATGTTTCAGATGAATGATTTTAAAGCAGAGAAATGGCCAGTTTGTAAATTTAAGCACGGGTTTATTATGTAATGTTGCTGAGCAGAGTGAGTGAGATTATATTCTCCCATACAGCCAGTTGAGGCGGTAAATGTCTAGCGTGCCACAATTTGTTTATTCAGGTTTACCATAATTTATTTAAATATTTTATACTAAATCAACAGACTACGGTACCTTAGCTCTTTTGTCCAGAAAGATTCCCAGGGGAATGCAGATGTGACGACCAAAACTCAAATGTAGCAGTGTTCTCAGCTTCAGCATTCCCTTTCAACTTTCTGTAGTTTTAGTCTTTTCAGATGGACAAACACAGAAATACCCTTGCAAAGTAGTTTTGGAAAAGCTGACATCAAGGTTGCACCGAGCCAGTTTTGTCACCTTGAATGTAGTTAGATGGGTGGTGCATGTTTGCAAAACACCATTGAGGAGAGAGAAGGAAAGAAGCTTGTGTCCCATGTGTATCTTAGGCCATTTTTCCATAAGAATGTTAGTCATGTTACCCTCATTGCTGATGGCAGACACTCACACGTTGTAATGGAAAATCCATTCATGCAATTAATGAATGTAATTTAAAACAGACGCCAAAAAAGTTATTCCTTTGAAATGTGAAGCATGTAAACTTGGCCCTCTGAATTTGTTGATTGCGGACTACTGATGTGACCAGTTTGAGGTAAAACTCCCATTACTTCTTTGCACGCTATCCCCCAATACCCCCCCCCCCCCCCCACACCACACACACACATACGCACACACCAGCTGACCCCCCCCCCCCCTCCTCCAACCACCATGAGCAGGAGTTTGAGCAATGGATATCTTTGTGTGAATGGATCAGGTCACTGTATGAAGTGTTAAGTTGGTAAAACGGTGATAGCACAGGTGGCTACAGCGGATATCGCACAGTGATGTCAGTTGGTGTTGTAACTCAATACACAGCCCTCATCCTGTGTCAGTGTGTGAGACAAAAAGGAGTTTAACACATGTGCCTTTCCCTGAATACACTTTTTTATTCGGATGATTTTTTTTTGTTCCATGTTCAAGAAGTAGTCAGAAAAAGCAGAGTCTAGAATGAGCCTTGTTTGAATCAGAGAGAAGGACTGCCCTTCCTCCGTAGTTCAGAGCGGAATGGAGCAGGGGAACCAGTCCGCTACTGGTCACGGTTCAATGGATTCAGTGAACAGTGCAGAGTTCAAGGCTTGCGTGAGTATTCCAAAGTGACAGAAATGGTATTTTTGAACCCACTAATACTTGCGATATCAGAAATGTTCCCCACTTAGAAAACATACTGGAGTCATTTGAGAGAAAAATTCCTGCGGCTTTGTCATAAATCAAACTTCCGCTGTAAAGAAAACAGTGAAAAAGTCTCGCAGACTGATGTCCATTATCCGTAAAGTGCGTCCAGTTGACATTTTATTTGCTCTCCGCAAAACTGCATGCTATTCCTGCATAGGTGAGTTCTGCTTGAGACAGCGGTTGCACATTAGGGAGCCAAATTGTGAAGGACATGCAACTTCCATTTTAATTTCATATTCTTACTATCTAAGACCCTATGCAAATAGTACGGCTACTGATTAATCTCAGACTAGATGATATACCGTGTATCATATAATAATTTTATTTCACTTTATCTCTTAATCACTTTATGCTTTCATTATACGATTTCAGTGGCATAGAGCATTTTTTGTTATTGGGTTAACACTAAAAGTCAGTTTATTCCCGTAGTAACAGTCTTGGAAAGCAGGAGTTTGAAAAGACCGAATGCTCTTGACAGGGAACGAAAGAACTTAATGATCATGCTGAAAATATTTTTGAATTATATTTCAAAAATACTTGGCTCTGTCTGCAACCCTGACGTGCGAGAGACAGACACAACATTGGTGCACGATTTCATACCGAGGCTGGAATGTCACAGAACAGTTGTCTCCGTTCAGACGTTAATACTTGGATGCCGAACTGAGCCAGTCTATTCTGATGAGGACACTGATGCGGATGGTCAGACTGTGATTGGGTTTTTCACTGTGCTTCTTGGCAATGGCACATGCCAGTTGGACAAGCCTCTACAGACCAATAACATTATTCTATGTTGGACCATAAAAGATCCATAAAACTGCTTTTCTCATCATTTTCTCTTTCAATATGAAATGCTATTAATTTGGTTAAAATTCAAAGCCATCGATAGCATTTGTCCTGCCGTGTTTCACATGGTACAGGCTCTCTGCTGCATGGCATTACAGGGAATAGCACATGGCCTGGCTTCAAACACGGGCCTGGCTCCAGGACTGAAAGCCACAGTGTTCAACTACTTGCAAGCCACCAAACCAGCTTATTTGTTGAGGATGTTATAAGAAATTCATTACCGTGGCAGTGATAATTACAACTGGGATCTGAGAAGTGTGCTGTGAATTATAGAAACACCACAGGCCATATATAGCCATGGGCCATATATAACCATGGGCCATATATATAACCGTGCAATCTAACAAAATATTAATATGTACAGATGCCATTTCACCATGATAAACAACACCAAATATGGTGGTATATAAATTCAGTATTAATATTAAAAACCAAAAAATGAATGATCAGGATTGTATGTTTTTCCATTTGAAATAGCAATGCTTATCCTGTGCAGTCCTACCAGTATTTTGTGCAATCATATATCCTCTCTCTCTCTCTGGTCATTCTGCCAGCGGAGATTCAGTTAACAGTGATCCCTTCTTCAGGCCTGGTGTCCGGCCAAATTGGCATGCCTGTTTCCTCACCCCAGAAACAATGGCTGAATGCAAGAGGCCTCCTTTCTCACTGAGGGCAAGTCGCATGAGTTGAACAGCAGCGGTGGCCGGTTCGCAACTCGGCTCAGTGCGGAAAATGTGAAGAGCGGTATTGTTTTAATTGGTCGTGGACAACACAAGGACACGGAGGGAAGACAGTAACAATGGCTGTAGAGGCGGACAGGAAACGTTGAGCCCGGCGCAGGTCTGAGCGGACTGTGGAATGACTTGGTCGGTCCGTTTTGTTTCAGACCGATTTCCCCCGTTTGCTTTCTTAATGTGGCTGATGTGAGTGCATCTTTTTTTGTCAAGTCTCGCATCAGTTGGCCAATCCTGACAAAGTGGAATCATTAGCATAGCACAGCGCACACAGTGAATGCTGGCACATGTATGCAGAATGTCTACAACATAAACGGGGTTAATTTGTCATGGCTAAGGGCACTCTGTCTTTTCAAACACTTATTATGTGGCACAAAATCAGGAGGCCGTATTGCAGAGAATATGGCTCGTTTGATGGTCTTTATGTCAGAAAATGTTTTGACTAATTTATTACCACCAACCTGCAATGTGTTTTACCAATTCATTACATCTCCACCATTCATATTGCATTGAGGATCAGAAAATCGGGCGGCACGGTGGTGTAGTGGTTAGCACTGTCGCCTCACAGCAAGAAGGCACCGAGTTAGAATCCCATGCGGAGTTTGCATGTTCTCCCCGTGTCTGCGTGGGTTTCCTTAGGGTACTCTGGTTCCTTCCACAGTCCAAAGACATGCAGGTTAGGCTAATTGGAGACTCTAAATTGCCCATAGGTATGAGTGTGTGAGTGAATGGTGTGTGTGGCCTGCGATAGATTGGTGACCTGTCCTGGGTGTATTCCTGCCTCTCGCCCAGTGCATGCTGGATAGGCTCCAGCCCCCCCCCCCCCCCCCTCATGACCCTGTCCAGGAATAAGCAGGTTAGATGATGGATGGATGGATGGAATAGAAAATCCTCATATTGCATTGAGGACCAGAGGATCTTTCACTTGCCTTGTAATAAACAACTGTTAACAGCTTATGCATGGGAAATGTTTCTTGACATTTGCCTAATCTGTTCATCAGGCCTATTACTTGTCTAGTTGCTACATGAGCTGATTAAAAGCAAGGTACACCTGCAATGGGAATCAGAGGTCTAATTTACTCAAATGAAACCTGTTTCATATGCACATCATTTCTGCCAGTTCAGTTTCGGATTATGAATGGCTGGGCAGTAAGCTGCAAAGTTTCAGGCCAAGAGAGTTCGCCCCCTCTTGCCAAAAAGCAGAGAGCTTTATTGAATGCTGCAGATAATTACTCCATTCACCATTTCAAAAGGCGACCCGGGCCAAAACCAGCTGGAAACTGAGCGCCTGCCAACTTTCCGTGGCCCCATTCCGTGCCAGTGGCTGCCGGCGGGTCATCGGTTTGGCTGCTCAAGGTCAGCTCCCCGCCTGTTTCCCTCCCCAGGACACAGCTGCATGATTCAGCCTCAGAGGCCTTGGAAGCAGCCTGAATCAGAGGCTGCCCCCTGCCCCACGGCTCTCTGGAGCGATTACACACTGCGGTCTAAGCCCCCCCCCCTACACGGAAAGGACTAGCCTAACTCAAATGGAATACAGTGAAACGTATTTCAATAAAATACATTACCAAGCTCAAAAATATATTGCAACTATTCACAATATATTTACAAATATACAAATATTTGCCACTTTCAGATATGTATTTTACAATATACCATTACCATGAAATATATTTATCATTATACTATATTTATATATTTACAGTCGCTGTATATTCCATTTCATAAGGGTGGAGAGCAGCTTGGACCAATACTTAAGAGTTTATCACGTATGAATCCAAGAAGGACGAACACTATTTTGTTTGATATTTTGGGGTGCTGATACACATTTATTTAGACATAAATAAAATTGCCTAACTTGCTTTCCCAAATTACTTTAATAATCTAATTTAACCATTTAATGTAAGACTGATCAAGCTGTTAACATTTGTATTATGCACACTCGATGAAATTCATACAATAATATTTTCACATACGCTCTGTGCATGGAATATTAGCTTGTTATTTTTTTTCAGAACACAAACCAAAAAAACATTTTTAGATTTTACACTGTGTTTACTGTGTGCTACTCTGGTATTTCTCTGAATGAGAGAAAAGGCAGATCCAAGAATTCTGATTCCTGTCAAGCTCTCCTAATGTTTACTAGGGAGAGAGAGAGAGAGAGAGAGAGAGAGAGAGAGAGAGAGAGAGAGAGAGAGAGAGAGAGAGAGAGAGAGAGTGAGAGAAAGAAAAAGATAGAGCTGTTGTGCCAGGGGTTGTTGCGTGACCTCAGAAGTGTCTCGGTCGCCCCTGGCAGCTCACCCGTCGGGCTGTCGTGAGAAGGACTCCAGGTTTGTAAGTGGATAGAAGGGCAAACGTCGAATCAGAGCATGTGGTAATGAGATCATCACATGGCTTAGTGAGGCTCATACTCTGTAATATAATGCGGAACCTCTCCTCCCAACTCATGAGAAATGATTGGGATAACTCCATTTGCCATGGTTGTTAGTGGACCCATTAGCCCCCAGCTACTGCATGTTGAATTAATCAAATCGGCCACCTATTTGCGTGTGACATTCCATTTCTCCATATTGGATAAGAACAATGTAATGTAAATGCAATGTAAAATAAAATAAAAAGCTAAATGAAAATATAGAGAAATACTTGGCTCTTGAGAACTGAGTGCTAGTCCAAAGGACTAGCGGAGTCCTACAAACATAAATAGCACGTTTCACTGTGTACTGTGTGTAACACTAGAGCCCCATTGTCTGAATGATAAATATAAACCGAGCATGTGCTTTCTAAATCCTCCGGACTGAAGCCACGGGCCGTTTTACAGGCTTTGTGGCTCTGATGCCTTTCCTCTTATAGCAGGGTTGCGTGATGTGGAGGTCACTCCCTGTCAAGTGACGCGGCCCAACAGCCTGCGGGAAGATCGCACGAAGGGGAATGCGTGGGAAAAATGGAGCCGTTGCCGTTTCTCACCCCGTACGGACGTGAGCGAGCCAAACCTCACAGAAAATCTCTTCGTTTTGTGAGAAGAGAAACTTGCGAGACAACAATGAAAGTGGAGTTGGAGGTCAAAAATCAGACGGGGGACAAAGCAGGGAGCGCCGTGGTAGACTGGGAAAGGGCAGCCCACATGTGTAGCATAGTACACCCAACGCAGGGCGATGCAAGGTCCCAAAATTTGTCAGGAAAAAGCAGTGTCTTGTGTTTAGGACAGTTAACCTGTTATTCAACTTGAAGATTCCAATGGTAATGCTGATTCATGACATAATTCATAATAATTGTTAACATGTCAGTCTTTGGAGAGTTGCGCCGTGTTGTGTGACAAATTGTCACTTGTCACCTCTCTGCACAGGTAAATCAGGTAATTGCGCAGTGTGTCTTGTAGACAAGCCGTTTGGACAGTGTCCAGAAGGTGTTGGCTTGCCTGTCCCCGGCAGTAACGTTATTAATGGCCGTGCCAACGGCGTCCCTTACTCGCGGGGGTTTACCTTTCCACGTTGCATAAGAGCTTGGATGTACCGCTAATTTATTTAACAGGCGGCCACCTTTAATCAACGCGATTATCTTCTCCGCTCCGGCAAGTTCAAAGCCACTCGAGCTACGTTGTACAACTTGGGCACTATAGCGATCTGAGCAGGGGGACCTCTCCAGAGACCGTGGGGCACGTTACACCACTCTCGTGCTTCGCACGCATCTGTTGTTTTCCTTAGAGCTAATATTAAACAGACACTGTACCAAGAGAGGAGAAAAAAAAAACCACACTGGCAGAAATTTGCAGGGATATAATTGTGCGGAGCAGATATGTTACATCAGCAGCGTAGCCAGCACATATGGAGTTTACCTTGCTGGACATCTGCGTGTTATTATTCTCCCCAATGGCCTGTGAAGGCAGATAATCTTTTTAGCAGATTACTTGCCTGATTTATGGATTAAAATACCAGAGAGCCACCAATTCAAATCATCAGATCCAGGTAGTAACATTCCTTGTGACTGACCCATCCACTGGTCTAAAAAAAAAGTATTAGGGCCCCTGAGTAAAGATATAGATAGATATGTTATTCATGACTGAACTGGGATTGTGTACCCTGATTAGTTCAGGTTAACCTACCTGTGAAAGGTCTTTCCTTCTCTCTACCCTCATTGGTCCAAAGCCCCCCACTCCCAGAACCACTGTATACTCTGAAAATAGAATTAGGTCTCCTATTTCCCAATCAGAGAGCTGAAATGTGAGAGGTGGAAGGAGGAAGTTACTTACTTGTAACATGGAAGGTTAGATCGAAGGTGCTGTGCCTTCACCTGATAATTCTTCTTGGCCAAATTTGTATTTATCATAGCATCCTCATATCCTTATGGATTTTACCCATTCTATGCGCACTTAAGCACACATACATTTTAGCAGTGATATGTTTGTTCCAAATTTTTGTATGCCCTACCTGCAGTTAGGTAATATTGTTCAGGAGAAGTATTGTACATGGACCACAGCTCAGTTGCTTCACAGTCAATAGTATTCAGACATTTATATAAGTTTTATCTCGTATTTTGTCATTTTTTTTATTTTTGGGGGAAATAATTAATCCCTGGGAGTTAGGGTCTATGAAGATGGACAATAATTAATTTAATTTAATTAAATATTATTAATTTTACATTCATTTGACAGTGGACAAATGTTTGATTTCATTGCATTTTAGCCCACCAGATTAATTCATCTATTCCTAAAGGGGTGGTCTGGAGACCAAACTGAAATATCCATTGCCGTTTTATTTCTGTCAGTCATATCCTATTAGACATTTACTGAAAGGTTTCTTTCTCCTGCATGTGAGTGAGTGTTAGGAATCCTAACCCAGAGAGGATAATGAAATCCCAACACTGCAGCCCCTGCTCCTCATAGGGCTGGGGCCAGGACACCCAATGGGACACTGCAGAGAACCAGATAGGCAACCCGCAGTTCACAGAAACTATTCAGGGGTTGTAAGTGGGCATGCATCTAAGTGTCAAACTCAGATGGGGGCTCCCAATTCGTGTTTCATCTGCAATTTATTGGGCTCTGCTGACCCAGCACCGCACCTGCTCAACAATGTGCCTCGTCTTCAGTATGTCACATTTTAAATATCTCAATAGTTCATGGTTAGCCATATAAAAAGTGGCATGTAATACTTAAGTGCAACAAGAAAAGCTGCCTTTAAATTGAACAACTTAAATCGAATCGAATCAAATCTCATGGCGTCATACAAACATCTCTATCTCTCCCTCCCTCTCTTGTTCCAGTCTACATCAAAGTGTTCTGCTTAACTCAACACTGTTTCCTGAACAGGATAAATAAGTAAAAGACAAAAAAAAAATATATATATAATAATTTCAGTGTTGTTTGTTCCTCGGTTCATTTGTTTCATTATACTGTATATCTGTTGACTTTGTAGATTAAAACTACTTTCCAATAGAGTTACAACCAGAAAGTGGGAATATTCCCAGAAATGCCATTGAATGGGAAGAAATAAAATATACTGAAATCTGTTTTCTTTTGTTCACTATTATAACATGACCCACAAAAATATAAATGCCTGAAAGAAAACCTCTCAATTGTAACTTGAAAGCTTTGTGAATCAGGAGTCAGTGCAGCAAAGTGAGTGTATTCATTGTGGGGTTTTACTCTGACTTTGATTTAATGAATTTACTCTGGAGCTCAAGGACTTACAATAATTCCATCACAGTTCCAAACAAAGGAAGGGCCATATGTTTCTGTTAGTGTTCACAATCATTATTTATATATGCTATAAAACATGTCTTTTTACATTTTAAACATCTGTTGCATGTTCCAGTATCAAAACTTTTTTTGAACTTTATTATGTTTATTTTGCAAAAGAACATTGGAACATTTATCATTAATCAAAGTTCTAATTAAACTTGAAACAATTAAAAAGGCTCCTAAAATGCTCTAATACTCTTTTATCTGCAGTATCAAGCATCAGCTTATTTACTGCACGGATGCTAGAAGAAATTATACAGTGAAATTGTTTCGCAATTTCTTGCACAAATAATTTACATCTAATATGGCAAGCAGCGAAGTAAAGAATATGAATTAATTCATTATTTTTATTATTTTTTGGCTCCAGTTGCAAGAGAGGCTCCCAGTCCAATTGACACAAGGTTTTATATTCAGCAAGGTTTGTAAATGCATGTGCTTATGCGGTAAATCTTGTTTGGACATGAAGGGCAATGCAAACCTATATATAGATTTCAACAGGGCCCTTCACAGTTACTGAGTGGGTTAGTGGGTGCTGATGTCTCAGACAATGCTGCTTGTGAGGTCCCCAGCTCAGGTTTTATTTCTGTGTAAAATGTCGCCGCCCAGTTTCTCAGCCTCCGTAATATCTGGGTCTGGAGTCTGCCGAAGTGATTGGTATCGCTTCTGCAGACTCATGCGTGTTATGACCTGGGAAGTTCGAACGGGGAAAAAAGATAAATAAGATAACACTCTGGGATCCAGTCTCATGCTCATGACCTCTTTCACAAAAAAAAAAACGTGGCCTTTATCGTGACTGCTGGAGTCTGGGAAAAGAGGAACCCAGAAACAAATGAATTATTGAGTAAATTTAGGTAACTGTATCAAAGGAAGCTCTTATTTACTGTAGATTGAAATAAATAGAACTGGAGGATATAAGCCCTGTTTGAACGCCTTTTGGTCGAACAATGGCATTCCCAATCAATTCCAAGGGAACATTCAAACCCTCCGTGTCTGCTTCCTCGACTTGCTGTATTTTTGGCCGGTGATTGTATGGAGGACAGATTACTCAACAATTTAGATTTTTGGGTTCCTCCGCTTGTTTAAGTCTTGGCCTGTCTTGAAAATAAAACTCATGCAATAGTAGAAGTCCATGTTATTAGAGGTTTATTCACATGATGCACTCATCATTGAGTCAATGAGTCACAGAGAAATATAACTTCATTAACCACTTAGCAGTAAAAACAATGTTATATTGTTTATTTACATCAACATATCATTTTGCTTTACTTTACCAATCACAAAAATTATTATCATTTTTATCTTTTTTTTTTTAAAGATTTTTTTTTATTTTTTATGTTTTATTTTTTATTTTTTATTTTTTTTGTCATTAGTATAATAATAATAACAATAATAATCATCATCATAATTATCACCATCATAATAATAATAATTATTATTATTATCATCATCATCATCATCATCATCATCATAATAATGACCTTACCATTTTAATGTGTGTGGGTCAAGGAGAAACTTTATTTTAATTTTGTTGGAATGTGCATAAATGGAGGGAAACATGGATTGACCTAATTTTTTCAAAGCACGGGATCAAACATTCCACAGATGTTTGTCAAACTTTCTTTTCCTCAGTCTCTGCTGTGCCTGAGCTCTGGAGTCTTCCACATCTGTTGTATGATTCCAGGAGCTGGAATAGCTAGTTTTGTGTGATTCTACAGTCTCACGCATGTATGCTCGCACGCACGCACGCGCACACATACACGCTGTGCTGTTGAGTTTTACCGTCCTCCTCAGAGTGAAATAGAGAGGAAGAATTTTTCTGTAACACCAGTGCATGAAAGCCACATAGATTATCATTCTAGTGCGTATTTATTTTATTTTAAAGCAACATTATTATGTCATTTGCCATTGAGGGGTATTTTGTTGAAAGCAGACACAGTACTACTGACTGTGCCTTCTGACACCATGCTGCCAATTACAGGCCTAGGAACAGATACTGTTTATCTCAGAGAGACACTTTTTATATCATCCAAATTCATATGATGTCCTATATTACTTCCTTTTTGTACAGTTGTTATGACAACAAATCATATTTTTGTTTGCAGCTTGATGGTGAAAAAGGGTGATGTGTCCTAAGTGGCTCTTCCAGTCTCTTTATTACTTGCCTTGAAACTCCCCAGCCGCAGATAAGTTTTGCCATTTTTCTCCAGCGGAAGCTGATTTAACATGTGTGACCCCACTAGCAGTCTACAGCAGGGTCTTTCAAAAGCTTGATTATAACTGTTCTTTTATGCTATGCCTGAAGTGTTTTTCACTTGTTTAGCCTCTGTTATTGTGAGACAGTGACCTGAGACATGAAAATGTATTGAAAAAGATTTATGAATTATAATGAAAATATAATGAACTGTTTCTTTCTGTGGAGGTTTGGTGTCATTCCTCCTCATATAATAGTGTTCAGTTATTCATAACTCTCATATGTATTCCCAGCGAAGTTAAAAGTTGCAAAACATTGTAATAAGAGTCCAGAAACACAAAGGATATCATAATAGAATAATTTGATACGATCGTCACAATGTGTTATTAAAAGGCAATACAATAAACTCTATAAACTCAAACAGGGGTGTTTAAAACCATATGCTGCAAAGCGACATAAGGCGTTGGCTAAATGTTTAAAAAAGCTTTTGTTTTGCTTTTCAAAGAAAAAAAGATACTTTTGCCAAAAAGAATCCAAAAGAAAACTATTGCTCTCCTCCCTCAGCCTGATTTCATGCCACATAACCTAAAAAAGAAAGTTCCGGACATATGATACAACATATAATGAAGAATTAGGTTCCATTACATTGCAGGCTTAACCTTTATGGAGTGCATTCAGTGCTTGCCAGCAGTCATCAATATTTAACAGCTGTTGTTATTATGAAATTCTTTATAGGCTAATGTGGCTTGCTGGTTTGCACGCAAGGGCTTGAACGAGTGCCAAGCCTCTGTCAGGGACGAGAGGAGATTGACAGACGGTTAGCTTGCGTGACAACAGGGCTTTGGTCAGCCAGCTCCGATTCTCTCTACATCAGCCCGCTCTCCCTCTGGTGTTTCTCTGCCTTGGATTTCCTGGGCTGGGGGTGGGGGGGGGGGGGAGGGGGGGGGCTGAGGGTGGGGAGGAGTGGGAGGGGACATGGGGAAGCAAAGGGGGGTGGGGACAGGCAAATGAGGTGGCTGGCAGCCAGTTCCCACCCTCCCGCTTCCAGTGAAGACATCTGAGTGCTGTATGCACGCAAAGCTGTCAGGCGAGGGAATGCTTGCATGTGTCTGGATTGCTTTAATCCCAGCGCCCCATGCCAAAAGATGCCACCTTGGCAGCATGAGCCGCCAAAGGGAGAAAACTATTGTCCAGCCTATATTTTCACTGTGAGAAAAGGGTGTAGGTAATAATTGTTAAATCTGTAGCCTCCAATAACCAGAGACTGATTATGACAGAGAGGAACTGCTACATGGAACTGTCTGCCGAATGTATTGCACTGGCAGAGCTTAAGATATTTTAAAGACTTGCCGTGCCATGGCTTGTGTGGGTGTGCCAGTGTGAGAAAGTGAAGGGAGAATGAGGACAAGCGCATTTATAAATGCAGGTGTGTGATGGTTCTCTCAAACAAGAACCATGGTTCTGCTGACACCATGCACAATGCAGTCAAATGCATGGTTGTCTAAACACGCCACGCTCTTGTAATATTCTCTCATTTGAAATATACTCAATTTTGCATAGTTGGACACGTTTTAGTGCCGTGATCTAAAAGTCAATGCAAAGTAAGAGCAGTACTTAAACTGCATTTAAAAATATAAGACAAAACATTTTGTGAACAAAATTTAAGAATGAAAGTTACACTATAGCTAAGTTGGTCAACTCCTTGACCAGCCTATAATAACTGAAACCAGGTTTCATAGGTATGTTACACAAATAATCCAACACAAAGCATATACTATTGACATAGAGAGAGACTACAGAATGAGATTTTTGTATTGCTTTTCATATGCAGTTAAGTGTTTTGATGCACCCGGTTAATTTACACATTTGGGGTTTTTGGAGTATATATTTCAGAAAGCGTGCAGAGCCCTTGCGGTTTGCCAAGGCAACGGCAGAAATGTAAGAGGCAGCTTTACGTGTAAAAGAGAATGGCAGGTTTACTGCCGTTGGTATGCGAGGTCAGTATCTGCCCTGCGGAATAACACACTGCATACTCCTGTTCAAAGAGAGGAGGAGGCAGAAATTATCAACAAATTGCATGTTGCGTTAATGGCATGTTATTGGAACCGTCCTCTGGCGCACCTGTGCTGGGTTCCGTTGGATGTTGTTTTTCACATGGTAAACCTTATATGACGCAGAGAGTAAAAAAGGCCTTATTTCCCAGCACTGTACCAAGGGTTTTTTTTTACACTGTGTATTTGCGTTCTGTGGAGAAAATTAGAATCCCTATTAGGTTTTCTGTTTTTATTGAAAAAAAAAGGAACTGAGAGAAAATGAATAATGTCTCTGTTGGCTGAGGAAGCGCAACTTTGGTAATTAATCATCCGTTTTATTTGTCTTTCCTGGACTCACATCCTCTCCAAGGTTTTCATAAGACTTGAGAGGCAGGTTGGGGAGAAGGCACAAACGCGAGGGCGCTGAAATGCCCAGTAGGCCTAAGCCTCATTTCCTGCAGCGGTTTCCACCGGTCAGGTGAAATTTAGAAGGCTGTAAAAAAAATGTGATCATCGCGTTATAAAAGAAAGAAAACATTTCTCTTTAAAAGGATGAACGACGCGAGATGCGGCCGCATTCGAGCGGCCCGCGTCACGCTTCGAATCCGGGAAAAGACGGAGAAGAAAAGCTCAGATCTCTCGCGCGGCTCGGGGAGAACACGCCGAAGAAAATTGACGGGAGTCACGAAATCTTTTGTGCGTGATCATCAGAGGTGTGTGTGAGGAGCTTGGCGTTGAACCTCACGACGGCTCTGTTGCCGTGTGGATGCTCAGCGGATGAAGGGGCGGGGGGGGAGTGGATGGATCAGAATGTGCGTGCCTCGCGTGACTAATCTCTTTGTGTTTGTGTGTCTGTTGTTTATCTCTTCTGTGTGGATCACTGCATGCTCACAGATTACCGTCCGTGACACGGTGCGGCAACACCCTCTCGCTCGTCGCTTACAGGAGATTTTGTGGGCTTCTCTGATTACCGTGGCAACGACAACGATCAACCTGTTTCCTGTACCCACAAATCGGCGCGCGGTGTGGAATGGCGAGTGCTCGTGCCACTGTGGAGCCGAGCGATTATGGTCTGAAAGGGGGTTGTGTGTGATTTATTCAGCGGTCTCAGTGTAATCCCACATGGCACATTAGGCCACTTCTCATCCCGGCCCACATCAAACACCGACTAGCCTATACTAGCTTCCCAGCCTCTGTTGAGGTTCTACTATAATGTCCACAACCGAGTCTTACCCAGAGCGTAAGTTCATGGGAAGTACCCAAATTCCCGAATTTAACTGAGAAAGTTCAGCCAGAGAGAACCTTTCAAATATAGACTCAACTAGTTGATAGTATAGATTCCAATGAAGGACGTCATGGCAAATTCAATTATTTCCATTTCAAGAATGTGATTGTAGACTGTTTTCAAATAAATTACATTATTTAGATTATTTGTTTTCTTTCTTGGAAATTGAAAGGCTTTTTTATGTCAGTTAATTTTTTTTATATTCATATTTGCCTCAGTGGTTAAAGGTTGTTGACATGTAATGCAATATCATAGGTAGTGTATCATACACTCTTCAAAAGTACCATTTCTTCATCAATAAAATTCAGTTTTCATAGTTTTATGACTATCTATATACGTTACTTAACTTTCTTCATCTGGACAAGAGTGTTAGGGTTTCAATGGGAAAGAGAGTGTGCATTTATAGGCTGTTAGGGGGGGGGGGAGATCCAATAAAACAGGACTGTCTTTTCTGGTCTGTATAGCACAAGGTGGCTGATGTGGATGGAGTAGGACTTTAGGGGACTTTAGGGAACGTTTGTTGCCAGAATGGATGCAAGGTGGTGCCAATTAGATTAGAACATCAGATCTTGTAAATGCCAGTTTAAGACCTTTTCCAAAATAAAGAGCAAAGCCAGGTGGTAGTATCGTGTCAGATTAATCCTGGTAAGCCGTGAAAACCAACACTGTTTGCAATTCTTTTGCATTTCCTCCTTCTGTCTTGGTGTCTTTGTCAGAACAAAAATCAGATTTAATTTCATATTAAGTTACGTGTATATTACTGTTTTAATAATGTGACTTACATAATGAGTACTATTGCCCCAAATTAACTGACATGCCTCAATGTTCTGGTGAGTTTGTATTCTTGAGAGGAACATGTGTTTGTATCAGTTGTGATAATAGATGATAATAGGTGATGAATAAGTCTTTGTAAATATATGGAAGTAAAATTGCGAATGTAGCAACCTACATGCATTATTGAAAGTTCAATAAATAAAGCCATGTGAGACCAGGGCTGTGTCTGAATCAGCACCCTTCCATACTATTAGGTAGGCTTGTTGAGTAGACAGGGTGAAAAATGGCAGCGCAAAGGTGGGGGCGCAGGGTTGCCAGATCTTGCAAGACTTTCCAGCCAAATGGCGACTCAAAACCAGCCCAAAATATATTTTTAACTGAAACCAACGTATTTTAAATAGAAATCATCATATTTTTACTTTTTAAAATAAGTGTGTGCTTTGCGACTATTCATTTTTACACGTGACTGCACGTTGAAAGAAGCCCAATTTAGCTGTAAAACCGCAGACATGGCAACACTGGTGGGACATCTACGACCTGCTTACGACACTTCCACAGTACGGTTGGAAAATAGTATGGCGGATATTTTACGCGTACTGCACGTCGCGTGCTAAACAGTCGTGCACATTGAACAGCACACTACTGCCAGTGTACTGTATGCAGGAGACAGGGCGCAGTAGATAGGGCTCTGATTCGGACACAGCCCAGGTGTCAGTGTGACCAGTGTGGTGAATTCCATTTACCAGTCTGACAACTAATGTAGTTTGGTTTTGGAAATGAAACCAAATGCATAGTGTGTGAGTAAGTCTTGATTATTTGAGATGTCAGTGATTATTGTGTGCTAGATCTAGCACAAAATAGGCAAAACAATTTTTATTACAACCTAAAACCCATGCCAGTTACTGTGAAACATTTTTATGTCCACCAAGGTTTAAGAAAAAGGCTAACTTGTGATACTGTTTATCAAGTCAATTGTTTTATTTATCCCATTTCAAAGGACTTGTAGGGCTCTTGTACTCAAAATATGTATATATATATATATATATATATATTATTTTGTTTTTATTTTTTGGGAGATAAGCTGGTGGGGGTATTTGAATATATGTTTATTTGTTGTTCTAATGTTCGAATAATAGTAGTAACTGGTTTCTGGAAATGTTCATTTTGTGGATTAGGCTGGTAGCTGTAGTTCATCTTCAATGGGTTAAATAGCTTTAATCATGAACATGGAAGTGTTTAACAATGGGCTTGTATACATTATATGTCGGTGAAAGCCATTCCCTGTAAAAAAAAAAAAAAAAACTATAATGAAGCCGTAACTAATTTTACATTCAGTTCCAAAACCTGCGATTCTAGCTATTTACCCAAGCGGTCAGATGTACAGTAAGTTGGTTTTCATGACAGCGTTTACGCCCATTACAGTAACAACCCAAACCCTGGCTCGTGCTTGGCAAGTAAAACTACCTTTCCCAGCGCTCATGACACACTTCACTGAAAACTTTTATTTTGTTCTCGCTTTCTCACACAGCCATTCAGGAGAAGCCATCCAGAAAGCACAGCAGCCCGCCCACCAATCACGATGCCAGGAAAGACAGCCAGCCAGCAGGGTCCGGCATCACAGAGAGTGAACTCTTACAGGAGGTAAGAACAGGGGACGGTGGGGGTAGAAGGTGGGTGCATTGTAAACACGTATCTGTCACATAAAGGAGTTAAGCAGGGCGCTCCACCAGCGCTGGGCTGCCAGTCTTCTCCTCCGCCTGAGTGATCTAACATCGCGTGACCAGGCAGGCCATGGACAGAGAGGAGGGGGGGGGGGGGGGGGGGGGGGGGATCAGTGGAGTTTAGATCCATGGACTAACCTCCAGCAAGGTTTCAGAAAAGGTGAACTGTAAGTAATCGATTAACCTCTGGCTGTGGAGGTGGGAAACTTGCAGCCCCTGCGCAGTGCTGACAGCTTCATGCATCAGTGACACCCAAGAGAAAAAGTGACAAACTTGAAATTGGTATATATATTTTGACAAAAAATGTTGTATCTGATTGTTTTGTCCAAGAATTGTTTCTAACACCCAGTTTTGATTCTTGTCTCTGTTCTCATAGCCTTACTATGGGATACGGCCTAATCATGTCAATAAAACACAGTTTTTTCAGTTTATTACTTACAGCTATTACAATAATTCAAAGCAGCTATTGTCAATTATGATTTAATTAGCATGGTACCATTCATTGCAACAGCACAAGGCGTGATTGCCAACTGTCTTTACTGACATTTAAGACATGAAATTAAAAGCTACATGCATCATAAAATTTAAATATCAGACCAAAATACATGGTCTTGGCAGAATAAAAGTGTGCAATAAATAAGGATTCATTGACTAGAGACTCAATGTTGCGTTTTTAACAGGTGTGAGGCAGGTTAACAGTTCACACTTTGATCAACGTGACTGACAAATAGTAAGTACGTAAACGATAAAGGACTGAGAGACCTCTACATGGGCTAAACCAAGAAAACATCTCAGTTAACATCTGAAATTGGCACAACACTAGATGAATAGAGCCAATTGACTGTGGAAGTGTGTTGCCCTTATTGCGTGACTAGAAAAGCTAGTCACAGCAAGGCATGGGCTTCAGGCCTCTGCAATTGTACTGCGGTTACCGTGGCAACTTGGTCTCTGGGGAGAGGAAGATGCCAGAGTGTTTTCCTTTATTCTCAGGAAGGCTAAAATGTTTGGAACAGTCCTTTTTCAATAAGCTGTGACCCTGACAAATACTTTTGATGTCTTTGTGGCACTGTTTTGCTCAGAGATGAGGGAAGCTATCAGGATACATTAAAAGGTTTTCAGCTACCAGAGACCACTCATGTCTGTTTAGTTTTTATTTTTTTACTTTATTTTCAGTTGTCCTAAGGAAACTAGTTTTAAATCTGTGTAAACCGCCATATAAATATACTAAAGGAATGCATTTAACCTTCACTGTTGTATATGAGACAAAAAATCATTACTTTTTCAATTGAACTTGTTTTTTTTTTTTCGTTTTTTTTTTTTTTGCAATGGACAGGTGTAAGTTTCCATGACCTCATCTAATTGGAATTCCTTGAACCAGGAAAAGGAATGTTGGAAAGCAGCGCCAAAATTTAAAACGTTTTCCTCCGTGAATGCACTTGGAGCTTTTCATGGCAGAATGGCATCTGGTTTAAGGGAGATAGTATCAAAACAAAAAAATGCTGGAGCAGCAATTTAGTATAAAGTAACAAATATAATCCATTTATTTTTTCTGCGGTATTGCAAATGAGCAGAAAAGAACACAAACAAGCCGCACAGGTTTGGCGGGCAGCAGCATGCGAGCAGAGGCATTCAAATCGGATTATTTAAAGCAAATGATTGTCTCAAAGTCATCAAATATTTGCTTTCTTTAGAAAGCAGTTTCCCCTCTGGCCCTGTCATCAGACCTGGAAATGTAAAGATCAGAGAATGTGGTGGAAGACACATGTAAAGTCTAGTCACGCACACGGCCACACAGCACTTTGCTGACGTGCAGGGTTTATGCATGTTGCGCTCTGCTATCTAGAAACGAGTGGAAATGGTTACTGGGTCAACGGCCTCTGGCTGGCTAATGGCTACACAGTTTACATCTGTCAAACAGAGTCTCAGTCAGCAAGAGACTGGGAGTAGAGCACGCCTCCGTCACGTGTGCCTGGGAATCTCTGTTTAGGCTCCAAACCTGTGTACACTCACACTGAGTAGTTTTCATAAACACACACTTAATGGCATTGCATACACACACATCATTCTTTGTAAGCGCAAATATTTGGAGCACCATACTCCATGTACTTACTGACCTGTTTAGCCTATGACAAGGTTCTCTTCAGTTCATACCAATATTTAAATTTGTGTTGTTACGTCTTTTTTTAAAAACACAAGACTCTGTGAAGAGGTTGTAGTTCAAGAAAGTGACTGTGAAGGATGTTTGTAGTTTTAGTAACGTTTTTATTTATTATTTTTTTTATTACATGTAATTAAGGCCCTTACAGCTTGTACCATCATGTTGCGTGTTTTTTCAATGATCAATAGCATTGATATAGCTGCGTCATATCAGCGTAGACCCTTTTAGAAAATGATCTGTCAATAAAGGCAGTAATATAACTTGGATCTTATAAGGTGTGGTGTGTTAGATGCACAAAACCTTTTGCGACTATAGTGTCAGATGCAGATATGACCTATTCTGCCCCAGAAACATGCGTGTTATGTAGACTATGAGGCGCAAGGGGCTGGAAGTGCATTGTTTGTCATCCAGGCCTACGTGAGTCATCACAAGGTATTGCATGACTCATTGCAAGGTATCGCGTGAGTCATCACAAGGTATTGCATGAGTCATTGCAAGGTATCGCAATTAACGAGGGTTTATTTTTGTGTGAAATTTCTCCGCCTCTAAAGAGTAGGATTAAATTAGGGGAGGCCTATAAAAGGAGTGTTGTTGTGGAGATGACTTCCTCAGACAATGGCTGCAGTAATTGTAGCAAGGCGGAGACAGAGGTATAGGCCTGAAAGACGCGATGAGAGAACATTTGCAACAAGGATCACACTATTTCAACTCCTCAAGCAAGAAATTATCAAACAGTACAGATTAAGCGGTCACGCAATAATCACTCTTCTGTCTTCTGGAAGAAATAAGAGACGACCTAGAACCTCCCACATGATGTTCTCGTTCCATCACGGCAATAGTCAAGCCCCTTGCAACATCACACTGTCTTGCATCTGGATCATTTCAATCGACGATTGTTTCCGCGGCTGTGATATCACATTGTACGACAAATTTATTTTTACGAGATCATGTAAAATGTGGCCTACATAGGCCTGCCTTTACTGTGTTTAAAATGGGAGGAGAGATGCAGTCTTAATTCGACTGTAATTAGCACTGAATGTGGGGAAAATGCAAAACTCCTTAAATCTATGGTGGCTTCATGTTTACAATGGTCTTAATCATTTAAATTAGTTATTAAATGATGTCGACCTCATTCAAGTACTGAAAATGACTTTCATTTTACAGGTTTTCTGTGTTTTCATATTTAAGGCATTCTACCATAAATTTACGGTAATCTACTGAAAACTCTGCTACCATGCATTTTGCTGTTTTTACAGTGCACATTTTTTTGTGCGCTGTCCGGTAGTGCTGGATACACTCTTATGGCGCACCACCAGATACATCAATTTCCCCACATCCAATGAAGATATTCAATGCACTTTTTACTGCGCCTCATAAGCTCTGCTTCATATGCAAAATGCATTTAGTAGGCAGTCCCATTCGCTGATTGCGTAATTACCTGGAGCCATAGTAAATAAGACATTAATTTCACGCAACAACATACCCTCGTCAGGCGACGTAGGCTACATCTGGCCCTCTGTATTACTGTCAGAATCTTGTGTTTGTGCTCGTAACATATGCAGTTACTTTTATTTTCTATATTAATTATACATTTTCTATGTGTTCACCAAATGCCACTTCATATTCTGTCACGGAGCATCTGTATTTTCCTTTCAGTATTCAAAATACATATTTTCACCAGATTTCGTGTTTCTTTAAATTGATGCATCCACAGTCCTCGCAGCATAAAATTATGACGGATCAGATTTGGGTCTTTTTCTCATGTATGGTGATTTAGAGATTACATCGTTGGACACAAAACGCTGGTCGAACTTTTTCCAAAATGTTTCTGCCTGTCATACAGTGATGGGAGAAAAGTAACTGAGGTCTGGCATGAGCTGAATGGAATGAATGAAAAAAGAAAAGCACCTCTTTGGTAGTGTTTTTAAGTAAAAACACATCCCGAGTTTTTAATAAATTTTTATTGATGAAATGGCCATTGCGTGAAGACTGTCTTTTTCCCCCCTCCCGTCATGCTGCTCGTTGTGAACACGAGACTAGCGGTGATGGACGAGGCCGGGGTGTGGACGAGGCCGGGGTTGTGAACGAGGCGACCGCGGGTCTCGTACCCCCGGCCACAGACAGCTTGAAAACATCCTACCGTGGCACGGCTGCCCGAGTGCCCTGCCCACAGCGGGAAGCCGACAGCGCGGGTCGGGCCTCCGGGAGCCAGCAGAAACGCAGCTGGCCTGACCTGGCTCGGTTCACATTAAACTGGAGGTGACAGGGCCTGGCACGGAGCAGGCTCCAGTCACGCGATTGTCGAGAACTTGGATGCCGTACAAGCACTTGAAAGTTAATAAATTGCAGTTTGTAGAACTGACTCCTCCGTTTCCCTAACCTCAAAATATGGAATGCCTGCTGCGGAGATGCAGTATGAATTCAATTTAAAAAACACTTGTTACCGCACAAGGGTTAAAGAGTGTACTCAATGACTAAGACCTCTGTGGTGTCCTTATTAAACTCTGTAATGTGGTCTCTATGTTTTTAAAAGTATTTCAAAATGCTAAAAATTTAATTATTTGGCGTAATTATATTGCTGTGTATAGCATATTCGTAAATATGCCATTTTACTGGAATATGATCGGAGTTTTCTTCTTTGAAAATTCTTGCTTGTTTTAAGTTTTCGGACCAAAATTTACATGGAATGTGATTATTAACGCTTGCTTTAATGTCTTCTTTCTTATAGTCCCTGACTGGTTTTGCACTGGTGGTGAGCACCGATGGAATGGTTTTTTTATGCCTCATCTACCATTGTTGACTACTTGGGCTTCCATCAGGTACATTTTATTCATAATAGTTTTCTGTTTTTTTTGTTTTTTTTTGGAGGGGGCGGGGGGGTAACTGTGCTGAATGCAGGGAATTGTGCTGAAGAATGTCCTGTAATCAAATGACTTAGTGCGGAACAAATTGCTTAGTTTAACTTAGGTTAATGTATAACGCATACATTAGTTAATATTTAACACATACATAACTGTACATTCATAAACGTACAATACGTTATCAAAAACAAATACCGTATACACTCAGTTATTGTGCCTCAAAAGGAGAACAGCTTCAGGACTCAAAAAGATGCTAATAGTTTATTAATTTGCATGGAGTGGCAATGAGCAGTTTGTGAGAACACACACTGTGTGTAACCTACACAACAAGGTTAAAGACTCCCATTCTGTGCTGGCCAGAAATCTCTGTGTAATCCTATGGGGCACAAACACAGGTGGGCGTAGTGTCTTTTCCGGACGTCTTCCACAAGAAGAGTCCCTGATCACAGCAGCCAATCCAGACGTGATGATGTTCCCAGAGGGAAAAAGAGTCTCACAACCAAGAGTCTCACAACGCCAAGCCGACCTCCACCGGCAACAGACCCCCGAGAGACGCAGCTGAGGACTCGCTTGTGACTCTCAGATCCCCGCTGACACGTTCTCCAATCATGACATTGCCCTGAGAGGCGCCAGAGAGAGAGAGAGAGAGAGAGAGAGACGGAGCGTTACCGAGCTGGCCGCTCAGTCTCTCACAGGGCCCGTGGACCTCAGAAGCATGTGTGAGTGTGAGCGGGTTGGCAGGGCAGCGCTGACGTTGTGCAGCTCATAGCCTGTGCTATCCTGCACAGTAGCAGCCTGGACCCACAGAGCCTGCCCCTGTTCCCTCTCTCCCTGCCTGTCAGATTATTGTGTCTGGTGGAAGAGCTCTCTTAGTCTCGCTCCGGGGAGGCGACCGGGAGGTCAGTGCCGTAGGTTTTTTAAGGATTCTGCGACGTCACAAGGTAAAGGCGGTTGGCTGAAGAACTGCACACAGCTGCTTTCTCTAATTTAGCATCAGCTGAACATGGCTGTTCTCTTCCTGAATCTTTTTCCAAGCGCACGAGTAAAGAAATTTGCCTGACTACATTGACAAGGCATACGTATGAGACCTGCCAATTATTACAGTACAGTTACAGTTATAAGTAGCTACAGTTTTCTTCTGGCTTGCGAGAAGTTCCGAACAATAACAATAACATTGTTAACAATTAAGTGCTGCGGAAGGCCGCTTGGGTCCACAATAGCGAGCCTTTCCATATATCACCGTCAGGTTTTAATAAGTGTATGGCACTTATTTTTTACATTCCCTTTTGAATTTTTCACAGCGAACGGGAACAAGTGTATTGGCTTGATGGCATGCCTAGGGATTAATATAACTTGATTTGCTTGATTTTATTTTTCCTTTACACATATACTGGATTCAGATTCAAGCTATGGAAATTAAGTGCCTGTAGCATCTCTGTTTTGCCTGGTCTTATTATAGGGATTAAACATCACGGTGAGATGTGCATTCAAATGATGCCTAAATCCCTCAGAACACAAAGCAGCTGTCATTAGGATAAACAAATGGTACAAACTCAATGTGGGTCATCTGGGTCAACTGTTATCACATATGTCTCTTTTCAGACCTTCTATTGTATACTTTATACCTCTTATTGTTATGTTTTTAATCAGTTTTAGTCTGGAACCTATACATTAGAAAAAATATTTAAAATTTGCTTTTGTTTAAAAACCGGAAATTAAATTCAGTGCTCTAACAGCAACCACTTTTCAAACAGAAGCAAAGACTATGTTAAAGTAAGAAAAACAATGATAACGTAGAAGATAATGTTATTATGTCATTTGATTAATGTTTGGATGTACTACTATTATATTTTACTATTTTACTATAACTAATAATTAATATAGCAGATAACAGATATAGTCACATTTCATTAAACAATTCAAAGCTTGATTGAGCAAATTTATATATCTGCTGCTGAATGATAATTTTTGCAAAATCAGCATGGCAAAATTTTTTTAAACTTTTTTTTATTTCACCCGGCCTCGTTTATAAGAGTTTCTGATACCAAAACAAAAGCTATCAGAAAAGATCCCCCATAATGTAAACAAGACATGACATGCCGTATACGAGACAACTTGCCGTATACGAGACAAGAAAAGACATATAATTTTTTTTTTAGGATTCCAAAAGTGTTTAAAAGTGCAGTAACGGCATATCCCTTTGATCTAATTTGCTACTTTGTAATTACCCTCCGCAGGACAGGAAGCTTGAGCCAGGGAAAACATTGCTTATTCTTTTTTACAAGAGAATCTCACACAATAGTCACTCGATCTGCCTGCTGATGGGAATCGTGGTGGCGCTGCCATGTGTCTGGTGGGAGAATTGTTTTGCAAGGCAAATGTTCAAACCCTTTGCGTGCCTCCGATGTGGAAATTATGAGGAGGCTGAATATTTTAGAAGGAATCTGTCATTCATGACAGAAAGCAAAGCTATTGCTGGAAAGAGAGAGGGATTACGAATGCGGGGCGGGTTGAAGGGGGGGTTTTTTTCACCAGGGCCGGGCTCGGCGAGCCCTTGGCGGCCCGTCTCACGCGATGTTTGACAAACAAGCCGGCCGCGATGGCCACGCGTCCCGCGGCCTGAAAAGAAACACTTAACTGCGGGGCTGTGGAAAAACTTGAATTGAACATCTCTCCGTCAGACCCAGAGAGGTTATTTTAACAGTGGCAACAAACATATACTGCACCTATATAAATGCAAGGTGAAAATATTATTAATCCGGTTTAGGTTTTTGGACAGCAGACAGTCAGTTTGTTGCTATGTAGATAAATACAAAACATTATGAGATTCCATGGCATTGCTGCACGTGCTATGATGTATTCCCTTGTGCACTGCAAGTGTCATGGGATGTTGTAAACTGTCTTACGTCCTTGTGACTACTTAATGCCACCTTAAAAGCTATATTGCCGCATAAAAGGCACTGTGCGATGCTCTGTGAGAACTAAATCTATGCAAAATCTTTAGTTGGGTGCACAAACCATTTATAAACCATCCTTGTAAAGGCCATTAGATTGTTGTGCATTTGGCATATCCAACAAAGAACATATCCTGAGGTCTATTTTCAATAGTGTTTTTGCAGTTCACCATTGTCCGTACAGTAGTTGCCAAATGCTTGTTTTCAACGTGCGCCTGCTCCTCTCAGGGGTCAGCAGTAGATGCCCTCTCTATATATTTTTGTTTATTATTTTAAAATCTGATCTATATCCCTGATATTGACTGTTATCTGTCCAAAGAAGGAGAGTGACAGAGTTGTGTGCGTCTCCCGTGGCGCGACACTCCCAGTGTCGGTCCGGGTGCCTCCTGCATGCTGGGCGACGGACCGTGTTCAGTGGAGCGCGGTAGAGGTTAAGTGGGCAGGCCACTGCTGTTTGCAAACACAATAGAGAGTGTTAATCAGGGGCTTTAGTGGGTCAAGCCATGATGCATTATCTCTCGCTCTGCCCAGACTGACGTGATGCACCAGAATGTCTTTGATTATATCCATGTGGACGACCGGCAGGAGTTCCGAAGACAGCTCCACTGGGCCATGAACCCGGCGCAGCAGGTGGCCACCGTGGACCACCATTTAGCAGCAGGAACTGGTGTGTATATAATCACTGACAACAGAGACTTGGGGGCTCTTTGCCTAGCAACAGCTAGAGTGAGCGAGGCAGAGAGGGGCCCTGGATGCGTGCATCATTTACGTTTTACTTCCAGAAATGTATCTATTTATTTACTCTAAATTACTCAATGTTTTTGTAATCCAAATTAACACAAATGTAAAAGTTGTTTATGAGAAGCAGGGCACGGGTGCCAATAGGTGTGGAGTCATGTGAAACGTCTTTGAATATTCAAGCTTGCCTTCTGTTCCAATGATTTGTTTAATTACACATTCCTCATAATATTTGTTTTAAAATCCAGAGCGACGCTACTAATAATCAAATGCATAATTTCTTTGGCATTGCTGGGCTGCAGGCCTAGACTGTGGCGTGAGAAATACTGGGAAAACCTCCAGGCCTCGTCGCCGCATGATTTTGTGTGTGTGTGCGTGTGACTGTGTGTGTGTAGGTGAAGACTTTGTGGTCAGCAGCCTCTTCAACTCTCAGGAGACGGGCAGCATTCCTACAGAGTTCTCCTCCTTCCTCAACCGCTGCTTCATCTCTCGGGTTCGCTGCCTGCTGGACAGCACCTCCGGGTTCCTGGTGAGTGACCCTCCGCACTGACCTCACATACTCACCTCCTACGCAAAGGTCACCGGATAGGCCTTTCCCAAGTGCGCAGCCTCATAATCCCCCAAAGGGTCCGAGGCTCCGTCCTCGCGTAAGGGCCCCTAACATGACAGCGCTGGATTCCCTCTCCCCGCATTTGCTGCTCGCTAATGGTCACGGTTACTGCATGCTATGCCACTCTCAGTTCATTTGTTCCGACTGTGGTTTTTGCACTGCAGTAAAAGGCTTCTGTGGGTACCTTACAAATTGTTCTGTACATAAAAAAAATCTTTTTAAATGTAGCTCGAGTCGAGAAAAAAGCTTTCTTGCTACGATCATCTGTGAAAATACCATTCATGGAAACCAGTATCATGACAAAATTATAGGTTTGAGCTTTACAAAAAATTATACAGTACAGCATTTCTATTGCATTTCAAAGTAAAATTTCAGTTTTGTTATACATAAGAAAAACTTGTTTCCGTTCTGTTAACCATAGATATAAATAAAATCCAAAACCGGAAATATTGGTGGGTTATGTGGTGGAGTTTTGTAGAAAGATGTATTTCAGTGTGTTACTACCTCCTAAACATTCTAGCAGAGTGATTTGGATGCAGAAGTGGAAATACATTGAGCAAGTTACTTAATCAAAGGCTTTTGGAGTTTTCTCTTCAAGAAAGGTCAACAGAGGATCTACGTATCTGCATTTGTTTCTGTTGTTTAGGGTAACAAGCAGGTCTTGTTTTGTATCATTATTTTGTGGAGTTGTCGTGTGATTTTCAAAAATCTCAAAGCCATTCATCTAATTGGGCCTCTGTTTCCTGAAAGGGGATGTCAAGGACATTTACTAGAGCTAAAGGCGGTTATGAACTTTCACAAACTGTTGCCGAACCTAAACTCTATGATTCCTATTTACTGTATGAGTCTGAATACGATCATTATTGCTTCCTCAGCAAATAGCAGGTCTTGCTTTAACATTTGTACTATGCCCCTTGCGATGAACTTTCTGGGTTCCTTTCATTCTGTGCTAAAAACTTGTCTGGTGGTGATGTTAAGTAATACATGCAACAGGGTAAAAACAATGTTCTCCTCTTGCACAAATGTTGTATTAATTGACAAACTATTGTCACCACAGGACTTAATTTAATTTATGCTGTTTTGTGAATAGGCCCATGCAATAATGTGATTATGTCTTTACTGTGATTTTCTTAGGGTGAAGATACATTTTTTGTCAGAAAGATACCATATTTTAAAAGCAATAATATTTTTAATTCAGCATTTATATTACAGAAGTCTGTCTCATTGAACTCTTCATTACACATGCAGTACTATTAGAAACAACAATTCATGACCAACCTGGCATTATTAAAATCTAGTGTTTCACAAACTAATATTCTATTGAATGTGTAGTGAAATTTTATGAGGCTTATTTATGAGGCTGAAAATCACAGTAAAGACATAATTACATTATTGCATGGGCCTTTTATTATTTTGCTGGCAAATACAAATAAACATGGCCCTATCAGTAAGTCCACATCAGGTTCTAGCCGTGGCTGTGTACAGATTTATTGGAATGGTGGTTAAGGGCTCACCTCTCCTGCTTGTGCCTGTGTGTGTAAGCTGCCCTTCCCTCTCTCCAGACCATGCAGTTCCAGGGCAGGCTCAAATTCCTCCAGGGCCAGAAGAAGAAGACCCCATCGGGCGCGGTCCTGCCCCCTCAGCTGGCACTCTTCTGCGTGGCCGTGCCCCTCCTGCTGCCCTCCATCACCGAGATGAAGATGAAGAGCATGATGATGAGGAGCAAGCACAAGGGCGGGGTCATTACTGCACTGGAGAACAGGCAAGACTCTCCGCAGCATGCAGCACTAGACTCAGAGGGCAGGCTCACCATTCAACGCCATAGGAAAGCGATGGGTGGAATTTTGTGCTTTTTATTGAATTGTATTCTGTGGAGGTTATAATGCACTGTAAGCAGGAGGTATCAGCTGTAGAGGTGGAGGTAATTTCTCCACTAGAACACTAACTGTAAACCTTAAGTCTGACTTAAATACAGTAAGAAACAACAGACTGTGTGATTTCAGCAGCAGTGTTGCAAGATGGGTTCGGAAAAAAGCCTCTCCTCCAAAATGACTCAAATGCATCATGACCCCATCCTAAAACCTATGTTTTTGTGTTATAAATATCATTCTTGGAAAATTATATCCACTTCTTCAATGGGTTCAGCCAGGAGATGACTCTTGCCGGACGCATTTGGGCCAGCGGGGACTGTGGCCACAGGCCCGAGTGCTGCCATGCTGAATGGCTGCTGGGTTGGGCTCTGTGTCATTATCAGGCCAGATTAAGCAGAACACCTGTGTTATTATACTCCATGAGCTGTGACCATTCACACTGGAGAGGACTCTCTCTCTCTCTCTCTCTCTCTCTCTCTCCCTCTCTCTCTCTTTCATTCTCCCCCCCTCTCTCTCTCTCTCTCTCTCTCTCTCTCTCTCTCTCTCGCTCCCTCTCCTTTTTGCTCCTCTCCATTCCCCTCAGAAAATTTATCTCTGTTGTCCTTGATACAAACAGAAAACCAGAGAGCACATTGTCCAGTTATGAAGCTGCACCATTTTTTCGGCTTTCAAGGTGTAACTAAGGACTCTTCTCATTTATTTAGTTTTTAAATACTTTCCAAAGACCAAAATTGTTCTCACCTGCTATTATAATAATTTAATTGCATTTATCAATCAAAAGATCTAAAGATAATACACAAATAGATTTTTTCTACAGCTGCTGCATTTTCTTTCCAAGAGAAAAAAAGTCAAGTAAGACAGTGTGCACTGCAGTATTCTCTACTGGATAAAAGCATATCATAACACAGTGTCAAACTCAAATCTTTTGAGGGCCACTACACAAAAAAACCAGCAGGACATTTCATTCATTTCAGTTAATAATAGCAGGCATTTTCAACTAGTTTGTCCTTGCATTAATACGATTGTATTTTTACATAGCAAATAATATGTCTCTTACACATTAAAAATGAAACACATGGCTGACTGTTGTATGTCCTGTGAAAGAAAGCGCATTAATAATAACATAATAAATAAATGTTCACGATGAAAGCATTTCTTTCAATGAGTGAGCCCAGTATCCTCCATTTGCCACCAGCAATGCTCAACAGCCTGCCATTTCCCTCTTGGAAGTCATATTCCATTCAGCGAAAAGAGCTGTCTACAGCTTAGCAGTGGTATGAGATTATTGATCTTGACAACTCACACTCCAGTGTCCCAGAGGTGCTTTCTTGGCTTCATGTCAGGAGATAGTGTCCATCCACAGCCAGTACATCCTCCTCTTTCATCTTGTGTCTGGTATGGAAATGTAATTCAACTGTCATTAGTTCGTTCAACTGTCAAGTTTTCCCAATTCTGCACAGATGCATAAACTTCAAATTCTCCACAATCCCTTGCAACACAATACAGGTTGTTATAGATATTCAAGTAACCATCCAACAGTTAGTTTATTTTTAGCCGGTTAATTTAATTGCTTTACATTTTTAGTAATAATGTGTTCATATACACATCTGTATCGTACTGTAGCAAAAACAAAATGTGGTCTATAATTGTTTTACAATTTATTTTATTTAACCATTTATGCATCCAGATAAAATCCACTGAGGCAAAATACATGTTTCAAAGGATATGTATCTCAAAGGAGAAAACAATAATATGTCTGAATGCATTTGTACATACACTGCCTGGCCAAAAAAAAAGTCGCCGTTGCACTCGTCATGCATAGTGCCCATTGTACAAGCCTCTGGAGGCAGTGTTATGATCTGGGGTTGCTTCAATTGGTCAGGTCTAGGCTCAGCAACGTTATGCAGCAATAAAATGAAGTCAGCTGAGTACCTGAATGTACTGAATGACCAGGTTATCCCATCAATGGGCATATTCCAGGACGACAATGCCAAGATTCATCGGGCTGAAATTGTGAAAGAGTGGTTCAGGGAGCACGAGGAATCATTTTCACACATGAATTGGCCACCAGAGTCCCGACCTTAACCCCATTGAAAGTCTTTGGGATGTGCTGGAGAAGACCTTACAGAGTGGTTCGACTCTCCCGTCGTCAATACAAGATCTCGGCCAAAAATTAATGCAACTCTGGACAGAAATAAATGTTGTGACGTTGCATAAGGTTATCGAAACAATGCCACGACGAATGCACGCCGTAATCAAAGCTAAAGGTGGTCCAAAGAAATATTAGAGTGTGCGACTTTTTTTTTTGGCCAGGCAGTGTATGAACAGGTTGATGCTCACGCTGCTGCCAAAAGAAACTGTAACCAGCCATTTCCTTTTAATACAGGGAGTGCTTATGTAGGGCGGGGGCACTCCACAAGTTATCAAAATATGTTTTTCAAAAGATATTTTTAGTATTTTTGGCCATATTACTGCTACATGTTGACATGTTTCAGCTAGAATTGATCATTCTGGCTGCTGATCAGCATGCTGTGCATATTGACATGGCATTGCTGATGAAACTTGCTGACATGTTTTGGTCTTGATCATTTGTGGAGAGCCATAGCCCGATGTACTATATGGATTATAGGAATGGCTGCTTAGAGTGCTAGATTGATCAGATTAATTATAATAAGTAATACTATTAACTGTTTAGTAAAACTAATAGTAATTAAACTATTAATCATTTTTAATGTAATGCAATGTAATTTATACAAACATTTCATATGACTGAAAAACGACATCCACAGGGGATATTAGGATAATGCACATCTGGTGCCAGAATAATTGGCTAACAAGGTCACAGAATCGTAGTCACAGTTACTCAGAGAAAAAACAGAGAAAAACATATTTTTCCGTATTTTCATAGGAACATAAATGTGGCTCATTGCAACTAGTTTTTGAAAAGGATAAAGTAATAGATGTTTTGTGTATTTGGAATCTCATTTAGATTGTCTTTATTTCTAGGTAAATTAAAAATTTTTCAAATAATGTAATGTAACTAACACATAAACCTGATCTGATTAAAGTAATCTAATTACTGGGGGGGGGACGGGGGGGTGAGTTAATCGATAGACAGCAATATGCATATGGAGGATATAAGAAATACATTTTGATTGATTGTTTAAAATTTTAGAAGCATTTTGAAATCAGGTGGCATGATGTCCTCTGATGTCCTTTTTGATTTAGATGCTTCTTAATACACCATAGATTTTACCAAAGCAGATGTTGTCAAAAAGGTTCCATATAATTTATGCCCTTCTTAAAATTGTGTGATCTATCAATTGATTATGGACAGAAGTGTTCCCAAAAGTGTGAGAAACCAGTTTTTCCAGCTCCAAAGCATATTTAGATTTGCATTTAAAAAAAACACAACTGCACCCATTCTGTACTGAATGCTTTCAGCTATGAGCCTCTCTGGGTCATGAGTATGAAAAATGATGCAGGGATCGTTATAATATTTACTCCCCATATCACTTGCAAAACTTCATGTTTAATTATGAACACTAGCAGCTACGTATATATGCTGCCAGCTCACCCCTGTGTCTTGCCCACCCCTGCGATCTACACTGTGTGGGAATTATGGGACCATGTTTGGAGCTGACTGTGCAGGCAGAGGGGTTAGTTGGAGAACGTCCATTAAAAAAACGTCTTGTATCAGGGTCTGTTGGATGGCTCATTCGGTTAAAGCACCATGGTGTGGTGCATGGATGAGCCCCAAGGCCTTCGGCCGATCGAATCCGGACCATGCCAGTGCTCCACAGGGCGATGCACAATTGGCGCCTGAGTCACCCAGGGTATAGGATGGAGCAGTCGGACAGGGATTTGCATTTTGTCACACTTGGGTGACCCCCGATTGAAGATCTTCCTCCGATGTCACTCTGCGCGAGCTTAGCTGCGGTTTGCGACGCAAAAAGAAGCAGCTGTTGGACAGCACATGTTTCGGAGGAGAACTGTGGATGTCCCAGCTCTACCGAATTGGCAGGGCAGTTCGCGCATGGTTGTGGTTGAAGGCAAGCGGACATTCCAGATTTGGGTTGGAATTGGATATACAGTATACAGCTGGGTTGGGCGGAAATTTTAAATAGATAAAATAAAATCCTGTATCAGATGAAGCAATAATCACATTGGAGTGAATAGCATAATTGAGGACTAGATGTGCCAGTAATATATATTAAATAGTAAACTTAAATGTATATGGTGAGAGTAAATTTGGGCACCAAAGACACCCAATAAAATATATCTGTATTTGTTAAATTAAAGGTTCTGTCCATCATTAGATTCAGTCATTTTGGCAATATCTGTAAAATATTTTAACCATGAAAGTAGTAGCAGCACATTGATATATGTCAGGTTGTAAATAACAGTACAAGGATTAAAATGCCTTTAGATTCAAAGTGTATACAGTGCTGCTCAAAAGCGCTTTTGTCCGCTGACAGATTCAGTGTGCGAGGGGCTACAGCTGGTTCAGAGGGAAATAAGCATTAACTGCCCTTTTTATTGGGTAAACATTTCTTCAAAGGCATCAAAGGTGAACTGTGGAGGAAGTGTCAGCAATCTGGAGCCCTATCACCCCCTCTGGTGTCCACAGAACACAGTTATATGCTTTAAAAATATCGCAGGAAAACTGAATTATTTCCCTTTTCACAATTCATAAATCTTCACGACACAGCTGTTTTTCATGAAAGAAGGCTGAAGGGGGGTTTTTTGTTAGTTTTTTTTGTGTTTTTTTTTGTGGGGGTACATCCATTTGCCACCCCCGCCTAATGTATTGAGGGGAAGCACTGGACTACCCGGGGCCCCAAGGCGAGGGGGCCTCACATTATTTCAAAGATTTTCCAGAGATGGGAAGGGGGCCCACGGAGACTGCATTTGCACACGGCCCAGAATTTCATGCTACACCCTTGATAGTTTATGTGATTATAATACACCCAAAAAGCAGGAGAGGAGCCTTAAAATGAAAAAATCTGAGAAGAATGTAAATAAGTGTTCAATTTCCATTTCCAAGTTCAATTGGTTTTTACAATCATACCTCTTATGAATAATATATATGGAACAATAGTTGAATTTGGTCAGTATCTTAGATTATCATGAAAATACATGATTAAAGGAACCTAGAATTGTGCAGACTTTGGGACCAGGTTTCCAAGATGCCGAAGCTTAATACATTGCTAGGCTTGGGAAGGAAAAAAGAAAAGAAAAGCTCTTGCATATTTATGACAGATGTGAATGCGAAAAATACAGTTAAATACATAGAAACCTGGAAGAACAGTATGTTACATTTAAACCCCGTAGATTTACGGAATAACAACAGGTGGACTGAGTAAACTGGCAAGACTTCCCCAAACCTTTGAAAACATCTCCCTGATCACTTAATACACTGTGAGGACACCGCAGTGGCATTTTTGGGCTTAGCGCCATGTTTTCTTTTAAAAAAGGCAAGCAACAGGCAGAGAGGGAGATCAGAAATCAAAGGCCCCAACCCTTGCTTTTCCTGTGTGAGAGCGATGAATAAAGCAGAGAGAGGACCTCCTGTCAAAAGAGTACATTCAATTGAAGATCAGTGGGTTCTGGTGCAGGCTAATGCTCCGCTTGTGTACAGAAACAGATTCCCAGAATATGTCAGTGTCACACGGTGGGCCCTGAAGTCTTTGCACACAGGGAATCCTCTGAAATACTACACTGAGGGGGGGAAAAAGACAGCTGTATCTTGTTTTTGCTGATTCGTCTGAATGAAGCCTCTTAACTCAAAGGCAAATCCTTTGGTATCCTTGGAGCTGGTCTTCAGAAGGGTTTAGTTACTGCCTTCATATGACATTTATATCCAGCAAAATTATAACACGGCAAAATTGAACTTGCAGTTGAGTAACTGATTGCTCTTGAAATTCAAGGCACCAGAATTGCATTTTCAGGCCAGTCGTATTGAGCATTATTGATAAATAAAGTTATTATTATTATTATTATTATTATTATTATTATTATTAAGGAAAGGAGCTGTATGTGAATGAGGTGAATGAATCAATGAGTCAATGAATCAGCACAATGGGTCTTAGTCATGAAAATCAGCCATTCATCTACAGTTTACAATTCACAGTTCTGTTTTCCCTGAGAAGGAGGCGCTCAATTGTGTACTGAAATCTTGAAGTCATTTCAAGTTCTTTAGGAAAATAACATTCTTTACAACATAACATTGCTCAGTTGGTCTGGTGCAAAGGGCCTCTATAAATTTAGTTTATGGCTGCTTGTCATCATACAAAACTTGTGTTTTGTTAACCAAGTTTTTATTTTATAGTTTCCTATGAAAATCATCATCTTCTGTGTGTCATGGCATACCAAAGCAATCACATTAAATCTCTTTTCACTGTAACACAATTAACATTCCTGACTCAGAAAGATTTGCAGCCAAATGCAAAATAAATTACCAAAGGTCCACAGTATATTTACTTGGGAATTTTATTATGGTCGATGTTACTGGCATTCAAATTGCTCTGCCACATATCTGCTGTGAGTCATTGCATCTTGACTTTAAGAAAATATGAGTAAAGGTTTTATGCCCTGTAACTCTTTCCTGCTGTAGTTCATCCTTAGATTGGCAAATGAAGCATAGTTTTGCTTTTTAATGTGACTGAATCCCTGCTTGGAGAAACCCTTGGAGAAACCCTTTCAATTAAGTTCAGAAACATAAAACATTTCCTTCGGTTTTATTCCGTTGTCACAAACGTGTCTTGTGAAAGAGAAGCTGTCGGTCTGTTTGACTCTGTTTCCTCTCCGGGTTGTGACAGCTGCAGAAATGTGACTCCTGTGCTTTTCCTGTCGTCCTCAGTGAGAGAGAGGACCATCTGAAGAGGCAAGCCAGCACCGGGGGCATGGACGACAGCGGGGACATCACGCTCTTCAACTGCTCCAGCAACTCGAGTGGACAGCTGCGCCACCACACACCCTGGACACCCATCTCCAAGGAAGGCGTCAAGTGCAAGGTGGAGGGGTACTACCCCCAAGAGGAACCGCTCAATTTCTGCAAGTCCTCCATGGGTGGGCACAAGGCTCACGGCTTGGAGAACCCGTGGACGATGCGAGCCACTGCGGGGGCAATAAGAGCGGGGCAAAACGTCAACCTGGTGCCCAATAGGCTGGGCAAGTCAAGTCACTATGGGAAGGCAGGACCATACAGAATGTCTCCCACCTGTCACGGCGGCAGGAACGAGGCCTACCTACCCAAGCTGTACGGCACCATGCAGAACCCGGAGATGGAGAGCTACTGCATGGACGCCATTAAGAGCGAGAATGGGTACATGGGACACGGCGAATGCTACGACGGGCGCATGCTCTCGGAAATGCCCATCAAGGTGGAGCAGGACTCTGACTCGGAGAACGGGTGCGATGTGTACGGCGTCCCTCACAGCCGTGCGTGGATGTGCAAGGAGCACGTGGAGAAGCGGTACGGGATGGGCTACGACGGCCTTCAGATGAAGACCGAGGCAGACTACTATGAGCAGTACACCCCCTGCCAGAAAAACAAGGCCAACCTCAGTCCCACTTTCAATGGCCACTACCAGAACCTGTGCACTGGGGTTAACCGGCCCCTGAAATGCGTTCTTAATAAAGACCTGACCCAGTTCAGCCCACAGCGGTTGTCCCACTCTGACCCCCTGAGCGCAAACTGTATGAACAGCCACATGTACACCAACAGCTCCATGGATCATAAAGGCTACATGCAGCCGGATTACAAGTTGAGCTATGAGTTCAAAGGCCACAGTCTGGTGCACTCCATTAAGCGTGAGCCCATGGACTCGCCACCCTGGTCCGGCAGAAGCCATGGTATCAGCCAGACGCCCGTCCAGCACAATATCATGCCCAACTGCGTGATGAACACAGGAGTAGTGCACAAGACCAACCCCTACGTCTACATGCAATAACTGTGAATTCTCATGAACCTCTTTCCCTTTTACCATCACACACAAAAGCCCAGGAGAGAACTCTGCTCATGCTTAAAGGCTCAGGTTTAAGAACAGTGTTACAGTTACGTGACTGAATGAGACTGAAGGTCCACCCTCTGAGACTGTTTTTGAAACGGTCGGTGAAAATGCAAAATGTAGAGTTTATTATAAGCACTTTTAACATTGATAGTGATAATAAATATTTTGAGATTCACACACCATGTTCATGTTTCTGTATTGTGGACATCTTACCTTGTGTAGGTTGTTTGATATTGAAGGTATACTGTGTAAATGAAATGGGGGTGGGGGGAGGGTGCTTTTGTTAATGCAAAGGGACAGACTGTTATTCAGGCACAGTGAGAGAGGCAGAGCTTAGAAAGAGACGCACAAAGATATTAATGTTATACTGTATATTGTATTTAGTAGTCTTTGACCTAAAAATATGACATCTTTAAGCATAGTTTAGTGAAAGTGTGTATTACAGACTGATTTGTATCTGATTTTTTAAGCAGTAAGGTTTTTTTTTTTAAATTCCTCCCAGGGGAAACCGAAACTCAATGAAAGTGAAGGGTCTATATATGGTACTGCATTTGTACATTTGTGCATTTTTTGAAATTATTTTGAAAACCTTTTTGATTTTATATTTTTCTATAAATTGTACCTGCACTACCATTTACCTTGGGTAATTGTTTATCGATAACTCCATTTGATTGAAATGTTTTTTGTTCAAAATTCCCCTCTCATTGTCCAACTGATTATGTAATTACAACACTTTTTAACGTTTTTAAATGTGTATGAATATTTTAAGTACAGAAAATATTATTGACACATAACCTTTCAAGGTGATTCAAGGAACCACACAAGCAGCGGGCATTTTCGTGACACACTCAAGTGAATAGATTACAAATGCAATTATAAACGATGATTACCTTCTCACTTTTACTCATTACACATAGAAGAAAGACCATCCCAAACATGCCATTTAAAATAGTCATCCAGTGAGAATTGTCAGGGCCTGTTAAAACTTGTACTTTGTCATCAGTTACAAATCACAGCGTGCACACTTTGTACTATGGTAAAGCAATACAACAATCACCAGGTTGATTGCCGAAATGCAGCAGTAATGGGTCCTAAAGCTGTGAAGCCTTTCAGCTTACAGTGAACGTCCATTCAACTGGAAAGAAACTTCACACTTGTGTCACGCAGCTTAAATGATTAATGTGGTAAATGGATAGAGGGAAATAAGAAGCAAATTACATCTTCAGAGACAAACTTCTGAATTGTATAGATTCGATTAATTGGTTTTATGCATAATGGTAACCATTTATTATTTAAAACAAAAGTAGAGCATTTCTGAAATGATTTGAGTAAAGAGCTGTCAGTGCAGTGCATTGTGAGCCAATGACAGCCAATATTTTGAATATTTAAAAAATTGTCCATGATCCTTTCTCCGTTTTTCTGCATCCAACTTTGAATTATTAAATCATATTAAGAAACTAGATAGTTTGAAATACTTTAAGGTATTTATTCAAGCATTAATTCCACTAAATATAATATTTACTAGTATGCATTCATCTCCTTTACATTTCATGCATTCATTAGTAATACTGAGATGGGTTTCTGTATTTATCAATACATTCTCAATATTTGGATGGCTTTTTGGAAGCATATTTGTGAAATACAGCCATTCAAAAATAGTTTTGGGGCACAAAATTCAAAAAATAGATTTTGTTTCCTTTTTCATCTGTAATATTGTCTAGGTCTGAGTTTTGAAGATTGTGCTTGTGAGTCAAAATTTCAAAATCAAATAAATCTACTACTGTGTGTTATACAGCGATTGAGTTTTTTAAACTTGCACTATGGGACTGGATAATGAATCTTACTGCTACCTAGACATAATGTCAAGTTGACATGCACAATTGTAAATTGCTTCACCTTTTAAATTGCTGTTTTGTTTGTGTTTTGTAAAAACAAATAATGTCCAATGTTTTGTATTTATTGTATAAGTGGGGGCTTTGCGCTGTTTCACAGAGGGGAAAATGGCTTTTTTCTTTCTTTTTGAAAATGCATTAACTAGTAAAATACACACAAGCTCTTTGGCTAACTTTGTAGCTGCAAAGCAGCAATTATGTATTGCAGCATTTTCCTCAATATTTTTCTGTGTTTTTCAAAAATACATAAATAAAACTTTCATTAAGGATTTTCCCTTTTTTCCCTGTAGCTGTTAAGATGTGTGTACAGTATGTGCGTGTGTGTGTGTGTGTGTGCGTGTGTGTGTGTGTGTGTGTGTGTGTGTGTGTGTGTGTGTGTGTGTGTGTGTGTGTGTGTGTGTGTGTGTGTGTGTGTGTGTGTGTATGTGTGCTGTTAAAAGAAATAAGGTACACTAAAACACCTCTGTGATATGTACTCATGATAGTATTGTTTCTGTAAAGTACATTGTGCAAATGTTGTGTTGTGTTTGGTTAATAAGGTACCGTAAGGTAGCTAGCTCTCCCAAACCCCTTTGGGCATATTGAGTTCTACTAGAGAATGACTAATGATTGTTAACAAACTAAATATGCCCTGTAAGAGCTGTTTGCCTTGTCCTGTACCATGTCTATATACATTGGTTCTGCAATAACAATGTTATGAAACAATTATTATGTCAGTAAGGCCCCAATGTAACATAACACTGTAGAAATGTATTAACTGTGTACTCAACATTAATTATCACATAGAGGTTTGCATTCTTTTGCAGGTAGCCTAATGTCAGCTGATCTAAGAACAATTTCCCAGTAATATTCTGTTTTAAGGAACAGATGGTTCTGCAAGATGGTTCTGCAAAATTGACCCCAAATCAATTATGGAAGGATGGTACTGTCATGGTTTATGACCCTTTTCCCTTGCGGTCGTGTTCCTCGGTCGCCACTAGTGGGCGCTGCTTCGTTGGTGGAGTTTTGGCTCAGTTCCTTCTTCCCGCGAGGAAGTCCCATATACGTTGCACAGCTGTACATACTTGCCGTTGAGCTATTTAAGCACATGGCTGTGTTCGGAATCGCTCCCTATTCACTATATAGTGCACTATTTAGGGTATCGGCCATTTTGTAGGGTGTCCAAAATTCAAAATGTCAATTTGGCACCCTAAATAGTCCACTCAATATCCCCCACAATGCACCACAAAATGTAGGGTACAAACGATGTACACTACATGACCGGAGATTTTTTTTTTTTTCAAGATGGCGATGGCTGTAGCCTATATTAAATCTTATTGGCTATATTAAATTAATTGGCTTTATAACCGAAATATAAATAAACGCGGTAGATTAAAGAGTGTTAAAAGTGTTAGCTATTTTTTTAATTTAACAATTATTACTGTTTAATGGAAAATGCAACTTAATTAGCTAGCTAGCTACCTAGTTACCTAACTTACCTATCTACCTACAACGAGACAACAAACCCCTTGTTCAAAATTAAAAAAGAAAACCTTTTTACCGTTTCTTGCATGCTTTCTCACCAAGCCGGTGACCACTGTCACGCAAGCGTTGCGCGTTGCTAAGTAACCTATACAGACTATGTAGTGTCCGAAATCACCTCCTTCTTTTCCACCAGTGAATCCCTATATAGTGCCCTATGTAGATTCCCTAAGTAGTGTATAGGGAGGGAGTGAATAGGGAGCGATTCCGAACACAGCCCATGTTCCTTTTGTTCTGGGCTTCGACATTAATTGTGGTTTGTGATTGTTGAGTGTGAGTGTATTATTAAGGTTGCATTGGTCTTTTGTTACAGCTGTCCTGTTCGCCCTTTTTACCTGTGGGACGATTTTGTTCGGAACTGTAGTTCTGTTCGTTCTCTGGGTGAGTCTCTCCTTATATGGAGCTTGGGTGATGCTATGGACATGTGTGTGCGGGATTGCGCGCTTTTGGAAAATAGTCTTAGAACGTTAGCTCTGTTCCTCCGCCTCGTTACATTTCCCATTATTGAGAGGCTAGGGCGTGTGTTTTCAAATAAGCTTGCATTAGTCATTCTGCTAGTAAAGTTATGGGACGACGATGCTCAGTCGGCTCGTCTGTAAAATGTTTCTTCCTTCTGGGAGATCGGGCGTTTACCTCTTTATGTTCTGCATGTGACTGCGAGCTTATGGATGTAGCCACGGAACGTTATCTCTGTTCCTTCGCCTCCGCCTTACATTCCTCTTTACCAAGAGGCAGGGCTTTTATTCTCTAACTCGTTTTGGTCTTTTAGCCGGTAACTGTCCGGTGCAGCCTGTCCTGTTCGTTCCTTTTGGCACCTATCTCCGTACATGGAGTTTGACGATTCTGTTCGGAACTATGGTCCGGTTTCGTCTTTTAGTGCATGTCTTCCTATGGGGAAGACTGGGCGTATATTGACAGGTTTGTGTTTGACGGCGAGTCTGAGAGTAGCCTTGGAACGTTAGATCTCCGTTCCTTTCGCCCTGGTATACTAAATTGCATTAGTTTTCAGTGTTTGTTTGCTGTGTTTTGTTTGTGCCATTGTGCTGCTCGCCTGTTCTTGTGCGTCTTGTTATCGAGAGGGCGTTTTATTTCTGGCTCGTGTGTAACAGTGAGCCGGTCTGTAGCTGTGGTGTGTGTGTGTTCCTTGTCTTGTCTCCTTCCCTTATCTGTGGGGTTTCCCGCCTTAGTGGCCTAAGGGCTTAATGAATCCCCTTGCTGCGTTTGGCTCCTCCCACGTCACACGTCACTCCCCCCTGACAGGTACTTGGGGTTTGACTATATCATCATCAGTTTATTTATCATATCTTCCAGATGTCTTTTCAACTAAATTGGAAAATATTAAACAGTATGTATATATATATATATATATATATATTCCCTAATGATAAATGAATAAGATATGCAGGGATATATTAGGGAATGTATTGTCTTTACCAATGGAATCTATTAAGTGATATTGTGGAAACACATGGAGGACGTGTTTCACAAATGCACAACTGCAGGACTGCCGAGAGTTCTCTGATGGATCCCTTGTGACCTTTTTCTGTACATTACACTGTTCAGCACCTGGAATTGGGTCTGGAATCCTTGATAAACCAGGTTCCAAGCACACGCTTCATAAAAGTATTTACTCTGTGAAAATTTGAACGATATGACTGCACAACAACACTGCTCCTGTGTTCTTTTATATGAGATAATGTTAATGAGTAGCCACATTAAAGATAATGCAAATTAAAGACAATGCTAATATTTGTTGGAACATATCGATCACATTAAACAGTCATAAAACTTGTTAAACATAGTTCAAGTGTAATAGAAACACACTACTGGTATGTAAGTCCAATTAGAACCACAGTAATTTTGTTCTGTATTGGTACTGAAGTACTGGATCTGCCGTACAGTGCTAGGCAATAACTCACACTGAAGGTAACTATTACATGCAAGTAGAAAGTTTGGTTTAATTCCAGGTAATTTCCATATTAAGTCAAAATGCACCTGTATGACTTTATGCGGAAATATTTTGCATGAGGGACATGTACACAAGTAAATGAAGACACTGATTATTCTGTAAAGGTTATATTTTGTGTTAACTAATAATACTGTCGTTGACAAAACATGCGTAAATGACAATGTTTGCATTTTGCATAAGCATGATAACCTTCATTAGGACTGAAAATATCCTTAATTGACTTGTAATTCTATTTTAAGCAGAGCTTCTATCATTCCAACTCTCACAGTAATGTTTCTGCATCGGTTACTTTCTATTACTTGTGCAGTTACAATTGGTGATGATTATCCTAGTTCTTTTATCAAATTAAAACATGCTTCATCTACCAATGAATAATGAAATATAACTAAACTGAAGCTTTATGGGCCAATAAGGAAACACAACAACTAGTGGGGGAGACCTAGTAGTATTTACAGTGTCTCAACTTGGATATCTCACTTTGCATTCAATGCTGAAATTGTAGTATTCCAAACCCTGAACAGGAAGTGTAAATTTATTCCAAAATATTATCCACAATACAAGCTGAATGAAGGGCAGAGTTGACCAGAGTGCTGCTTGACAATGTCTGGATTCATGAAACATTCCAGGCTAGAGGCGTTTCACAATGCACTGCCGCCTGAGGTCTGTATTATTGGACTCGGAGTAGTCACTCCCTTTCCCACTGAGATTGAGTCTAGGAAAGCCATTGTAAATTCAAGAATTTGAACTGTTGCTTTTAAAGATCTGTAATCATAACATTGCCAGACACTTGCATGTGCTTTACAAAACCATAGGCGTAACCCTTACAATGTTCTGCAGGAATGTCCATCCTAACATCAATTTCAACTTAAAGTGGGTAAGTCTTATACGGACAGTCTGTGGAGAGTCTTGTAAAGTTTTAAGAGACTGTCAAATAAAAGTACTTGTGGTTAGAGCAGTGGTCATGTACGAATCATGTAAAAATCATCATTTGCCTTTGATCATTCAAAATAATCAAAATAACATAAAATAACACATAACACACACTCACATTTGTAATTTTGTTTTGAAGTATTTGTTAATTCTGATTTATAGACTTTCAATAAAAAATAATCATGAATTCCGTCAGTGACCACTTTGACTTGAGGTTTAATTTGACTACAATTCCTAGAATGCAACGCGCCCACTGTCAGGAAGTTGTGTCTGTTGATGGCCTGCTGTGCGCAAGAAACCAACTTTCAGGAAGAGAACTGTCAATGCAAATAGGCTAGCTAGCTAGCGATATAGCTAATATGTAAAACATTTGTTTAAAAGGGGATCAGATCAAGGATATTTCAGTCAGGTAAGTGCGTAGAGCACTCATCTTGTGTATAACTGAACTAGCTAGCTATCTTGTACGAAGACTAAAGTGTTTCCTGAAAACGGCCTAGCTAGTCTCGACTAGCTTACTAGGGCCTCTGTGTTTTTTACGCCAATGATAGCTACCTAGATCGCTCGCTAGATAGCATTGTTTACTACTTCATCTTACAATCATTTTTGTTTAACCAAACTGTTGTTTTTTAAACAAAAATATATAATGACCAACTGGTGCTGACTGTGCATACAATGTATTTGCCGATAACTAAGTTAATGCTATGTAACTTTATAAAGCTAACGAAGTTGTACAAATATGGGCAGCTGACAGCCATTACGCTATATCTGAAACTTGAGAGTAGCGCCCTACGTACAAGCAGTAACAGGGTTCCTTACTTGGACAAATGTCAAACTAACGTCGCTAGCTAACTATAATCCTATATTTAGTTTTTCATTGTACCTAACCTGGTGCTAGCCAACGTTATCGAATTTTATCTGGGCTTTGTGCAGGTAAGTTGACCACTGATTACTTAGCTAACACAGCAGAATGTAGCCAAGGTAAAGAGTTTTATATTAAGCTAACTAATTTACGTTGCCACGCTAAAAAGTCACATGATGTGTCACTCAAAATGAGTTTGGCAAATGCATCATAGAATGGCTTTTTAACCAATCGCGGTCTTTCCTCGTTTCGACATTACGTTCGTGTTGACCTGATGGGAGGAACGTAAATAAATATCACATGTGCATTGTTGGGGAGGAGCCTGTACAGAGAAATTATTTTTATGCTGAAGTGCGTTGATAATGTGTCACTTCATCATTAAAAGCATAAAAAATGTAATAAATATATAATTTTCATATGGGACAATTTGTCGAGATACACTGGGGCTTTATGTGTGCATGCATAAGTTCCTATTTGTAGAGTTCCAGGATTTGGGGCTTTTCCCTATAGTTCCTAGTGGGCAAACTGCTTTTCAGAAATGATCAGGAACCAAAATGTCAAATAAATCTAGGTATTACATTCAGTTGTTTTTAAGCTAGATGGGAAGAAAGCTTATATACTTATAGCTGTATGGAGGATAATTGACAAGCTGATCCTTTTTTATATAATAAAGTCAATATGTCTCAATGTGATTAAAATAGAATGTAAGAAAATAAGATCTTACAAATACAAAAGAGAAAACAACAATAAAGGACCAAGTACAACAACAAAAATGCTTGTTGTATTATTTGGTTCATGAATTTATATGCTGACATGTATTGCAGTTTTGGGGCACCTTATCTTATAAAAAGTGAGGGAGAGACGTGTGACAAAGGTCTCAAGGCCGGATTCGGATAAAAAGTGAGGGAGAGACATGTGACAAAGGTCGCAAGGCCGGATTCGGAGCAATGAGCATGTGGACGGTGCTCTTATAGGCTAATTCACCGAAACACCACTAGGGACCTTTTCAACAATTATGACCAAGAATCATATGAGAATATAGGAGCCAGTATCTTCCTTAGCCTTTAGATGCCTAAAGTTATTCAAACTTATGTATATACATATATACACTACTGGTCAAATGTTTTAGTATATCCACAGTTTTAAAGCAAGCAGAGATTTAAAAAGGAAGAAACAAACACCTTTTATTAAAAAAAAGATCTAAATCTTAGATTAATCAAAATAGCCACCTTTTGCAGTAATAACTGCTGAGCATTTTCATGTCATTTTTTCTACGAGGGCAGTCATACGGTTCTGAAAGTTCACACCAACATGATGTAGAAGTTCTGCACTTGTGGGTTGCTTCTCCTTAACATTTGTGTCCAATTCGTCCAAAACTAGCTTGATTTTACTTCTCTTGTTGGAAAATGGAAATCATTTGTTCTCCTGTTTATTTAGCCAAATATGGCTTTTTTTATTAACTCCAAAATGTTTTTTTTCACTGTCCTGTGAAGTAAAAGATTCTTATTATCTTCTGACTGTTTAAAAGTTAACTGCTTAAATTACACAAAGAATAGAGTATTGAAAATAATACATATAGTCTAGTGTTGACTCTCCAATGAATAAAACAACACGACTATAAATTTGTTATCAAATCTATCACATAAAATCACGCATTGCTTATTATTCTTATAACTGGGTTGGAAATATGACTGCAAACCTCTTATTATATTGGTAGAAAAAGGCAGAGGTTTCTCCATTATAGCCTATGCGGTAATTGAAAGGCGGGTCATTCCATGTAATTTCACAGAACATGACATGATGCAACGTCTCAGATTGTTCAGAAAATATTTAGTTTATTAAGAAACAATTAACACAAGCATTCACGTAACATTATTTTGTAGACTTGTCATTTGATCTCTGACAAATCAAGCTACTTGATTTCATTCAGGTTATGGTTTTGAGGTGCAGAACAGTAGTGAGGGAAAAGAAGTATAATAATATAAGGTGTGGACACCATAAGGTCCTAGAGTGTACTTGTATCTTTATCTGAGAAAGTGTAATAAATTCTTATTAAGATTTCATGTGTGTTTGTCTTGAGTTCAGGGTCTGCCGTTGCCATGGAGGAGACTGATAGGGAGGCTGTTGCCACGGCAGTGCAGAGGGTTGCTGGGATGCTGCAGCGCCCAGACCAGCTGGACAAAGTGGAGCAGTACCGTCGGAGAGAGGCACGAAAGAAGGCCTCAGTGGAGGCCAGGCTAAAGGTAACATAGCCACTGAGAAAAAGTTTCACTCATTGACCCATTCACTCATCCAGTCACTCTCGCACCCATCTATTCACTCACACACACATTCATTAGCTCACTCATCCATTCACTCACTCACTCATCCATTAGCACACTCACCCATTCACTCACTCATCCATTAGCACACTCATTCATTCACTCACGCATCCATTAGCACACTCATTCACTCACTCATCTATTAGTACACTCATTCACCTATTCACTCACTCACTCACTCACTCATCCATTAGCACACTCACCCATTCACTCACTCATCCATTAGCACACTCATTCATTCACTCACGCATCCATTAGCACACTCATTCACTCACTCATCCATTAGTACACTCATTCATCTATTCACTCACTCACTCACTCACTCATCCATTAGCACACTCACCCATTCACTCACTCATCCATTAGCACACTCACCCATTCACTCAGTCATCCATTAGCACACTCACCCATTCACTCATTCATCCATTAGCACACTCACCCATTCACTCACTCATCCATTAGCACACTCACCCATTCACTCACTCACTCAGCCATTAGCACACTCACTCAGCCATTCACTCAGTCACCAATCCATTAGCACACTCACTCAGCCATTCCCTCAGTCACCAATCCATTAGCACACTCACTGACCCATTCACTCACTCACTCATCCATTCAGTCACTCGTCCATTTTCTCACTCACCAATTCATGCACCCATCCATTCACTCAATCATTCATCCATTCACTCACTCACTCACTCAGCCATTAGCACACTCACCCATTCACTCACTCACTCATCCATTAGCACACTCACCCATTCACTCACTCACTCATCCATTCACTCACTCATCCATTAGCACACTTACCCATTCACTCACTCATCCATTAGCACACTCATTCATTCACTCACTCATCCATTAGCACACTCACCCATTCACCCACTCATTCATTCACTCACTCACTCATCCATTAGTACATTCACTCACTCATCCATTAACACACTCACTCACCATTCACTCACTCACTCATCCATTAGCACACTCACCCATTCACTCACTCACTCACTCATCCATTAGCACACTCATTCATTCACCCACTCACTCATCCATTAGTACATTCACTCACTCATCCATTAACACACTCACTCACCATTCACTCACTCACTCAAACATTAGCACACTCACCCATTCACTCACTCACTCATCCATTAGCACACTCATCCATTCACTCACTCACTCATCCATTAGCACACTCACCCATCCACACACTCACTCGTCCATTAACACACTCACCCATTCACTCATTCACTCACTCATCCATTCACTCAGTAACTCATCCATTAGTACACTCACTCATCCATTCACTCACTCACTCACTCAGCCATTCACTCACTCACTCACTCAGCCATTCACTCACTCAGCCATTAGCACACTCACTCACCATTCACTCACTCACTCATCCATTAGCACACTCACCCATTCACTCACTCACTCATCCATTCACTCAGTAACTCAGCCATTAGTACACTCACTCATCCATTCACTCACTCACTCACTCAGCCATTAGCACACTCACTCACCCACCCATTCACTCACTCACTCATCCATTAGCACACTCACCCATTCACTCACTCACTCATCCATTAGCACACTCACCCATTCACTCACTCACTCATCCATTAGCACACTCATTCATTCACTCACTCACTCCTCCATTAGTACATTCACTCACTCATCCATTAACACACTCACTCACCATTCACTCACTCACTCAAACATTAGCACACTCACCCATTCATCCATTAGCACACTCATCCATTCACTCACTAACTCATCCATTAGCACACTCACCCATCCACTCACTCACTCATCCATTAACACACTCACCCATTCACTCACTCACTCACTCATCCATTCACTCAGTAACTCAGCCATTAGTACACTCACTCACCATTCACTCACTCACTCATCCATTAGCACACTCACCCATTCACTCACTCACTCATCCATTCACTCAGTAACTCAGCCATTAGTACACTCACTCATCCATTCACTCACTCACTCACTCACTCACTCAGCCATTAGCACACTCACTCATCAATTCACTCACTCATCCATTAGCACACTCACTCACTCACTCATCCATTAGCACACTCATTCATTCACTCACTCATCCATTAGCACACTCACCCATTCACTCACTCATTCATTCACTCACTCACTCATCCATTAGTACATTCACTCACTCATCCCTTAACACACTCACTCACCATTCACTCACTCACTCATCCATTAGCACACTCACCCATTCACTCACTCACTCATCCATTAGCACACTCACCCATTCACTCACTCACTCATCCATTAGCACACTCATTCATTCACTCACTCACTCATCCATTAGTACATTCACTCACTCATCCATTAACACACTCACTCACCATTCACTCACTCAAACATTAGCACACTCACCCATTCACTCACTCACTCATCCATTAGCACACTCATCCATTCACTCACTCACTCATCCATTAGCACACTCACCCATCCACTCACTCACTCATCCATTAACACACTCACCCATCCACTCACTCACTCACTCATCCATTCACTCAGTAACTCAGCCATTAGTACACTCACTCACCATTCACTCACTCACTCATCCATTAGCACACTCACCCATTCACTCACTCACTCATCCATTCACTCAGTAACTCAGCCATTAGTACACTCACTCATCCATTCACTCAGTAACTCAGCCATTAGTACACTCACTCATCCATTCACTCACTCACTCACTCAGCCATTAGCACACTCACTCATCAATTCACTCACTCACTCACTCATCCAATAGCACACTCACCCATCCATTCACTCACTCACTCATCCATTAGCACACTCACTCAGTCATTCACTCAGTCACCAATCCATTAGCACACTCACTCAGCCATTCATCAGTCACCAATCCATTAGCACACTCACTCAGCCATTCAATCAGTCACCAATCCATTAGCACACTCACTCATCCATTCAATCAGTCACCAATCCATTAGCACACTCACTGACCCATTCACTCACTCACTCATCCATTCAGTCACTCGTCCATTTTCTCACTCACCCATTCATGCACCTATTCATTCACTCAATCATTCATCCATTCCCTCACTCACCCACTCATTCGCCCATTAACTTACTCATCCATCCATCCATTGACACATACTTTACTCACCCACCCACGCACTGATGCACTCACTTACAGATTTAAACCATGATGTTTGAGTGTTAAAACTGCTGTGAACAAATTGAACCATGTGACTTGGTGTAAAAATCCTATCCTTCTCCGTTTAGCTCTTGCTTGTAGAGGGTAGAGTTTCAGCTTGCGTGACGGCAGCTCTAACTGAGCCTTTCCCAACCAAAGATATCTGTGGTAAACACTAAATCCAGGCTATGTCTGCAGAAAATTTTATTATGTGTCTCTTTCCCAAACTGGAATGTCTCTAAAGTGTAAACAGAAACATAACCTTTGGTAAAGGCTTTGACACTCATTTGGGCTATCCAACTGTATTGTTAAAGTAGAGACCTGAGTCTTTTGCTGTAAAGCTGAGCAGGAGATATTTTATTCTGACGTCTAGTTATTAACAAGCTAACTATTAGATTGGATTAAATATTTGTGTCTAAACCACATCCCCTCCTTGAGTCCTTGAAATTTACTTTGCTGTTATTCTTTTTGTTTTTTTATTGAAAATATCATTGTGATATTGGTATCCGCAATCAAGACTTATAGCTACTACTTCACATGTGATTTTGGGGGTTAATACAATCAAGATGTGTGCAGGTTCAACACCTGTTGTTAATGGAGCTAGACACCACAGCCTCAAATTTGCAGTTGTCATTCACAATCCAGGAGCGATATACAGGGTGTACTTATGAAGTCAGTTTTATATTTTGGCAGTCCCATTGCTAAGAAGTTGTTTAAATGCTAATCACTGTGTTCATACATTATTCTTTTATATAGCTCATTTGTATGTCTGAAAACACACTTAATCATGTCTTACAAATGACTAGTGAAACAATCCTTAGCTTTTCTAAACACATGGCTTACATCTGCGTAAATACCTATTTAGCTGAATTGCGCTCGGAAATGAAGCATGGGATGTACATATTCATAACTGCTGAAGTGGCTTGATCACATTAAGATGAAGTCTAGGTTTGATTAGAAATGGAGTCCAGACATCACGTGTGTTGGTGGAAAATGAGGCTATGTTGTGATAAGATGATGCCCGACATGGCCAGCACCGTCACTTCCCTAACGCCAACTCTGTGCCGTTCTCCTAATTTGGGAATGTGATGACGTGCACATTCGATGCTGTAGAGCCACTCATCTCATGATCCATGAACCTCGTTGTTATCAGAGTCGGTTACTGTCACAACACTAAATACAGTAGCTCTGAACCGCTGAGGTGAGCATTATGAATGGATTTTGAGTTGGGTTCTAAGCGTAAACCTTTCACATTTTCCCAAGTTCCAAACATACCAGTAAAGAGCATTCTCTAATGATTGAAATGTGTGAGAAGTTTTCCTTGGGAATTGAGGGAATGGCGCCATTAATCATCTTCAAAGTCCTTGGAAAGATTTGGCGTATTATGCTCTCTCGTGCTGTCGGATAGCTCATGACCTTTGGTCCTTGAGGGCTGCCGACTGTAGATCCTGTACGGTCCTTAGTATTATTTGCTGCAGTGTTCACATGCGCTTACAATGTAGGTCACATATGGAAATATCAGAGTTGGTTCAGGAAGGCAAGGATGTAATTCCATTACTAATGTAGTTCAGAGCTCGGTTGGAATGAAAACAAGCCGACCATAACCCCTGGAGACCAAAGTTAAGGAGCCTGTTTATATTAATTGAAATATGGAAGAAGCTTGTGTGAATGCTCTTCCCTGCCCCCTGCATGTGTTCTCTTCTGTAAACTGGCTTCTTATTGTTTCTGCTGGCACTGTGGAAGTGCATCACAGTGTCCGCTCGACACATGGGTTAGGTGTTTTAACCGTACCACTGTACGAGCTATGAAGTCACGCAGGTCTACTTCATGGCAGTTTAGGCGGAGGATATTGCTGGCGACATTGCATGATCTGTCTGGCCGTCATTGGGTTACAGTGATTATCTGAGGAGCAGCGTTAATGAATTCTCAGGAATGACCGCGGCTTCGCTGCTCTCTCCGTGGCCTCCGCTCCGATTAGGTTCTCCTGGAGTTTGACGCCTGAAGGATTTGTGCCTCGTATGGAAAATCTGTGAGGGCTGCAAATCACCAATCCATCACAGCGCTTGAGGCATGATCTTTTGCCCGTATCTCTGAAATTTATGGGATTGAGAGGCGGTAAATCCTCAGACAGTGCTTATTGAATGAGACTTCAAAAATTGAGCAGCAAGGTAGAAACACTTACTGGAATTCTTTTAGATGGTTTCTTATCAGTTAAGGTGCTGAGCTCTTCGTTCAGAATGATACCTGTGGCTGCGACTGACGTCTCTGAGAATCCCTGAGGTAGAGCATGGACGGGGCGCTGACAATAAGGACCTCCTCTGTCACCAGGCAGCCATCCAGTCGCAGCTGGACGGGGTGCGTACGGGCCTCAGCCAGCTCCACAACGCCCTGGGCGATGTCAAGGACATCCAGAGCTCGCTGGCCGACGTCAGCAAGGACTGGAGGCAGAGCATAAACACCATCGAGAACTTAAAGGATGTGAAGGACGTGGTGGTGCAGCACAGCCAACTAGCATCTGCCATGGAGAACCTCAAGATCATCTTCTCAGGTATGAGAACCAGTAGTGCCTAGAGCACATGGTAGGTCTGTATAGCTGGCAGAATGGCTGGTCATGTTCACACTTGCTTTTTGTTCACCTCACCAGTAATCGGGCCCATATTTTTCTGTGATTGCAGTTAATGGCCTGCACCTCAAAGAAGGAGATTATAAGCTAATTAAGTATTGTTTCATTTAAAAAAGTTTTTTGTTGCACTTATTAAGGAAAATATTTGTCTGGAAGTGACATGTTGTACTATTTAAATGCATTTACAATGTTAGTAGATGGAAAGTCTTGAAAAGTCATTAACAACTTGGAGAAATGGAAAGTGAAATATGAATTTTGATATTGGTTCTCTCTTAGACATTATTATTAAATGGATTACCATTATTTGGAGTATGTTAATGTCAGGGTTGGGGTCAACTCCATTTAAATCCAGAGAATTTAGGAAATTAATTTAATGAATTCATTGAACATTTATTTCAATGCATTTCCTCAATTGACTGAAGTGAATTGGATTTGACCCCAGCCCTGGCTAATGTCAGTTATGAGGTTCTGCTTTTCTACACAAAGGGTTTTAATACTGGAAGTAAATTGAATCCATATTTATCCTCACTGATGGTTAGTGTCTGAACATTAAACATAAGTCCCCTAAGAGCTCTTGGCCATTTTTATACGTTAATTCAAACATATCGAACAACATCAATGTTCGAGGGCTTTTAAGGGGCTGTGACTGAGGAGTGCTGACATTCATTTGTTAAATGATAAAATACCTCAATATTCCATGGATCAAGTATTTTTTATTTATTTGATTTTTGAATTCATAATTTGAATGTAGCTGTCACATTAACTGTTGATAGCTGCTTGCAAATAACACCAGGACACAACTTGATGTTGGTTTTTAACAAGTACAACAGTCTTAGAATTCTGCACTATCTCTAGCTCAAGGTGAAGCACAAATTCTACCGTACATAATAGTCACCTCTACTAAGGGTGGTAATCCTTGACTATTTACGGTAAGGTAAATTCAGGTAAATGTTTGGATTTTTTTATAAACATATAAAGGTGATCCTCCTTTATTTCTTTCCACTTTGAAGGGAGGATCACAGTGTGGCTAATGCCTTCAGCAAGAGGTTGTTGGAAGTAATGTACCTTTAGGGTATAATATGGCAGGTTTTGTAGGACAAGGAACATTCAATTTATTCAGCCACATTGAACAACTTTTCACTGCATCACAATTATGTCACGTGGAGTTGTTTTTAAAAGAAATTTCATAAATATTCTATTTTAAGCAGTATATCATTGTTGCCTAAGAGGAAATGAGTCATTGGGTCTAGAGAATTCCCTTATTCGAAAAACCTATAGCTGGATGTTATTGGATTGTAGGCTTTTCTTGTGTAATTGCTCTATTAAACTTTGTCTTGTTAGCTCTGAGCAGCTCAGTTCACTTCAAATTGAGGTTTTCCATGCTTCAGCCCGGGTTCACTTGCATACCAGGAGATCCCTGTACTGCTAATCCTTAGATCACACCGACTAAAAACACATCGTACAGGCAGGAGCACAAGTGGGGATTATGAACCAGCTATTGTATCTTGACCCCTGGAATGACCCTGATGGGAAGAGATTGCGCTGAAAGTAGCTGATTTAAGCCGCTCCGAGCTGTAATTGTGCGGAAAAATGCCTTGTGTAAGGCATGGAGGGTTGCTCAGAGCAACAGCTTTGTGGCTGATACAGTTACTTGTACACACTATACTGTGCACAAGGCGCTGTCGAGGTGCTAGACGCCAGTCTATCTGGATACTGCAAACAAACTCTTTTTAATTCCAGTTGAATGACAGCTCTGATGGTTAGCGTCATCGTACGCCAAGCTGTTAACTGATTAACAATGGCCTCTGAGACTTATTTAAGCTGAATAGAACGTATTGCCGCTCACAACACCAAATTGTTGGACACAGTTAATAAAGGGATTTGTTTTTGTTTTATTTCATTATTTATTTTTACTTCTCAGAACGTTATTTAACGTTATTCGACAACTCATTTTCAGTGTCGTCGAGAAGCTTATAATGGAGCTTCTCTTCATTTCTGGGTTAGCACCCTTCTTTAACCCCTTCATCGATAGCGCAGTAACCTTCTCATTCTTCTGCTGGTTCCAATCGCTCCACATCAAAAATAAGAAGCGTCTTCAGAGCACCGTGAACACCTGCTCCAAATAGGCCACCGGCTACGTAGTCTCACCTCATTTCTTGAACAACAAACAAACAATCAAGAAAGCCATTGCCATCCCACATTTTGCACACAGCCTTTGAACGGCTCCCCCCTGGCAGGCGTCTCCGCTGCCTCGGATGCAGAACTGTTTGCAGGCGGGCCACCTTTGTTCCCGAGGCTGTCCGCCTCCTGAACCTCAACCTTCCTCCTCCCGTCTCTTCCTGGAACTGACTCTTAACAATGACAATGCACTTGCACTTTAAGTAAGCACTACACCACTTTGAACTGTCTACACTGCTGTTTTTAATGAACTGTATGTATTTATATGTTTGTCTACTGCTGTTTTTGAGATGTTTTCATGTACCTATGTGTTTTTTATGCCCGCCATTTCAATAATGAAAGTTTATTGAATTGAATTGAATCGAGAGCCGCTGCTCTGTATTCTAAAGCAGTGGGGGGGGGGGGGCCCTGTGTATGCTGGTTTTCGTTCCAACCACAGTCTCAATCCCATAATTTTAACAAGCTTTTCATAAACCACATTACGTTAGAAATAACTATGCATGCCATGAATAGAAGAAGAAGAATAGAAGTTCCATTTTCACATTTTGCTTACTGTTCTATATGGCGAACAATTACAAAAGCAAAAAGTCACTCCGTTACTCGCCATTTCATTTGAGATGAAGTAAGAGAGTCGGATCCCCCGGGTCAGCTTTACTTATCTTGCTCGACGCTCTTTGAACCGATGACATCAATGGCAGGCGTGTCACGTAGGATGATCTCGGCCATCCATGCGCATAAGAAATGCAGCACCTCGGGGCTGTTTAGGGGCGTTTCTCACAAACCCGTACAGTGAAATTACAAGGTTATCAGTGAAAGCCGTAAGATGTAAAGAGACATTTCGTTCACTTCAGCAGAAGTGAGCAGTCCACTGTCAGTGGTTTAATTTGATGAGAAACAGGAGTGTGTTTGAGCAGCGGCACGGAGACAGTGGCCAATGCACTGCAGTGTCGCAAGTCCGTTTGGCCACGCACCCACTCAGCCTTATTGTCACAGCTGTGATAAATATTTCAGTGTGGGCGACATCCTGTGGCCAGTGCCTCTTACCTTTCACTGTGTGGGACCCGTGGGCATTCACAGTAATACTGTGTACTGGCTGTGATGTATGTACTGTTATGCATACAGCTAAATCTGTTATAACATATTAGGGGAGAGAATGAATGTAGAATGAAATATTTTCGTCCCTCTCTTTGCCTATTCTGTCTATTCTATTTATTTGCCTATTCAAAGATTGTGGGGAGACTAAATACAGATTTGAGGGCCGTAAGCATATAGTTTAGTCTCCCGTTATAGTGTATGAAGCCTAACGGAATAGCTGTGGTCTCTATGCATTGAAGTGCTGTGCAGCGTGCAGCAAACCAGCCCTGCTGTACCAATGCATTAACACACACACACGCATACCTCCCTCCGCAGTGCCAGAGATCGTGATGGAGACGCAGGATCTGATCGAGCAGGCCGAGATGCTGCAGGCGCACCGCAAGCTGATGGACCTGGAGTGCTCGCGCGACGACCTGATGTACGAGCAGTACCGCGTGGACAGCCAGAACACGCGCGACATGGGCCTGATCCAGGACCACTTCAAGCGCGTGCTGCCCCTGTCCGAGGAGCTGGCCAAGCAGCTGTGGATGGTGCTCCAGCGCTCGGTGGTGACGGTGCGCCGCGACCCCACCATGCTGGTGTCGGCGGTGCGCGTCATCGAGCGCGAGGAGAAGATCGACCGGCGCATGCTGGACCGCCAGCGGCAGACGGGCTTCATCCCGCTGGGCCGGCCCAAGGAGTGGAAGAAGAAGATGTTGGAGGTGCTGGAGCGCACGGTGAGCACGCGCATCGAGGGCGCCCAGGCCGAGACGCGCGAGCTGGACAAGATGTGGCTGGTGCGGCTGCTGGAGATCACGCGGCGGAACGTTCTGGACGACCTGCTGGTGGTGAAGAACCTGATGGTGCAGTGCTTCCCCCCGCACTACAACACCTTCCAGGTGTTGTTCGACCTCTACCACCGCTCCCTCTCGTCACGCCTGCAGGAGCTGGCCACCGAAGACCTGGAGGCCAACGAGATCGTCTCCCTTCTCACCTGGGTGCTCAACACGTACAAGAGGTACCCCGTGCGACAGTTCTCATATTCCTTTTCTATGTCCACACTGCCATGATCATCCTTCCCTGCCTACTCTCCACACTTAGTGGCTTAAGCAACAGTACAAGACCTGACCTGGGCACCTGACCTGGGTCACATACTTATTTGAAACACTTTTTATGTCAGTGACATTCTAAAACACACTTAGGGCTTGATTTACTAAGACCTTTAGCGTGTGCAAAACCTTTTAGCACACGCAGAACCAATAACATGACCAGTGATTGGTCATGGTATTTGTTTTGCACCAATCATTGGTTGTGTTATAAGTTTTTTTGTGTGCTAAAAATGTTTTGCATATGCTAATGGTCTTAGTAATAGTAAGTCAGGCCCTTAAAGTGTCCCGATTTGAAGAGCGATACAGAGCGTAAAGACACAGAAGGCTTTTTTTTCTGAATGGGCCTTTTGCATTAAGAAAACCAATGAAAAGCCTGGCTTTCACTACTCTTATGTGTGTGGGAATGTAAATAATGATGTATTCTAATAATCAAGGCACTTCCATTGTCTTCCCATATGGTGTTGATGAGCAATTCATTTAATATTTACAGATTAACAGTTTCTCAGTGCAGTGGGGAAGGCTTCTCAGTCAGTCCTCTCCAGGTCAGTCTCATCCAATAAATGCGTACATTACTGCACATCGCGTGCGCCGGGCCGGGTTACAGTGGGAGACATTACCGCAGCAGAAGCGCAGGGCATCCCTGTGTATACTCGACAATGCGAAGACAATAAACCCGCAGATCCACCCGACACAGAAAGCGCAACTGAAGAAGCAGGAGCACGTCTCACTGCTCTGCTGACGTGCGGTGGAGAAGCGCGGAGCACATCTGCTGCGACGCAGAAACGTGGCTGCTTCGCATCAGTGTTGCTTCAGTTCTTCGCTCAGTGTAGTTTGGCCATGAGCCACAGGAACTTCTTCAGCTTTTGCTGCTTCCGCTCGGACGACGCTGAAAATTCTCCCAGACAGTTCCTGCTGTGCATCTCAAGGGGACTGTAATAATTGTTTGCTTGTTCTTATGAAGCAATAGCTCTGAATTGTATATATTTGCAACTAGTGATCACACACTCTGACTCACTCTGTGCTTTGTTTGTAAAGGGTGATGAGGAGTTTGTGCCGTGTAGCCTTAGTCTCAATAATAATAATGTATATATCATATATAAAATAACTGTATTGTGTAGCAGTGTTATACCCTTGCAGTTCAGAGCAGAGTCCCTTATAGAGATGAAAAGATCAGAGCGCTTGTGAACAGAGGGTAAAAACAGAAAAAGGACAAGAGTGCGCCATATACAAGACTAATTTTAAGCTTTAAAGCATGACAAGAAAGGGATTTCAAATATTTAAACGATTCAAATAAATTAGGTCAGATACAATAAAGAATGTAATAAAATGCAACTGAAAAGGGGCAGCACTCAAGAACTTAAAAATGTGTTTTTAGAAGGGACTTCTAAGGAAGTCTTAGTCTCAACTACTCTGGAATGTTGATGGAAAATTCCTTGAGTTTTTAGATTGAATTCAGGAACAGCTTGGTAACATGCCTTGTGCCATCAGCCTGTCACTCACTAATCTGAGCCAGACTCAGGCCTAAGAGGCACTGACTTTTAGACGTGGTCTTTTCAGGAACAACGTCATCCAGGACGTGAGATAGACAGGATAAAGCCATTTAGCATGGGAGGGCGTAGCAGGACAGACAGAAGTACCTGTGCGACGCTCTCCTGGGTGCTTGCACGGGGATCTGCGTGCGTTAAGGTGGCCGTGGCGGGATGTTCCGGAACGGCTTGGCCCCCTCTGTCAGCATGTCACCTACGCTCTTGTGTTTCAGCACAGAGATGATGGGCCACCCTGAACTCTTCATAGAGTGTGACATCAGCCAGCAGGAACCTCTCCTCCCCAGGACGGTGGTGGACGATCTTCTCAGCAAGTACATCCAGACCTTCACAGTCAGTCACCGCTCTGCCCCACCCCACACTCCTCACAAGGAACCACTAACACTCCAAACACACGGGCTTTAATCATGTCTGGGACATGACCTAGGAGAGGTTTAACACAAGCCACTGTTTTAAGACTGCCATAGGCACACATCTAACCATTTATTCAGTGATAAGGACACATCCAGTTTTTGGTTCAGTGTGATACACGTGTCCAGCCATTTGTGCCTTTGTGGCAGTCATGCAAGTGGGTCACTTCCTTTCATTATTAATATTCAGCCTTCTTGGTGGGGGCCACTTCAGAGCTAGTCACTAGTGAATGCGTAACCAGACGTTTCTGAAGAACTTTAGAACTTTATTGTGTAGCTCTTGAACCTTCTTCCATTGTATCGTAAGAACTAATAATGTGGGTTATACTTGGAAAAACATAAACTAAACAATGTATGATAAAACAGAGCGGCTATTCGTTTGCCCTCAAGGAGGTCTTACAGTTGTCGAAAACATCATCAGTTAATATAGACCAGGGGTGTCCAATCTTATCCGGAAAGGGCCGGTGTGGGTGCAGGTTTTTGTTTTAGCCCAGCACTACAAACACCTGATTCAACTAATTAACTAATCGTGCTCTTCAATCAAGACCTTGATAAGTAGAATCAGGTGTCATAGTGCTGGGCTAGAACAAAAGCCTGCACCCACACCGGCCCTTTTCGGGTAAGATTGGACACCCCTGATATAGACAGATAATCTTAGTCTTTACTGGAAGTAGATGTACATGTGTAAACTGAAAATGGGAACCAAAGTGCTTACGTGTAAATCATACAGTATTTTACTGTAAAAAGAAGACGTCCTTCTCTCTCCTTATTTCATCCACCAGTCCAACATTACCGGTTGGCTCCGCAAGGCTCTGGAGACGGACAAGAAGGACTGGCAGAAGGAGACGGAGCCGGAGGCAGACCAAGACGGCTACTACCAGACCTCACTTCCCGCCATTGTGTTCCAGGTACTAAATCTCTGGTCCTGTCCCCACACTGACAGCGGGAAGGTTCCCTCCTCGAAATTCTGACCCATAGGTCAAGGCTAGGCCTTCCCTGGAGAGGACTGGTCTCTGTGCCCTGATGTTATGTGTCCCCTTAGATGTTTGAGCAGAATCTCCAAGTGGCCGCCCAGATCGACGAATCCTTCAAAGAGCAGGTGCTGCTGCTCTGCCTAAAACAGATGAACTCATTTCTATACAGGTAAGACAAAGAGAGCACCATGATAATGAGCCACCATGAGCACCACAATAGATCTATAGATACACGTTCAAGATTAAAATTGTGCGCAAATTATCACCATTGATTAAAGGTGAGTCCCTAATTTAGCTTATTGATATTATGCGTTTTTTTTTCAGTTATATTTGTTTAGTAATCATCTTATTTCTCCCAATCATGTTCTCCGCTTTATCTGTCCAGAGTTTATGGAAAATTAATAAATTATCTCACATGGAAACGATACGATTATACAGTAGAATCCAGTTAATTGCATTGTGGATTATCGCATAATTCTGGTATTTGCATAGAATTGCCAAATCGCGAACCATTTCCCATTCATTCTATTGTAAAGAGATCACATATTTGCATAAACCAATCGGCTATTGCATTTTTGCGGATATTTGCATTATGTCCACTTACATCACATAGTGGGTCTAGAAATATATGTTATAAGTCGGCAGGTGTGGCAAAAGTGAACCGACAATTGTCCCTATAAAGACAAAATCGCCAAAATTTACGAAGGTTTTTATTGAAAATCACGTTGATAGCAGACGCCCGATGACTGGTGCGCTAATTACCCATTCTACTAAATAACCATAAGAGTCTTTGCTAAGGACCTTAATTAGTAGAATCAGGTGTGTTACTGCTTGGTTGAAACAAAAGCCTGCACTCACATCAGCCCTTTCTGGATAAGACCCTGGACCCCTGTCTTATGCAATTAAGTGGATTCTACTGTATTTAATGGTTAGCAATGTAACGAAGCAGCAGAAGAGTATCAAGTCCCATTGAACAGGTTTTTCTTCTGTGATCCTCCCAGTATCGTTTATGTCATTATCCAGGTACCGGGAGGAAGCAGTTGCCTACAAAGAGGATCACTTGAAAGATCGGCAGCTGCCTCAGTGCTATGTCCAGTACATGATCGCCATCATCAACAACTGCCAGACATTTAAGTCAGTTAATTTCTGCCCTGACCTGCGTTCAGTGTTTAACTAAAAATGTACTTTTTACTTTATTTTCTGTTTGTTTACTTAAAGGCAACCCCCGCCTCCCTCAGACACACACATACACACACACACCAATCATTACAGCAGGTCTTTTGGATCTGTTTCCAGGGTGTCGATAAACAGTCTGAAGAAGAAGTACTCCAAGAAGATGGAGCCCACTCAGAACGACGCCGCCATCGAGAAGACACTGGATGGAGTGGCCAAAGATGGCTGCCAGTTCCTGCTTGATGAAGTCTTCATGGACCTGGAGGTGAAATGGCAGGCAGCAGTCACGTAGCATTGACCACTCCTTGCTCCAAATTTGTTTGTAGGTTTGAGAGGCAAGCATTTGTAGGCTGTAGGAAGCACAGGTGTTCCGCTGTTCTGTGCTAGGCAGTTCACTGGCCTTCATGGAGTTTCTGAATCTCATTTTCAACTTAAACTTGTCTTCAAAATAAACTTGACATGAGTAGCATGTAGAAAGCTGGGATGTTCCCTTGTCCTCTGTGAAGTTCTGTACCAGATGTTCAACTGAGACTTGTCTTGACAGCAACACCTGAATGAGCTTCTGACAAGGAAGTGGCTCACTGGCTCCAATGCTGTGGACACCATTTGTGTGACTGTTGAGGATTACTTCAGCGACTTTGCTAGGATTAAGAAGCCATACAATGAGGTATGTTTTAAAATGGTGTTTTCGGGCCTTTGTATTACTGGAAGGGCATTCATACAAAAAAAAATCAACCCTTGATTAAATTAGAATAAATAAGAATCTTCAATCTCGCGAAAAGCTCTTAGGACTTGATGGAACATCCAGTACTTAATCTAATTTGCACTTTCAAAAGCAGTTAGCTTTGCTTTTAGCTTGTAATTTCCTTCACCTTTCCTTGAAACCTAGGAGATCTCCCTCGATCCAGTAAAACAGAAAAAAGGTGGTGTGCGTGTTTGTGTTTTGCAGGAGATGACAAGCAAGGCCCACCGCAGAGTGGTGATGGAGTACTTAAAGAGCGTGATGCAGAAGCGCATCTCCTTCAGAAATGCGGACGAGCGGAAGGAGGGCGCTGACAGGATGAATAAGGAGGCGGAGCAGTTCAAGTTCCTGTTCAGGAAGCTCTCCGCTGTACGTTCCGCTGTCGCACCGCCAGCCTTCCACAGGCTGCGCTCGCACCATAGGCTGTATAGAAATATGGACAAAGCCACTGTGACGTCACCCATTGCCTTTCCACGGCCTCGTAAAAACTGAATTGAAGCTCTGGATGTCTTTTTCGCCGCCCATTTGTACAAACTGCGCCTGCTCCGTGGAGCCGAAGAGGACTCGACCTGTCCTTCTGATTGGTCCTGAACAAATGTTAATACCCTGTCCAAACGACACAATATTTAAAAAAATCAGCACATGCAGAGGCATTAGATGAAGGAAAAGCACCTATTGCAATTACATTTTTTTGTGGGAAAAATTTATTGACTGAGTATTTTGACCACATTGCTGCCATTGATTTACATGGTGAAAGACACCTATACTGGAGCCAATCGCAGTGGCGCTAGTGAGCAACGGTACAATTTCCGCTCCCAGCCCAACCAGGAAGTGAGCTTCAAAACGAAAGCCCAGTCTTGGGCCCTTGGCTCGCACCCATTTTATTCCGGTCTTTTTTTCCTTTTTCATTTCAAAAGAGTAATATACTCTATCCTTTTTCTGTTTGGCTACTTCACAAAAGGGTTTGTGTTAGAGTGGCGTGTCTGGTTTCAGTATAGGAAGTGCTGTTCTGTCCTACATAACAACAGTTTCTGCTCATGATAGAACAGGGCAGAACATAGGACACCTTGTTCTTGTCCATGTCCTTTATAGTGATTTACCACTGTCTTTGACCTGACGTTCCACACCTTGTTTTGTGAGTGTTGTCGCCGTTGTAGCTGTTTGTTGACCAGTGTGCCTCTTCCCTACCCGTAATCCTCCAGGGTGGCGAGAGTGACCATCTGTGTGACAGCATAGCGGCCATCGCTGAGGTGTTCAGACTCACTGACCCCACCCTACTGTACCTGGAAGTGTCCACTCTGGTCTCTAAGTACCCGGATATCAGGTAAACTGCTTGCTGAGAACTCTTGACCGTTTGTGCTGCAGACCGAGGGCTATTTGGTTTAGCTGGATAACTGCACTGAGTAAAACCCGGAACCATCCCAAATCTGGAACACGGACTGAAGTAAAAAGACCTGTTCCCGGTTTTACTCAGTGCAGTAATCCAGCTAAGTAATCCTGCTTCGTAGTATACCCCCCAGCTTTGCGTGGAAATGTTTGTGTTGAGAAGAGCGCACTCCCTCAATGCAATCTGGGAATTGAAGGCAGACGTATTTGAGAGCTGAGAACTTCCCATTGTGACACTGCAGGGAGGAGCACATTGTCGCTCTACTGGCAGTGAGAGGGGACGCCAGTCGGGACATGAGGCAGATGATCATCGAGACGCTAAACCAGAACAAGCCATCCGTCAACATCAACTCCCGGCCCGTATTCGGGGACATCGCCGTCCCGGTGTCCATGACCTCGATGACTGTGCCAAAACTGCTGAAATAACACCAGGAGCAAGGCCGCACCCACAACCTGTGACCGCGCTAGGTTGCAGTGTGGTTGAAAATACTTGTTTTCTATGCACTTTGAAGGGAAATGGTTCCCATACCAGTAGCTGAGATGTGTGTGAATCAGCAATATAAAAAAAAAAAACATGAACGGTATAAGGGAATATTGATTTTTACTTTTTTGTACTGATAGCGTGTTATCATTTGATACTTGATGTACAGACAACATGTGTCTACCAACCTTTTTATGAGGTGTAACCAGGCCTTAAACCATGTGGTAAATCCAGAGAAATGCGGCTTCCAGAGATTCATGTCTTTGATACATGTGAAAAGAATGACTGCTAAAGGATGAGTGCTGTTTTTTTTTGTTTTTTTTGTAATGTTACCGTGTCTTACTGGATGTAGAGGGCAGTCCATTCTTGTCCCAGCATTCATTTAAGTGTAGTCAGGCCAGAAATCTTGTATAAACCCCTTCTCTTTGTGATTTACTGGTCTTTTTTTTTTTTTTTTTTAAAGAATTCTTAATTGTAGAACAGAAGTCTGTAAGATTGCCTCATTAAAACAATTCCATCACTTTTTGCCAATTCCCTGTCGTCTCCATTAGTTTTTCAATCCCTGCTTGGATCTTTAGGAATTCGACTCGGTTCCCTGAGAGCACATCATAATTCCCAGGCCATTGCACATAATCATAATTGTAGTTCTGGCCCATCCTCACTCAGTAAATCTGTGAAGGCGCACATGAGCATGGACGTCCTCCAAAGTGCGTGCAGCAGCTGCTGCTTCTTCTCACTCCGCAGGCTACCAGCTGACCTGTGCGCTTATTGTACACCACTTAAGGCCAATTCGTAGTCGGCAAAAAAAAGTATGCGCACGGACGTCCGCAGGGTTATGCGTGGACCCAAAATGGACTCTGAGCGGATGCCCGCCTAGGCAGTCCTCGCGGACCTGTCGTTTCACCCACAAGCGTACCACCGTAACCGACTAACCATCCATGAAGGACGCCATTGTTTGCAATATGCGTGCAAAAATTATGGGAAATGTAGTCTACAAAGGGGGGGTTTGGTATGCTCGACTAAAAGGCAGAAGTCCGGCGGACTGTCCGTCCGCGTACATGTCTGCTCCCCGTTTTAAATGGCACCTTTACACAGCTGCCACCCGACTGAACAGTGGCCACGATTGTGTGACGAGACGGGCAATTGACTCCCAGGGTAAGATTATGGCCAATTGTGCTTTGCCCCATGGGACTACTTGCATGGTCCAAACTCCAGACCATCTTACCTGCACTGAGATAGTGCCCAAGTCTAACTTCACACAACACATCAAGCTAAACATCAAATGAAATGCTTCAAGGCATGACAGTATGTATAAAATGTGCCCACACACAACTGTCTCGTCTGTCACACACAGTAAGTACTGTGTGATGGAGTGGTATTGAATGTAGTGCATTTCACATTTTGTGAAATGACGGTTGCTATATGTTTATTCATATCAGTTCCCTTTGGAAAGAGTAACAAAGTTTTATTTTTTGCTAAAGTATCTTAGAATTGGAGTCCCTCTCATTGAAGCTGAAAATTTTGTTACAGTTGTCCATTCTTTCATTTATTTTTTTCCTCATTTTGTACTACAACTTAATACAATACTGTTGGGGGGCTAATAAAGTAATATTCCCTTTAGAGCAGGGGGTGGGCAATCTTATCCAAAAAGGGCCGATGTGGGTGCAGGTTATTTTTTATTTATTTTTATTTAGCCCAGCACTAAGACACCTGATTCAATTAATTAACTAATATTGGTCTTCAAGCAACACCTTTGTAAGCAGAATCAGATGTCTTAGTCCTGGGCTAAAACACAAACCTGCACCGACACCAACCATTTTCGGATAAGATTGTCCACCCGTTTTAGAGGATGGAGTCTGTATGTGACCCCTCAAGTATGTCATGAAACCTAATCGTTGAAGTGTTCAGGTCTTTGTCTCACTGCGGTTTCCTCACCTCAAACTATCGGAATACTATACTCCATCCCTTGGCAGGCCAAAATGAATGTTTGCAGTCGATGCACGTTCATGTGAACCTTTCAGACTAAGGGGAAGCAAGTATAAAGTTGCAATCGCTAAGCGTGTGCTTTCACAGCACACCATCTAAGCAATTGCGACTGCACAAAAAGGAGGAGGACACTTTTTGGCAGCAATTTTCCAGAGTCCAAGGGAACCGTTGACACCCTGTGACAGCTGTACCAGGGCTTTATCTATGGAGACCATAATCCCTTTCCTTCATACTGTACCCATTTGCTATTATTCTCATGCCACTCGCTCTGATTGGGCACTCCCAGCAAAATGTCTCTCATTGGGTCGGGTTTGATTAGGCCACCCCCCCCTCTGCATGCAGCAGATGGGGGTTAACCTTTCTTGAGGGTCAGTGCACTTCATCGAGCACTCGCCTATGGCCATTGCTACAATGTGAAGATGTTAAAATGGGCGCCATCGGGCCGTGTGTAAAAGGATAGGGGCAGCTGTTATATTCATTCAGGTGGATTCAGGTGAATTTTCTGAATGGGAGGAGTGGAGAGTATGTGTCAGAAAAGGGTTGAATACAGTTGTGTAGCAGCAGGTGACTCAGGTGCCCTAATTCTGTAGGACAGTGGTTCTTAAACTCGGTCCTGGGGCCCCACTGTGTATGCTGGTTTTCGTTCCAACCACAATTGCGATTCGAGAATTTTAACAAGCTGTTCATTTTTCTTAATTGTACTTTTCATGTTTTGATGGATTATTTACCCTCTTAAACCAAATTAGGTCAGAAAATAGCTATGCATGCCATGTAGAATAAGTGTCCCACGTTCACATTTTTCTTATTGTGCTATATTGCAAACAATTTCATTAAAAGAGGTAACAAAACTGAGCAAATGAAAGGCCGAGGTGAATCAATAGGCTCCTAATTGGTGAAAGTGTGGACACATGGCCATGACAACTAACCATTTTGTTGATAATGAACAATTCAAAGACAATTGATATTGAGCCAAACCTGCATTGTGTTAATAAGTTTAAGGAAACAAAATTATGAAAGAATTTAAATGTGTGTTCAACAACCTAATTAGGAGCATATTGATTCACCTCTTTAATTTGATCAGTTATAACATTTTGTTTACTCTTTTTATGTAGTTGTTTGCAATATAGCACAATAAGAAAAATGTGAACATGGAACATTTATTCTACATGGCATGCATAGCTATTTTCTGACATAATTTGGTTTAAGAGGGTAAATAATCAATCAAAACATGAAAAGTACAATTAAGAAAAATTAACAGCTTGTTAAAATTCTCGGATCGCAATTGTGGTTGGAACGAAAACCAGCATACACAGTGGGGCCCCAGGACCGAGTTTGAGAACCACTGCTCTAGGAGGTCACGGAAATCAGCAGTTCCAGCCCTGGATGACACGCAAACACACAGCAAGGGGAATGCCTCCTCCTGACTGCTCTCTGTGCATCCGGCCTAAATTCTGACCACAACGGTGCCTCCCGCACATGAACCACCCGCGTGCCAGAAGGCGATACGCTGCAGATCCCGGACATTCCGGTTTGGGGCCTGAGCACGCTTCCAAATTCACATGACAGCAGCCTGCAAAAGAGCACTGACCAGGTGAGCCCCTAATACTGCATCGTTTACTGCGGCTTTAAGTTTAATAGATGCAAATCCAACACTAAATCAACAAACTAACAAGAAGTTATCTCCTGGTTTCACATGGCGTCTTCTACATTTTGGACAACATTGTTGGCTTATACTCTGAAATGTCTTGCACCTGCAGCTGAAAAGAAACATTTCATTCCAATAGAGGCAGAATTGGACCGGGTAAATAAAGGTTGTTTTCCCACAAGACATTACATGAGCATTGCCCTCTTTAAACTTTGGCTAAACTGGCCTGCTTTTAGTGTTGTAATCCATTGGCCCTTAAATGTTACTGGAAGTATTCCATTATTTATACAGGATTTTATTCTCTGGGATACTAAAACCTTATTTAGTGCCGTTAATGAAAATAAAACCTTTGCTTTAATTAATTCGTCAAATCTTTGGACAAGCCTCAAAGTAGGACAACTGACTACTCGCCCCTCTGTGTTTATTTAGGTTATTCTAACACATAAATAATAATTTTGCATAATTTGGATAAAGAGGGCAAACCTGATTTACTGGATTAACATGCTAAGTCCTTTTGCATAATGTTACACAAAAGCTAATAGACACTGTTGCGTCCATGAAAATACATTCCTTGATTAAGCCAGGGGCATCTGAGGATATGACAATCAGTTCTGCTTACTTGTCATCGGCTGCCACCTACTGTCCAATGCAGGAATTACACAATTTTGTGTTGTGGGATCCAAATAAGTGGACTGTGTCCAAGTACAAAATAAAGAAGCTGATGAATACGCTCAGTTGTAAATCATACATTAAAGTATATCCCAATATATTTATGATTACACTTACAAAATTCTATTGAAATGTTGTCCATAAAGTTTCACTGCAAGTTGCTGTGAACAGTTTCTTTTTTGAACAAAAGGACTGAAATTGCAACCTTCGTAGTGCATTATTCGCTCAATCCAAGAAGTCTCATAGAAATATAGTGAGTCACACTTTTTAATTGTGTAAGGCACAGAGTCCCAGGACTTGAACACAATTACGTTCATCTAAAAGTTTATTTTTATGTTAATATTAACATATACACAAATAGTTCTTAGACTTTGAGGTCAATTCTCTTTTATAGGCTTGATAAACCCAACATATACAAAAATTGCAAAATAAAACACACATTTCAAAAGTGACACCCTGTTTTAATGTCAATAGTTAATACCTATTCTCCACCAGACAATAAAACCCACAAGTACAGCAGAAACTTCCAGAAGCTTCTTTGAATTAGTCCAATTTCTGGCAATGGTGAATGTCTTCTTGTTTATAATGGGAAATTATCTGTACTAGTATGAAAGTGTTTATTGCCAGGAAAAGTAAGCCAGCAATCCAAATTAGAACAAAAGTGTTCTGCCCTTCAAATTCCAGATAGTATGCTGGTGCCAACCAAATCGCCTGTAAGCCAAAGTGTAAAAAAAGACCTCTTCAGTCAAAGATATTCTCGTCTGACAATAGCAACCAATTTAAATTAATTTACAACACCACCTCAAATAATACCATAAACAATGAAATCGGCAGCGTCAGGTTTCCAAATCACAAAGCTCATTCTACATCTTATATGTACAGAATGGCATAGTCAAATATTTCCATATTCCACGAGTGATTTTTAATTATTTTCTTTGTCTCCACGCTTTTAGATCTATACAGAATGTGCAAGAGTGTCTTAAGCATTACCTGTCCAGCGAACCACAGCACAAGTAGACCCAGTCCCTGCTTAAGTGACAGCATAAGACGAGGCAGGACAAGAGGCAGCAAGCACAGATACCACAGGAAGTACTGTAGGAAAGTCAAATGAAATTCTCAATGCTGAACCCATCACAAACTTAAACAACATTATCTACAGTCAAGCCGGAAAGTCTGCACACCCCTTTCACCTTCTCCACGTTTTATTACGTTACAGACTTATACTACAATAGATTGAGTTCATTTTTTGCCTCAAACATCTACACACAATAGTCAATAATGACGAAGTGAAAACAGGTTTTTAGAAAATATGCAATTTTATTTTACTGACAAAAATAGGTTATTTAGGGGTTACATATCTGTACACACCCTTAGCCTAATACTTGGTTGCTGCACCTTTAGCAGCGATTACAGCTTCAAGGCGTCTTGGGAAAGAAGCTACGAGCTTGGCACACTTGTTTCTGGACATTTTTGCCCATTCCTCTTGGCATATCCTTGCAAGCTCCGTCAGGTTGGATGGGGAGCGTCGGTACACAGCCATTTTCAGCTCTTTCCACTGATGTTCAATTGGATTCTGGTCTGGGCTCTGGCTGGGCCACTCAAGGACATGCAGACTTTCTCCGAAGCCACTCCTTTGTTCTCTTGGCTGTGTGCTTCGGGTCGTTGTCATGTTGGAAGGTAAACCTTCACCCCAGTCTGAGGTCCAGAGCGCTCTGGAGCAGGTTTTCTTCAAGGATCTCAGTGTACTTAGCTGCATTCATCTTTCCCTCTATCAGGACTAGTCGCCCCGTTCCCGCTGCTGAAAAACATCCCCACATCATGATGCTGCCACCGCCATGCTTCACTGTAGGGCTGGTATTAGCCAGGTGATGAGCGGTGCCTGGTTTCCTCCAGACGTGACGCTTGGTATTCAGGCCAAAAAGTTCAATTTTGGTTTCATCAGACCAGAGAATCTTGATTCTCATGGTTTGAGAGTCCTCTAGGTGCCTTTTGGCAAACTCCAAGCGGGCTGTTATGTGCCTTTTACTAAGGAGGGGCTTCCGTCTGGCCACTCTACCATAAATGCCTGATTGGTGGAGTGCTGCCTGGATGGTTGATCTTCTGAAAGGTTCTCCCATCTCCACAAGGATACGCTGGGAGCTCTGTCAGAGTGACCCTCGGGTTCCTGCTCACCTCCCCTGGCCAAGGCCCGTCTTCCCCGATTGCTCAGTTTGGCCGGGCGGCCAGGTCTAGGAAGATTCTTGGTGGTTCAAAACTTCTTCCATTTACGAATGATGGTGGCCACTGTGCTCTTTGGGACCTGTAAAGCTGCAGAGATTTTTCCGTACCCTTCTCCAGATCTATGCCTTGACACAATCCTGTTTCTGAGGTCTGCAGATAATTCCTTTGACCCCATGGCTTGGAGTTTGCTCTGACATGCACTGTCAACTGTGGGACCTTATATAGGCAGGTGTTGGCAATCCCCAATCATGTCCAATCAATTGAATTTATCACAGGTGGACTCCAATTAAGTTGTAGAAACATCTCAAGCAGTATCAGTGGAAACAAAATGCACCTCAGCTCACTTTTGGGTGTCATATCAAAAGGTGTGCACACTTGTGTATAAATATGATATTTTACATTTTGATTTTTTATAAATTAGCACAAATGTCTAAAAACCTGTTTTCACTTTGTCATTATGGGCTATTTTGTGTAGAATCTTGAGACAAAAAATGAACTCAATCTATTGTAGAATATGTCTGCAACGTAATAAAACGCGGAGAAGGTGACTGGCTTGACTGTATGTAACAATTGCAACTACTATATTTCTGATTATAATACAGCAACAACAGTATGCATGAAATTAACTTTTTCACCCACTGGCCAGAGTGATTCTAAAAATCAACAGCCATTTTCAATGTTTTACCAACCACATTACCTTCTATAATATAACAAAACCTGGTTGGTTACCTGCCAAAGTGGCTGCTAGAGTATAAAATCTTACCAGCCACAATCAAAATTGGTGTCTGGTGTTACTTTCATACCCTGACAGTATCTAATTCGCATAATAACTACAATATACTCAGTAACTCCTATAAGATTGCGAATACATGGTGCACAGTGAACAGGTAACCTTCAGTTGCAGTGGACAGAGGCAGTGTGGGTAACGTACAGTACCTGAGAGGTGCACACCTTGTTGAAACTGACAAAGATGGCGGTGTGCAGGAAGCAGCAGAGAGCAAGGTCAGAGTGGAAGGCCAGGGAGGTGAGCAGTAGAAGAGCCAACTGAGGCAGGAAGGCAGCCAGGCCCAGCGCCAGACTCCAGCTGCTCTCTGCCGTCAGGTACAGCATGTAGAAGTACGGCGAGAAGTTGTGACGGATGTCTCGCCTCGTCAGGTGGTAGAGGTACGTCTCCTGCAAGAACTCCCAGCCGTACCTTACGACAAGGACGTGGATAAAGCCAGAAAAATAACACTAAACCCATTTTAGCAGCTGAGATGTTTTCAGCACAGTGAACTTGACAATTTCAACAATTAAATGAATTATTTATTATTAATTGTCATGGCCAAACAATAAATCAATTCCCAATCTTGACATTAGATATGCAATGCATGTCAAGGATGAAAGGGACAAACAGTTCCTCCCCCCATCAGGGTTTTAGAACATTGGCACAGTTGTCAGACTACTAATAGGGGAGGTTTTATAGGTAAAAATATATGGGAGTCAATGACAGATGGGGGATTTTTTTTTTTAAACGTTTGGGGGACAAGTAGTGTGAAAATTGTATGGGAGTCAATTACAGATGGGGGGTTTTCAGGATTTTTTTAGGGGGGAATTAGGGGGGAATTCTGGCATCTGGCAACATTGAACATTGGTCTTATCAAGTGGTCTAACCACTACTCCAGTTAGCAATTTGTATAACTCTCACTGCTGTGGCAAGCAAGCTTGGATAACTAACTTGCTGTGAAAAGAAGCAAACTCACATGTGGTAAAACAGGAGGGTGAGGCCACAGAAGACTCCCCCTGCAATAACGAAAAATTGCAGCACGTCCCGGTTAAGGAGTCCCAGGAGGAACCTCGCCAATCTCCTCCCCATGGGGACTGTGGTCTCACCCACGTTGGCCTGCTCCCGGGTGCGAAGGGACAGAGCGAGGGGGAGAGCATATGTCACTGGGTAGATCTTCATGTGCACCGACAGGCCATAGAAGAAGGCCGCCTTGGCCAAGTGTCTCCGCTCCATGCAGCTTAACATGCTGAGTACCAGCACGGCCAGCAAGGATTCGGCATTCCCTCGGCTGGACACTCCCATTGGCAGGGGGTTGAGCAACCACAGGGAGCAGTAACTGCAGGCCGCCTGGCAGCTCATTCCCCGCCCTCGCAGGATGCCATAGGTGAGGTAGGACGAGACCACGTCGCACGTCACAAACAGCAGCTTCCCAAAGACAGGTGTGAGGTAGATGTTGGGGGTCAGCAGCCATGCCAGTAGAGGAGTGTAGCGGTACGTGGCTCTGCGATACGGAGAGGCTCCCTGTTGGACAGCACATGGATAAGAGAGAAGCTAAAAGCGGAACAGACCTTTTCTGAAACACACCAAGAGGGAGCAGAGACTGCGACACTGCAGGACTGGAGTCCGACACCCCTAGTTTGAAGTGAATCATTCACGAGGTTTTAACAGCACCTGTTGCACTCATCCGATTATGTCAGTGCCGACTGAAGACCGCAGTACACATAATGATGGCCTCTTTAAAAAAAATCCTATCTAAGTAATATTTGAAAGTTGATGTGAACAAACCTCTGTGATGAACTGTGAAGCATCTGTGAACACATGATAGTCAATGTCTGTGTATTTTACGACCATTGTTTTGTCTTGATAAACTCCAAAGACAACCAAAACTACTCGTATGAAAAACGCAAAAGTAAAGAGAGACCATTTTCTCAGAAACGTGATCATAATCCAGTCCATGATGGAAGTATTCAATCCCTAGGTTCAAATCTGTAATTAGCGATTTTAGTCTTCACCTCATTTGTAAATTTGTGATAAATGTGATATAATTAAACCTAGTGAAGAACAATTTGATGTATCGACTACTGGATGAGCTGTGCTTTCTTGTAAAGCCTGTTTTGACTCCACAAATGCTAAACATTTATGCTAAATTGACTGCTAGCTAGCTAAATTACCTTAACTAGCTAGCTGTATGCATTATTTGAACCAGACGGCTATCCGAGTTAGCAAACTGTACTCTAGCTCTCGTGTCTAGCTATCTAGCTAACGTTAGAAGCTAGACACGAAGAGAAGACGAGATAATTGGCCTGCTAACTAGTTATAGCTAGCTAAATAAAATCTGTATGCAGCTGAGTCCATTAAGTTATAGGAAAGGTGATTTATCCCTCGGTTTTAAGAAGTCAATTCCAGGAAGTAAACGCACAACACTGGGTCATGTGACAACGGATCGCCTCCAAAGATGGTGGAGAACATGACAAGATGGAAATGTTATGAAAGATGCTGGCGGAAAATGACAAGATACACATGCTTAATAGCAGAATGGTGTCTGCAAATTGTAGTCGCATAATAGTCCGTCGGAGAACTTGGACGTGCGTTTAGATACTAAAATTTGGTATATTAATTCCACCTAAATGTTCATGTAAAAGTCTCTGGATCCTTAGGAAGCCTCGTCTGGGTCGAATGTTGATGTTTTGATAATTAAATGGGAGCATTTTTCATTTGCTAGACTACAGTGTGCAGACTGTTTTTGCCCCAATGTTGGAGTAAATCCCATTGATCCCCATTCAAACTAGAACACAGCTGCTTTTGAAAATTGTACTTTCCGCATACAGAAATTCCCATTTCCTGATATGAACTGATAAATTTCCTGATAAATAAAAAGTCGCTCTGGATAAAAGCATGATTTTTAAACTGTTTTCTTCTTCAACTTGTATCTCCCCTGGTAGGGTTGTAAAGTTCTGGGATGATTTCCCTTTTTGAGGAATCTTGAAGTAATTTTGGAAATTTATACTGTTAACAATATCCTTCATAAATTGTAAGTATGTATTGGGCCTGTTTGAGGGGCTCAATGCAAATACTTTGTCAGGGAGAAAACCATGAGTTTTAAGAAATGTCAACAAACATGACATTGGTTTACCACAATGTGAGAACATTTATTTCCATGTTTTTAAATGTTGTTTAATAAAAATAAAAATAATAAAAATAATATTAAATTCATCTTTTGACTAAAATAAGGTTAAACAAAAAATTAACTTGACTTGCTTGACCTAGGCTAATTATATATCTCAACCACAGCTAGCCTCATCTTCAGAAAGAGACTCTGGGCAATCCTCCTCAAATGCAATTTGTGTGGTGTCATCTTTAATGGGCTCAAAGACTTTCAAGTTTGACCGAATAGCCACCAGTTTGTCGACTCTTTCTTTTGCACACTCGGCTATGTGTTCCAACAAACAGCAACGAGTTCTGGGGCCACATGTATAAATCTCTGAGTGAAAAAATGCTTAAAAGAACACTCAGGGTGAAAGTCGGAAATCTGTTTAAAAAACGTTTTGCATTTTCTACCTCTGCCTTTCGGTCAGTGTCGCCATATCACACAGACTCCAAACATTGTGTTCGTATGGTGTCCATCGTGTGCAGAGGTATGCAGATTCTCACAGCACGTGTTATATTATACATCTGAATTTCTGAACTCGCTTACGTGGCTTTCTGAGGGAATTTTTCTGCTCAGCACTGTTTATACATGTGGCCCCTGGTCTGATGCAACTGATGGAGGGATCTGGAGAATAATTGAACCGACAGGGGACATGGCTCCACATACAGACCTCCACATCCCTCCTTGCTGAACAATTTAGCCAAACTTCCAAGAACTTCCCCCTGAGCTGTGCAACAACAGTGATGGTACCATGCTGAAGAAATCTGTCCTCCAGAAAAGACCTGGGCCCGTTCAGCACATTTTTAAAATTGTTTTCTTCAACTTCTATTTTATTAGCTTTGTCTAACCTTCCTAATACATTAGGGTCTATATGACCCAAAATTACTTTTTTGTATTTGCATAATTTCAAATTGGTGATTATATATATATATATATATATATATATATATATATATATATATATATATATATATATATATATATATATAGTCAAGCCGGAAAGTCTGCACACCCCTTTCACCTTCTCCACATTTTATTACGTTACAGACATATTCTACAATAGATTGAGTTCATTTTTTGTCTATAAATTCTACACAAAATAGCCCATGACGACAAAGTGAAAACAGGTTTTTAGACATTTGTGCTAATTTATTAAAAATCTAAATGTAAAATATCATACGTACACAAGTGTGCACACCCTTTGATATGACCCCCAAAAGTGAGCTGAGGTGCATTTTGTTTCCACTGATACTGCTTGAGATGTTTCTACAACTTAATTGGAGTCCACCTGTGATAAATTCAATTGATTGGACATGATTGGGGATTGCCAACACCTGCCTATATAAGGTCCCACAGTTGACAGTGCATGTCAGAGCAAACTCAAAGCCATGGGGTCAAAGGAATTATCTGCAGACCTCAGAAACAGGATTGTGTCAAGCCATAGATCTGGGGAAGGGTACGGAAAAATCTCTGCAGCTTTACAGGTCCCAAAGAGCACAGTGGCCACCATCATTCGTAAATGGAAGAAGTTTGGAACCACCAAGAATCTTCCTAGACCTGGCCGCCCGGCCAAACTGAGCAATCGGGGAAGGCGGGCCTTGGCCAGGGAGGTGAGCAGGAACCCGAGGGTCACTCTGACAGAGCTCCAGCGTATCCTTGTGGAGATGGGAGAACCTTTCAGAAGATCAGCCATCCAGGCAACACTCTACCAATCAGGCCTTTATGGTAGAGTGGCCAGACAGAAGCCCCTCCTTAGTAAAAGGCACATCACAGCCCGCTTGGAGTTTGCCAAAAGGCACCTAGAGGACTCTCAAACCATAAGAATCAAGATTCTCTGGTCTGATGAAACCAAAATTGAACTTTTTGGCCTGAATTCCAAGCGTCACGTCTGGTGGAAACCAGGCACCGCTCATCACCTGGTTAATACCATCCCTACAGTGAAGCATGGCGATGGCAGCATCATGATGTGGGGATGTTTTTCAGCAGCGGGAACGGGGCGACTAGTCCTGATAGAGGGAAAGATGAATGCAGCTAAGTACACCGAGATTCTTGAAGAAAACCTGCTCCAGAGCGCTCTGGACCTCAGACTGGGGCGAAGGTTTACCTTCCAACATGACAACGACCCGAAGCACACAGCCAAGAGAAGGAGTGGCTTCGGAGAAAGTCTGTGCATGTCCTTGAGTGGCCCAGCCAGAGCCCAGACCTGAATCCAATTGAACATCTGTGGAAAGAGCTGAAAATGGCTGTGTACCGACGCTCCCCAACCAACCTGACAGAGCTTGCAAGGATATGCCAAGAGGAATGGGAAAAAATGTCCAGAAACAAGTGTGCCAAGCTCGTAGCTTCTTTCCCAAGACGCCTTGAAGCTGTAATCGCTGCCAAAGGTGCAGCAACCAAGTATTAGGCTAAGGGTGTGTACAGATATGTAACCCCTAAATAACCTATTTTTGTCAGTAAAATAAAATTGCATATTTTCTATAAACCTGTTTTCACATCGCCATTATTGGCTATTGTGGGTAGATGTTTGAGGCAAAAAATTAACTCAATCTATTGTAGTATAAGTCTGTAACGTAATAAAACGTGGAGAACGTGAAAGGGGTGTGCAGACTTTCCGGCTTGACTGTATATATATATGGTCAAGCATGAGATTAAACATTCCCAAAATGACACGAGTAATTTTTCCTGGAAAATTCCCACATTGCAACCCTACCCCCTGTATACTCAAACTCACTAATCATGGTTTTCTAATATCTATACACCATTTAAAGGTGTTTATATGAACCACCTCATGACATGCGTGTTTGTGGTACATATTAATCCTTCACTATTGCTCAAATAATTTTGCTATATGCATGTGATGTCTGCTTGAATCGATGTAAATGTTATTGTTTAATGGTCAGATCTGTTATGAAAATTTAGCCAGATCTGTTATGAAAATACTACTCTGATGAAATGACTGATCAGGTAAGTTAAGAAAGCAACCCGCACAGTAAACCTTTGCACACTTTTATTTTCAAAAATTTGAAATGTGATATTGGTCAATGCATGCTATTTTTATTTGCTTAGTGAGCAAAATATAATGAACAGACAGGAAAGCATCTTTGGTATTAAGTCAGTAGTAAACTTCAAAGAGGATACAATGGACATGAATGAATACAATGTACTGCAGGAAACATGATATAGTTGATTACATTCTTTTAAAACCGCATTGCTGAGCCATTTAATGTAGATTTTCTTTAGAATCCTTAAGACTTCAAGGGGAGCAGAAACGTCCATAGAAGAGGATGCTCTGAGTAGCGTTGTGTCTGATGAAGAACAGGAAGGGATGGTCTGCGATGAAGAAAACTGGTCGTGGCCTGGCACATCGCATCATCATGATGGCAGCAGTGGCAGCAGCAGCCTCTGTGCCCTCCTCATTCACCTCCACAAAGGACTTGTGCACCACTTTGGACACCGCCAGTTCATTGCTGGGAGACATGCCAGAGAAGTCGCTTTTGCACACATCGAAGGCGTCCTCCATGCCCATACTAACCAGAATGTCTTTCAGGTTATAGGTCTCTTCCATCTTGAACTTGGGCAGAGCCACATTTATCTGAGTATCATCCATCATGTCAGGCTGTGTCCACTCAATGAGCTTCTCGTACGTGAGCTCCCTTTCCAACTGTGGAAGAAAATAAGCCATTGTTCCAATTGTGAGTGAGGGATTCTCAAATGCTATAGGCAACTCATTACCATATAATACCACATTCTTACACTGCAAAGTTTTAGACCACTGGGTATAGTCTTGATTGCCTTGTAGGCATTATTATAGGTGACAAAGCCATTGAGTCGTTGTACACCAAATTCAGTCTTACCCTCATAAGCCCTGTGGAGTCATCCTCAATCTTTTGGGGCAGAAGAATGAGCATGCTCAGCTCTTTACCAATGTAAGGCATCTCCAGAATCTGACAATTGACCTCTGGAATGAACGTCAATGCAAATTTGGCCGTCTGGTGCATCATCTGCACTGGCTTACTTTCATTCTGAAAAATTCAAGATTGTGCAGAGCTTTCAAATACACTTTTCAATTAATGTGCAATATCAAAGCAGTGATATACTGTATATGTGATATGATATTGCAGAAATATGTTTAAGTTTGTAACCTGCAGAGGTTGTTAACTTCCATTCAATTAGAAAATCAACAAAACATGCAATTTGACCAGGGGCATCCAAACTTTTGCATACCATTGTTAAAGATGAAGTTCTAAATTATGACACAAAATTTCACATCAAGGTAAGGTTGGGTCATTAGCTGATACTGCAACACTCAAGACTCAAGAGAACTGAAATCATGCTGGAGTCAGTTCTTCATAAACATTACCATGGAAACTGATGCAAAGTAATTACAGTAGCCAAGCAACACGTGTGACTGAACATCACAGAGGAAAACAACCTCCGTGTCAGTGTAGGTCACAGTGCTGACTTCTGACTGCTTTGCAGTCACACAGTAATTTGGAAACTGAGTAAGCATTAGCTGTTACCTTGTTCAATTTGAATTCCACTTCCCTAGTGTCTGCCTCTTTGAATTTCTTTTCCCAGTTGCCCTTAAAATAGATAGCATTCACCAACACCAGTCTGGTCATGTGGTCAACAGTCCCTTCCAACAGCAAGTTCTTGATTTTCTCTACAAGAAAGCATAATTCAGTGGAGATGTACAGAGGGCACTGTGTCACACAAGTATATTTAATAATTATATATATATATATATATATATATACACTGCCCGGCCAAAAAAAAAGTCGCACTCTCTAATATTTCGTTGGACCGCCTTTAGCTTTGATTACGGCGCGCATTTGTTGTGGCATTGTTTCGACAAACTTATGCAATGTCACAACATTTATTTCCATCCAGAGTTGCATGAATTTTTGGCTGAGATCTTGTATTGACGACGGGAGAGTCAAACCACTCCGTAAAGTGTTCTCCAGCACATCCCAAAGACTTTCAATGGGGTTAAGGTCAGGAATCTGGTGGCTAATTCATGTGTGAAAATGATTCCTCATGCTCCCTGAACCACTTTTTCACAATTTGAGCCCGATGAATCTTGGCATTGTCGTCCTGGAAAATGCCCATTGATGGGATAACCTGGTCATTCAGTACATTCAGGTACTTAGCTGACTTCATTTTATTGCTGCATAATGTTGCTGAGCCTAGACCTGACCAACTGAAGCAACCCCAGATCATAACACTGCCTCCAGAGGCTTGTACAGTGGGCACTATGCATGAAGGGTGCAATGGCGACTTTTTTTTTGGCCGGGCAGTGTATATATACATACACAGCTACAGATATAATGCATTATCTTTTGAATAATACAGGAGTAGTTCATCTTCAGGGGTGTGAAATATTTTACAAACGGAACCTTCAACACCTACAATGAAATGCAGAACAAAGCTCTCAACAAAGAAAGCCAGCTGACAAATATCCTGTATGCTAAGGATGATGCAGGGATTAGGCTACTTCATATCTGGAAAAGCAGAAAAATCTCTAAATCGCTTAATAACCTCCCACTGCGTGATCATTTCAGTGAGATACACATGACCTGATAGCATCTATGCATTTCAATTAAACATAAGTTCAACACAATGTCTATAGTGTAGACAACATTTTAGTCTGGTTCATGCAATGGCTGATTGTTGCTGTGAATCGTTCACATTGGTTACCACACACCAAACAGGAAGTAAAACTATGTAAACCTATAACAGGAAGCAGTCTTTCTCTTCATGATCATTTCAGTGGAATATACAGGACAGAGTAACAGTATCTGTACATTTCAAATGAAAGTGTGAATGTGTCTGTAACTGCAGTTACCTTGAGTCTGCTTCTCCACCCAGCTGTTTATGTTCACCCTGGCAACCTCTGCATTTGATATGAAGTCAACGGTCTCCAGCTCTGCCTCATAGAACTTCTTTGTGTCTTGAATGTAGTTCTACAGATTCACAAAGACGGTGAATGTTTAACTGTTCAGTGTGTTCTAGTCTGAATTTCACCTAAAAATGCTCAATGCTTTCCAAGAGATTAAATATAAACTAATAATGAATGTTTGGGAGGAAAATGTATTTATTTTTATGTATCTTTTATTTTACCAACAAAACAATCAAAATGACGATAACATTTAAGGATCACAGTTGTTTAAACAGGAAAATTCTCAGCAGGGATTAAAAGCAGGAGTACACTTCAGACACTGTGTCATGAATTATGTGTTTATAATCAGCAATTGGAATTAAAAAAACTCCTCCAAATGTACGTGCACATAATCTAAAACAGGGGAAATTTCTCAACTTTGTAAATTAGTTTTTCCAATGTGAATTTTAAGCCTTTAAGCCTCAAGCTTGCCTGATCCAGAAGTATTTGTAAGAAGACACTTTCTATGCAGCAACCATGAAAAAAAAGTTCATTTTAAAGCCATCAGAAACAGAGGAACAAAACCTCGGAAGCATTTAGTTTCCCCCGCATTCAGAAGTTCAAAGAGTGCAGATTCAACAGAGTTAAAAGCATTCTGGAAGGCTTTGCCAAGGGTAGGGACACATCATTAACTGCTACATATAAACAGTATAAAAAAACAAATAAAAAAAACACAACAACATACTGTGCATCACTGTTTTATAATTGCACAGTCAAAAATACTATACAAAATAACCCTCTCCCAGGGCTGCTGGATGGCCCGTTCGGTTAAGGCATCACACTGTGGTGCATGGATGCACAACGATTGCATCGCCCAGGGAATGGGAGGTATCAGTCGGATAGGGCTTCCTGTGCATTGCTATCTAGTGACCCCCTCACTGGTCCATCGGGTACCCGTAGATTGCATGCAAAGCTGCATATGAAAGGTCCCTCTACACTCTTGTCTACACTCTCTCGACTAGGTGGGGTTCGCGCAATGTACGATTGGCCATTCCACATTGGGGTGGGAAATGGATATGCTCAGCCCCCCTTATGTTCACAGGTTGGTGCAGTAAACATTTTCTGAAGCGTTTGAATAGCACAGTGCCTTTGCATGGGAGTCACACTGCCATGTAGAATAATGCGTAGCATGCATATGAGTTAAGCTACAGTTGAGTGTTTATAATCTCATAAGTGAATTATAATCTCATAAGTGCACGGTTGAATTCAATGTGTGCACATTGAAATGTTATATTGGCTTAACCCTCTAGATTTTGTACTGTACGTCCTATGAGTGATGATTGCTCTTGTGATTTAGCCTTGCTAACTGTGAGTGGTTCACAAGGGACCAACAGAACTAATAGAAAATAAGTTACCATTCAATAATGTGGAGCAAAACTCCAGACAAGGTTTTCCTGTAAACTGTTGGTGTTCCAGGAACAGCAAAAAGGAGCAACAGAAACATTTACTGAGAAAGGCATTATACAGAAGATCAAGTGCTAAACCTAAAATGCAAAAAATGGTATGGAATAAAAATGATTCTTAATCCATCTGGAAACAGCAACTACAACAGACAACACACAACAAATATCTTAGCAGATTGAAACAGTTTGTGACTAAGGCTCTGAGGATTTAGCCTATATCATAAAAAAATGATAATACATTTAAAAATAAACAGTTAACATGTTGCAATGTTAATGACCATCCAAAGTCCTCACAGTTTGGTTTTCACATTTGGACAGAAGCGTAGAATGTTTTTTTTTTTTTTGTTTGTTTTTTTTAATTTTCAGAAAAATTGTCCAATTTAATGTGGACTCTCCTGAAACAGATGGTTGGTTTCCTTTCAAATTCCATTTAAATTATAGAACTTGTAATGAAAGCTGTGTTTGGTTCAATGTTAATGTTATAATCTTGATGTAGAACACAGCTTGTTTATTGTAATACTGTGCACTTTGGTGAAAGGCAGATGCACAGGTGCATACCATGTTGAGAGCAAAACAGCTGTAGCCATTTATTTTTGTTCCTTAAATCCATCTATATGGAGCGCAATCTGCACACTCTTAGGCAGAGTGCGGCCTTACAATAGACAAAATGTTTGTTTCACCAAATACAGTTTGCTCCACTCCTTTCACTGAAGAATATGAAAGAAAACATTTTTCGCAACTGTGCCAAACTTGCAAACAAATAAATCCAATCTTGAAAAGTTCACCAATGATCTGCTTGGACAGCATCAGTGAATACAGGGTGGAGGCTTACAGCACAGAGACGGTTACTGAGGAGTGGGGTGATGACACATCACAGTGATATTACTTACTGATTTAAACACTCCTCAGTGTGTCAGTCACAACCTGATCCTGCAACAATCTTTTGTTACCATGGGCCCTATCTTGGCGATCTTGGCGCTTGGTCTAAGCGCATGGTGCTAAGTCCATTTAGGGCGTGTCCAAGTCCACTTTTGCTATTTTAACGGCATGTTTTTTGGGCGCTAAGCACGGCGCAAGGTGCAACTGGGCTGAACCTAGTCTCGTCGTTAATTATAGGTGTGTATTGGGGCGTGACATGCAATAAACCAATCAAAATGTCATATCCCATTCCCTTTGCTTATATTGCTTATATGATGGCGAAACAGACATGCTCGTGTGTGTTTAGTGCGATCAAGGAATAGGCTAAATGGAATATGATCAATATTATTCGGACTAACCATTAGCCTATGAGTTCCCGGTAATTCCCGACAGGGCTGTTATTTTACAAAATATTTGCGGTTAAATTTCATTAAAAGGAATTTCATTAAAAGAATGAGCTATCAATGGCTTCAGTCTCACCTTAGAAAACGCCAAATTAGCCTGCTTGTTCAGCGAATTTCGTTTGATTATACAATGAAAGTGTCAAACGTCAATTCCATGAGGCTGTTCTCATGGAGTTCTCGAAGCTTCATCCGAAGTTCATTAGGCTAACTGCATAGTAATATTGATTAATAACATAAATACCGTTATTTTGCCTTAATGATGACACTAAATACAATAAAGCTGTCCGGTTGGCAATCCATATGTTCACGCATATTTCCCCTTGTTTAATAATGTCCTCTTTATGGAAATGTGACCAATCAGTTTTACTCGTAGCGTAATGCTTTAAAACAATCCACTTTCCCAGGAAGACCATGAAACGTGCGACTTATAGCAGGGGAAACAGAGAACATGCAGCGCACATGCAGAGAATGGCATTAAAATTAATTGTGAATTAATTGTGTAACGTGCTGCAAACGACGTGCTTATTTCTCTTTAAAATCGTTTTGTTCAACATTTGTTTTATTATGGAATAACAGGTGAAATCAGCTGGGTTTTAATAAGCTGAGAGTATGGAAACCTGGTCACTATAATTAAAAAAATATGAAGGACGAAGAATAGCTAAGGTTACAATTTAGTTAACATGGTGACATTTATCTCCGTTTTTTAACTATAGGCTATCGAAAAAAACCTTATGCACAGCGAATCCGCTGTAGCCTAGGCTATTTGAAAAACAATGAATGCAATATTCACTGGACAAGGTTTTGAACTTTTTTCAGTCACAAACCCTTCTATTCACTTACAGGCTGTATTCCTAGATAAACATATCTGTATTGTAATGACATCTGAAGCGCATTTTCAGAACTCAAATGTCCGTCTATTGCAGTGCGCGAGTTTTCCCTTGAATGACAATTCACGCATTAGGTGCAAATGACAATTTGCGCATTAGGCTTGATATAGGTGTTATCAGCTCCTTTTTAATGGATAGCCATTGTCCCGTACCATCGCACATCGCCTGGATGTTGATGGAGTGGGCTGAGAGAAATGTAATTGTCGCTGAGGGAAAGGTATGTGGACATATGGAACCTTTTATTATTATGCATTTTTGATATAGCCTACACAATAATAATATTTCACATTGTGATCTAGATATTTTAGCCATGCTTGTGCGCGCCCCTGTGTGTAGCAGACAGGAGGGTACGCGCGTTGTGCACACGCCAATGTAGACGCACTTATATGCACCGTTAAAATAACATGTAAACAACTGCGACGTGACTTCAGACCAGGTTTGTGGTGGTTCTAGCGCAAGCGCTTTCTGCTGGCTGAAAATAGCAATACGCCAAATATTGCTATACGCAAAATCCTGGCCACTCCTCATCTTAAGACCAACACGCCCAGTTCACTTGCAACGGGCGCAAAAATACATGGTAGTTAAAGGACGTAAGCGGTAGGCGTTATAATGAACCTAACGCCGGGTGTAAGATAGCAAAGACACTTGCGCTTGGGTTAGCGCCGCTTTGCGCCGGGTGTAAGATAGGGCCCCATGTCTTATGTCCACTGGGCATATATACACATACACGTATTTACAAGAATTGGAAATGTGCACTTGAAAATTGAAATGTGTACAAAACGCAAGAACATTAAACAAAGAACATTACCTCCTCAAAGTTGAAAGACTTCTCCCCATACAGGCGATTTGCCAGGCTCAGTGCATATGGGGCGCCTTTCTGGTTCAGGTCAGACATCAGTTTGCTGAATCCAGCATGTATGTCATCATCAGCATTGTGGAAGTGGAGAGACTGCAGACAGGTACAGACAAACACCATGAAACACTGTAAAATGGTTTCTTTACACAAAGTACAAGCAAGGCATAAAAGTGCTCCAGTTTGTGCTGATATTTTCTCACTAATATGCAAATCCAACTCAAATGAATCCTTTTGATTATACCATTAGCACTTTCCATTATAACGGAAGCAACTTATTTTATATAAGCATTAGGATACTTAGGGCCTGATTTACTAGGACCTTTAGCGGGTGCAAAAACATTTAGCACACGCAAAACTAATAAGACAACAAATGATTGGTGCAAAACAAATCCCATGACCAATCATTTGTTGTTATTGGTTTTGCGTGTGCTGAAAGGTTTTGCACACACTAAACGTCTTAGTAAAACAGCCCCTTAATGTGAAAAACTGGGTCTTTATTCAACTCCAATAATCCCAAAAGACAAGGAAGACAGAATGATAAGGGGAAAAAAGTGTCAGTTTGTCTTTTTGTCTGTTAGCCTATAACAAAGAATATTTTCTTTGCTCATTGTATCACATTACACATTAGTATATCATTACATATTTGAGATTTTTTGTTACGTCTTTTAATGTTCAATACAAAAATGCACTAAAATATGACTGCAGTTAAGCCTAAAGACAAACTGAAGTAAATTGGTGAAGCAAAAGACCAAGATACACCAGCCATAGCTCACCAGTCACCCAATCAACATGTTAACACAATGTAAAGGCATCCCATCCTTGCAGTTAGTAACTCCAGCTGCAGTAACTTTGTTTTATCACCTTTAACACCTCCTGTGGCAGCTGAGGTTTTTGTACTTGCTGTAGCAGTCCAGGGCTAGCTTCAGGTTTCTTTTCTTTCGTAAAGCCAAGCACCTACAGCATTGTCAACATTTTTAACACTGACACCGAGTTACAAGTAAAGACATATTTCTTTCTGGAAATTCAAAAGGGAATAGTTGTATACACATCATACCGAGCCTTGTATCAACATATGCTGTACAAACTTGTTAGAGCAATATGTGGATTGAGCACATTTTTTGGAGGAAAACAACTTGGCAATAGAGAACATTTGAGAGACAGAGTATGATTCTTGGACATTTAGTAGCAGGGGCCCCCTACACAAGCATCTCAAACAATACTGTGTACAAATCATTAGTGTTCGTCACTTGCAAACATCGCAATCAATCATTGTCTGTGCTTAATTAGTGGAAATTACTTCAACTTAGATGACTGAGGTGGTGAAAATTGGGGCCCTATTTACCTTGTTTTATTACAGTACTGTGTAAAAGTTATTGCATAAATGACAAGAGCTGCCCAGCCCTGAACACACCCATTTTATAACCTGAATTCCACACTGGCACTTAGCCATTGCATACAGCGATGTGGGTCATGTTGAGAGACTGGTCTTATGACACTGTAGCAGCATGCAATGTAACTGCCAGTTAACTCTGACTTTTAACCAAATAATATTCTGGTTCATCCTCATAGTTTTACAAATGTGTATAAAAACAAGACAAATAACTGGATATAAGACTTGCAGCCACTTTTGTAAATGAGAAATCTTCTACTGCATCATTAACATAAAAAGTATATGCACGTTAGCACTCGTGTTATCGTGACTCCTCATTAGCTTTGTGATTTCAAAATCAGATAAACGAGCCTCGTCAATCGAGCAAGTCAATACACTGTCCCCATCGTTTAACCTTTATCTTGCAAGACAGTGTATGCAGCCATGTATGTGTAGTCCTTTCCTCAAACTATCACAGTTCAATGCAAAGTTTTTGTCTATGAGATGTTGCTGAAACACTGTATTACAATTCCAAATTGGGAGACTGGTTTGCTGAGCAATAGAGAATTTTAAAAAGGTTCAGTGATAAAACCAAGCTGTATATAATCTATATTACTGCCACAATAAACAAAAGTAACCACATATGCATTTAATGAGGTTCAAATGTTTTTTAACAATAAAGATTTTTTACTTCTGTTTCTTGGAGTGGCTGGTTCTTTTAAACAGTGCCTTTTAGTAAAGGTTTTATATACTGTTTGAACAGGAGGGCTTTTGTTCACTTAGATTTCCAGGCAGTGGCAGGAAAGGCTGGGAATTATGTGCACAATATCAAAATATTTTCCAAAAATATAAAGAACGTGTAGTATGTGCTCAATGTTACACAAACATAAGATAACAAGTAAAATTAATGTTGTGCGTTTCGATTTTGACACCTGCAATTGCAAAACCCTCAATCCGTTGCCTATATAGCTGTTACACCAGCGTTACGTGCACAGTTGTGTCCTTGGAGTCACATGTACAATGAGGGTAGTGCAGAAAGTAAAGAGGAGACGGCCCCGTCAAAGCCTTACGAGTATCTCATTGGTTGCCAACTAGAGAGTGTGAAAATATGACATAGGCCAAAATAAATAATAATTTTAAAAAAAATAATATCTTTGTCTGCGCGGTAAGAAAAAAAAAATTTGACAACGAAAAATAAGCTATTTTTTTTGGGAGCGCACCCAACGATTGGGTATTGACACGGACTAATGCCTATTGTCACAGAAAATGTCTTGCTTCAGTTAGTCAAACAATTCTGTTCCCAATTGCAGTGAGTCACTGGAAACTTAAGCCTCCCACCGTGCTACAGTGTCAGGACACACCCTGTAACACAATAACACCTCTGTATGCCGAGTACAACATAATCCCAAGCTTTCATCCCCACACACTTAACACATTTTCCAATGACTTCAGATGACAAAATGAAAGAAATAAGTAGGAACAAATTACATGAGTAGCGTTGCTCTAGAATAATGCTTATTCATTTTATGTGAAATGTGGCCCATGGCCAAGTGTGTACTTGCTGATCTATAGAGAACATGTTTTTTTTCCCTATAACATGGCACTTTTGGACTTTAAAAACATTTATTTTGTTGGAAAATGCAAACAAAGGAATAGGATAAAATCTAAGATAACCCAATTCCATTTATACTGTAATGCTTATTTTACTGAATTTGCCAAAAGCTAGCTAGAAATTTCTAGGGTTTTAAAGGCAAGAATGGTGAACATTAAATGGATCATTTGAGAATACCAGGATACAATAAGATACTAGGATACTGCTGAAAATTATAAATTTTAACGGGATATGTTATTAATGTACCTTTGATATAGAAAAATATATATATATTAAAAAATATATATATATATATATTTAAATGCCAATTTAACTCTAGAGTGGGATAATACAGAGACTTTATTTAGTGTCCTGAACCCTTTAATCATTCATTTCATTTGCAGCTGCCACTTTTGCTGTCTATGTGTAGCCCTGTGCTTGTGGGGAGATAGGAATTGAGAATTTAGAAAAGACCAGTTAAAAATGGGAGCTCCTTCTATTCTTTCACCAATACTTAACAGATGTGTGCTGGACCGGAAGCATATTAATTACATGTCTCAGTTAAAAATATCAGGTGGTTCCATTAGAAGCAGACTGATTATAGACTTTAATCACAGTCCCGTAATGGCTCCACAAATGAAAGACAATATTGCACAAATAAATATGACTAACACCGCAATCTGTGCCTACCCTTTACATGCGGCATCTAAGGCAGAACCTGAAGGAGGTGAGGATAAGATTAAAACATAGGTTGATGAGTACTGCGCTGCTTTATTTAAATAAAAATAAATAAAAACCTTGGCTGTGGTTTACTTGTAAATGTTAAGTCTACGTGATTATATATATATTTATAAAACGGGCAATTCTGACCACGCATTATGATTGGTTGAGAGGCGTTCAAAGCTGTGTCTATATTCGCGATATAGTACCCCTATGATGCAATAATACACCTGTTTACCTGGACGTTTAAATTAATATCACTCCGCACGTCCGCAGCAAAAACTTTCTGATGCTGGGCTGGAGGCAAGAGAAATCATGTCCGTGAGTGAACATAAAATCGAAAGCTACTGGAAACCAAATCCACTGGAAAGGAAATTAACGGTGGAGTGACATTCACTGGAGAGCCATAGATTTGTCTCTTTTATGCTAGTAACGATAGCAACAGTTTAAGCTTAGCTACAGCTGATTGATGAAACCGGTTAAAACATTAGATCTGCAGATAAAAAAAGTTTGTATACGGCACGTTACAGCAACCCACTTTTTTCCCCATAGAGTTCTATAGGAAAATGAGTCCGGAGAAATAACCCTTGCAGTGATCCATCCACATCTACTCCATATCTGGCAACAGAGTGATGGTTTGGGGCTCGTTTGATAGCTCAGACCCTTGATAACTTACAGCCATTTAGCCAGCCATGTGCTCCATACTGTACCAGTGTAATTTACAGCTGAATCTAGTCTCACCCCCAAATTTCCATAGAGATCCATTCAAATGCAGAGAGGTTATAGTATCGCTTGTAACAGTACCTGAAAATAAGATATCGACAGTTTTTTGATGTTGATGGTCACAGACTTCAGGTAGTAACAGCATGTAAAGGATATGCGACCAAATATGAAATATGATACTTTAAAAATACGTTAAAGCAAAGGGTATGAATACTTATGTAAATGAGAAATTTCAGTTTTTTATTTTTAATAAATTTGCAAAAATCTCAAAAAAACTTTTTTCACATTGTCATTATGGGGTGTTGTGTGTAGAATTTTGAGGGAAAAAATGAATTTAATCAATTTTGGAATAAGGCTGTAACAGAACAAAATGTGGAAAAAGTGAAGCACTGTGAATACTTTCCGGATGCACTGTATATATATATATATATATACACAGTTGAAGTCGGAAGTGTACATACACTTAGGTTGAAGTTAGGGGTGCTCCGATCAGCATTTTTGGGGCCGATCACCGATCACCGAAATGATGATCGGCCAATACCGATCCCGGCCGATACCGATCGTGAAAAAAAAGAAAAATTGGCCTCTCAATATTTTCAATCTTAATTGTCTCTAAATATTGTATCCCTATTTTATGATGCATCCTTTTTACAACTTCTGTGTATATGAAAGTGTGCTATACAAATACAATTCATTATTATTATTTCTATTTATCATGTAACATTATTCTTAACAACATTGTATATTAAGTATTAAAATTAAGAGATGACAAAGTATAATGAATTGACAACTGTTCATTTTTTGTCAGGCAACATTCCACACACTCTAGTCTAGAGACACTCTCTTAACACCTTTGCGCATACTGTAAGTCCCGCCGATGGATATTCTTGCCTGCGGGACGTTTTTTGCTCAACTGAGACATTCGTTGCTACTGCAGCCGAACTATTATTGGAAATCACAAACTCTGTGTTTTAAATTTATTGGTAGATGGTTCGTGACGATTTCTGCCGAATAGGTAGTTTCTAAGTGCCACTATTTCCCTGTGGCAAGTCCATTTATCAAGCAACCCCCCACCTAGTCTATACCTACCTATGCGTGACATAGTGGACAATAGCGTCTATGTTTGAGTTCATAAATATTTGTATTCATCATATAAAATTAGAATAACGTCATAGCAACGAGATAAACCCAACAATAGCCTGATCGTATGCCAGAAAAGCCGTGAAAAGCCCTGCTCACTCAAATGCAAAATAAACTGTGAAAGTACTATCTCATTCTACCATGTATTCTACTAGCTATATATGCTACTAAATATGAAATAAATATACAATCCTACCATTGGTTTTACACATCGAGATGTTCCTTTCAAAATCCAGTTGTCATTTATTGTCTGGTACAATCGGGTTGAGAAATATACAACACTTTATACCGCTATTACACTATCAGAAACGATGCGGCGTAATACCACCATGTCCTGTAAGGCTGTCTCATGCATTACAGTTCATTCTGGTTTAATTGTCGGCTTTTTTATCCAATAGAGTACATTATAACCTTCGCAACAGTATATGCCAAGTCTTTTTGGGTGCTTTGAGCAATTTACTACAGCCCAGTGTAACGGCAGTTTTCGTTTTAACTGTCTAGTATTACGCAAGCGCTATACAATAGGCATTATGCAGGGGAATTCCCCTTTTGCGATATGTAAGTATTTTTGCGTCTAAAATACCGTTGGTCTCGCTGGCTACATACCTACGTTCGTGTTTCCACTGGAGCACTGTCTTTCCAATATGTTTGATAGCCCTATTGTTATTTTCGCATTTTGAGTGCATTTCATACTGTAGTGCAATCGTTAGCTAAATGTATTTTTGAAGTAGGCTACCGATGTTCATTGAAGATAGAACATTTGGCAGCATTTTACAGATGGTGGAAAACTATTTTATGTTCATGTTATCATACATAATATAGACTATGGCGTATACTAGTCTCTTAGGGCATGACAAATGGTCATTCCAATTTACTGTGCGCTGATATGTGGTAGATTAAGGTAAACATTTCCTTGGAGTCATTATGAATAGGAAAGACCGGCGAAGACATTTTAGCAGCACGTGGTAGTGAAATAAAAATTGTCTCGCGATCGGCCTGATCGGCCTTTTTTAGCCGATCACCGATCACACTTTTTAGAACGAATATCGGCCGATACTGATCGGCGACCGATCGATCGGAGCACCCCTAGTTGAAGTCATTAAAACTCATTTTTAACCACTCCACAGATTTCATGTTAGCAAACTATAGTGTTGGCAAGTCAGTTAGGGCATCTACTTTGTGCATGACACAAGTAATTTTTCCAACAATTTCTTACAGACAGATTATTTCACTTTTAATTCACTATATCACAATTCCAGTGGGTCAGAAGTTTACATACACTAAGTTGACTGTGCCTTTAAATTTTTTATATTTGGTCGCATATCCTTTGCATGCCATGACTTCCTGATGTCTGTGACCCAACAACATCAAAAGACTCTTGATATCTTATTTTCTGGTACTCTTACAAGTGATACTATAACATCTCTGCATTTGAATGGATCTCTATGGGAATTGGGGGGTGGGACTAGATTTAGCTGTAAATTATGCTCTATGGAGAACACTTATTGAATGTGTTGCCGCATGTTGTTTTATTTGTCACATTAAAAAAATCATATAGGCTATACAGTTGAAGTCGGAAGTTTACATACACTTAGGTTGAAGTCATTAAAACTAATTTTTAACCACTCCACAGATTTCATGTTAGCAAACTATAGTGTTGGCAAGTCAGTTAGGACATCTACTTATATCGGTACTATAACGTCTCTGCATTTTAATGGATCTCTATGGGAATTGGGGGGTGGGTCTAGATTTAGCTGTAAATTATGCTGGAACAGTATGGAATACATGATTGGTAAAATGGCTGTAAGTCATCAAGGGTCTGACGTATCAAACAAGCCTTAAATCTTCACTCTGCTGCCAGAAATACAGTAGATACAGATGGATAACTTGAAGGGTTTCTTCTCCTGACTTATTTTTCCAGTTCAATTGAGAAATTTGTCAGGAGAAACAACCCTTAAAGTGATCCATCCATATCTACTGCATATCTGGCAGGAGAGTGATGGTTTGAGGCTTGTTTGATACCTCAGACCCTTGATGACTTACACCCATTTTACCAATCATGTATTCCATACTGTTCCAGCATAATTTACAGCTAAATCTAGACCCACCCACCAATTCTCATAGAGATCCATTCAAATGCAGAGACGTTATAGTACCGCTATAAGTAGATGTCCTAACTGACTTGCCAACACTATAGTTTGCTAACATGAAATCTGTGGAGTGATTAAAAATGAGTTTTAATGACTTCAACCTAAGTGTATGTAAACTTCCGACTTCAACTGTATAGCCTATATGATTTTTTTTAATGTGACAAAAAAAACAACATGCAGCAACACATTCAATAAGTGTTCTCCATGGATCATCCCTTCCAAAATGTCTGTTACACTGAGGTTGCTCAGGTACAGTAAAAAAATCGCCCCCTTACACAGAATGTAACTCTGTATCAATGCAGTTGGGGTGTGCTGGGATGTCTGAGAGTGGCACTGTGCCTGGGTGAACTCACCTCGGACATCTGTGTAGCTGTGTTCCCCCGGGCTCCCATGTACACCATGGCCAGAGCAGAGGAGATGCTGATGGGCGAGTAGAAAACGCTGTCCGTTTTCTTACTCTCACTTATCTTCTTAAACAGGTCCAGGGAGAACTTGGTATTTGCAGCAATCAGTGGCGCCATTGTTGGTTTCCTGGAACTGCAAGCATTTCACAATGAAATACATCATGAAATAGGAAAGACATATGGTTTTTCTGCAGTAGAATGGTATGTAAAGTGCAGGAAAACTACAGCTTCACACGCACACCTTACACAATTTTTATGGCTGATATACCTTTACAACGGGCTTTCGGGACAAAGTTCAGACAGACTACGATTAGGTAATTCCTCCTATAAACTCCACTGTGTCGGGGTAAAATTTTAAGAATGAACCATCGCTGCACGCTCCCTTTTTATACAGTCTATGCACACTCCTAAAGACAATCTGTGGAAACCTTTGTCATTTAAATTTTATGTGGTTTTACTGGTTCGTCTTGAATATCCGCAATTCTGAGATTTCCTGACTTGACGTAAAAAAAGAAGTTTTCTCCTTATGGATTCCTATGGAGAAAATCCCTGTCTAAATGTCTATGGGTGCGTCCCAATATTATTCACTCCCCACCTCCACTCCCCGACTACCACTCTCCTACCCGGAAATATGCAAAACTGCCTGAACGTTTTGAGTACAAGTATTTGCATGTACACTATACATTGCGGTTTGCGTCGAGACACTAATTAATATGTAAGCATTAATACGTAATTAAGATGTAATCAGCGACATTAGATTAAAACACAAAGATCCGTTTCCGGGCACGGGAGTAGAGGAGTGGTAGTGGAGTAGGAAATGTGGCATTTTTCGACTATTGGGACTCACCCTATGTAGCTAGACAGTCGTGGGTACCGTAATAGTTTCCGGTTACGGTTATCTTGAGCAACAAGCCTGTCGGTGCCTCTGACAGCACGCGCACTCTAAAATCAGTTTAAATATACTGCAGTATATTGCATTTACATAAGGGCTAGCAGATAAATCATACTGCCTCTAATTCCATTACCTTCTGGGTGGAGCAAAATGCCTTTTGCTCATTAATCTGTTCTCGTGAAAGCAGCTTGGAGCAGCATTTCGTTCTATTTTGTCTGCCCAGGCGAACAAATTTCTCAACAATGTTTTGTTCTTTTATAGCTACATCGCTGTAAAGATTGACTAACAGAACTGTAGACCTATAACACAATAAAACGATTTTTTAGATGATCTACGTAGGCCTACCCATTAAACCTAAATTACGTAGGATATATTAGCGCACTTGATTCAGTAACGTTATCTTGGATGTAACATACAAGCCTGCATAAGTTATTTTATATTATATAATTGCACTAGGCTATAATTAATTAAAAAATACATTAGCTTAACGTTGCTATTCCTGTAATTTAGAGTAATAGTAGTGTAATGTTATGGCTATCTATTGTTAGCACACGCAAAGAGATGGGTGACGGTGACCATGATATGCACCTACAATTCATTTTTGTCACTAACGTTAACTTAATTAATAGTTGGATAAGCTAATGTTGCAATACGGAACTAGCGAGACCTTATCCAGTAAGTTAGAGCTGGCAGTGCAGACCATAGTACACACTAGCCATCGTTAGTTTGCTTGCTAGCTGATGTCGTTAACTTTCTCCGTTAAGTCGCTAAAGTGCAACGTTAATTTTCTGTCAAAGATCTGTCTAAAGAATGTCTTGCTGAAAGTTGACGGCACTTTAAATTGGTTGAATAACATTACTCACTTAATTTTCTTATCGTATTGGAGTGTTAAGTTCCAGACAGATGTAGCGCGTACGTGAAGCTTGATACTTCACAGTGACGGAAAGATTAGCTACTTCTCAGCGAGGTAGGCACTTATCATAGAGCGTATGATCCGTCACTACACCGAACTGTATAAGAAGTTCTGTGGTCACAAAAAAAAAATTTATGTGGTCATCAGTCCTTCCTTGTTTTACGAAGGCGAGGGAACTACGGCAAGACAACAGGCGCAAACGGCACGCAGTATGGAATCCTATTTTGTCCAAATTAAATAAATGAATATGCATTTATAATCATGTGAATGCAGCACGATTGGCTCGTAATTCAAAAACAAAAAAACTACGTTTAATTTGAAGATTTAAGCAGCCAAAAGCCGAATGAATGTGTTCTTTCGGCTTTTGGCTGCTTAAATCTTCAACTTACACTTATTTAAGTTGAAGATTTTTGACGTGGTAGGGGAAAGTAATTTACCTGTCATATCATTACAACGGTGCTCCAGCACATTTGGAATGGAAGTGACTATGAGGTATGAAGCACACTTTCCACTTTCCTTTGAGTGTGTTTACATCCATATCGCCACCACAGCCCCCCCTAGAGCCACAACCAAACAGTTAAAATCCAAATGTTAACACAATTACATACGTTTATTGTGACTGAACATTTCGATATTTCATGTAGCCTACGTATGACAACATGATTGATATCCATCATGTACAAACCACATTCAGAATATATTTCATAGGCTATACCTACAGAGAGGGGGCATTTGAATTTAAATGAATTAAATATGATTTCCTTTAAATCAAATTCAGTAATATAGCAGATAGGAGGCATTTGGAATTTATTCTTCAAACTAATTAAATTAGAAAGAAAGCTTGATGTTAACACTGGCTAGCTTACCAAAGCTAACATTTGCTATCAAGCTTTCAAACTAATTAAATTAGAAAGAAAGCTTGATAGTTAACTAGCTAACGTTAGCACTGGTTAGTAGGCTACCTTACCAAAGCTCACATTTGCTATCTGTCAATCTGTTTAGGTTAACATGCAGCTTGAGACCATGCACGCTGGTCCAATCTTGTCACAAATAACACTTAAACAGTGCAGCTAGGGACCGTGCAAGCTAATTTTCAAGAACTTACTATTCCTCTGACTAGTTATTTATTTTCTTAACTTACTTTAGCTATCATTTGACACTGCCATTAACTTCATATTACTTAGGCAGCTTGCTTAATTACATACTTAGCCAGCTAATTTAACATTAGCAATATAGCTAAAAAAGAAGCTTGCTACTTTCAGCTATTTCATTGATTTAGGTAGCTTGCTAAAAATCTAATGGTAAGGTAGGCTACATCAGGGGGTTATTCCACAAAGCAGGATTACTGAGTTAGCTGGATAACTGCACTGAGTGAAAATGCATAAATAAATACAGATGAAAATGACAAATATGTATGCCTACTTAGGCCTTTGCTAGTTTTAATGACTTATATACAGTGCTTTGTATGTGTGAGTAACTTCACTTTTTTTACGTTGAAAATGTTTTATTGTTGAGATTAAATTTTCCTACCTCTCTTTTCTTGCATTTTCAAGTTCAATTGTAAATGAGGGGGTGTGGTCCTCCTATGAAATCCAAGGCAAGCAGGGTGGGTCTTGCGCACAGTGGCACTTTACGAACACCAGGGGGAGCCATAGCGCTTGAGTGATTATAGTCTATGGGGGTATGGCCGGGTAAAGGTGCTTACAGAGTGTTGAATACAGGGAGCAGACACATAAGTATGTAGATGGACAGTAGGCCTAGGTTGTTGTGTTCTTCAGAATTTTTTCTTAAACTTATTAACACAAAGAAAGTTTGGCTAGTTATTTGCTTTGTCTTTGAATTCTTCATTATCTACCAAATGGTTAGTTGTAGTAGCTATGTGTCCATATTTTCACTAATTAGGAGCCTATGGATTCACCTCAGACTTTATTGTCCAGTTCAATAATTTTGTTACCTCTTTTTATGCAATTGTTTGCAATATAGCACAATAAGAACAATGTGAACATGGGACTTGTATTCTTCATGGCATGCATAGCTATTTCTGACATATTGTGACTTAAGAGGGTAAATAATCCCTCTACACATGAAAAACACCTCATTAAGAAAAAGGAACATAGCGCAACTCTATGGCAACCGGTAGCATCCACTACCAAATGCACTTAAACACTCCACAGTGCACCCAAAGCAAATAAAATACGACGACAGTCTATCAGGGTTATTTTGAGTGTTTATACCATCATTTTTGAAGTCAAACTATCGTTGAATCCTTTAGTTTGTGCTGACCTAATATTCTCTGTGGAAGTACGGCAGCGGAGCAAATGTGGCCATTGCAACTTGTTACTCTTCTTTGTTGTTTAGGCTGGGTTTTGCTATGAAGTGCATTGTGACAACTAGTTGTGAAATGTGCTATATAAATAAATATTGATTTGATTGATGATTTGATTTGTTGTAGTCGACCAGTGCCGGCACTACATTCGTAGGTAACGTAAAGTATCGCTCCCCCGATAGACTGTCGTCGTATTTTATTTGCTTTGGGTGCACTGTGGAGTGTTTAAGCGCGTTTGGTAGTGGATGCTACCGGTTTCCATAGAGTTGCGCTAGCATTAGCAACGTGTGTTTGTCCAAAAGAAGGGACAGCATGGAATTAGCTGAAAATGGTTTCCATCAATCAACTACATTATGGGTAAGTCGTAATTGAGACATTATGTCCAAAATTCCGAACTATCCCTTTAAGTATTGCTCACATCAATATGTGATATGCATGTTGTCTGCATTAATTTGTTAATTTTTAATGGTCACTCTGATGTTGAAACTCTTCAAGTCTGTGCCTGAAGAGGTGCTGCGATGTGACAAGCAGCAACAGCACATTTCAGAGGAGAGTGCATGCTTGTCTCCACTCCCCCATATCAGCTGAGACTGCAGCATGATCGTTGCTGCATAAGTGTCTAGCGGCAGAATCAATAATATGAAGAAATTGAGTTGTCAAGAAAAATGTTAATGTGACTTCAAGATGGCTTAACCTGCTAAAACACTAGATTTAAATGAATCAGGTGGCTCAATCAGTTTTAGCCAGATATGAGTTTTGGTTGGCACGATTGTCACGCTAAAGTAACATCTCTGGTTGATTGGGCACCAGCAGTCTGTCTGTACCAGTTGTGCATGAAAAGTATTCCTGTGATGCAAAAGCTGATCAAGTTAATAAAGCAACCCACACAGTAAACTTTTTCACTTTTATTTTCACAAATGTGAAACATGATATTAGTCATTGCATGTTGTTTTCAGTTGCATTAAGCCAGTAGTAAATTTAAAACAGGATATAATGGAAATGAATGAATCTAATGTACTGCAGCAGGTTTGTCCAAGTTCTGAGAAGCAGATATAAATTAAACATGATTTAGTCAATGAAATTGTTTTAGGCAAACAGCATTGCGGAGCCATTTAACATACATTAATCCTTTCTTTAGACTCCAGGTTATAACCAGAAACTGCTTAAGACTTCAAGGGGAGCAGAGACGCCCATAGAAGAGGATGCTCTGAGTAGGGTTGTGTCTGATGAAGAACAGGAAGGGATGGTCTGCGATGAACGAAGTTGGTGGTGGCGGCATGGCAGTCACCCCATGGCCTCTGTGCCCTCCTCATCCACCTCCACAAAGGACTTGTGCACCACTTTGGACACCGCCAGATCAGTGTTTGCGAGACATGCCAGAGAAGTCGCTATTGGACACATCGAAGGCATCTAATGCTGTGCAAATAAAGCATATTGTCCTCACGTTAGGCAATTAATGTCTGGGAAAGTAATGAAGCCATATTTTTCAGGTGTACTCAATATGAAATCGTTATTGAATCACGTACAATATATATGACTCACTGGAATAATGTTAACACTGACTATTAAAAAAAAGTGCTGCAACTATTGTTTTTGAACGTTAAGAAGTGACCGTTATCATAAGGCCTTTAATTGCTGTTTTAGTCATCGTTTTTCTAATTTAGTAAATAACACTCTTAACTTGGCAGATGTTCACGTTCCTGACAATGGCCAGAAAGATATAAAACGTCCATTCATGACGATTAACTAACATTAGCTCTCTGAATGTAACATTTAAATCTCCAGTAAGTTATCAAGTTAAACTAACTTCATTTGGCTGTTAACGTTTGCTAGATAGCAAACGTTGTCATAAAATTTATTCTTACCGTGAAAAACGACGACATCTGACAGATGTTTAGGTAAATCTATCACCACAGCGGCACTTTCGTCACAAGTCAGCAATTCTACCGGGAAATGCCCTCTTTGAAAACAAAAAACGAATGAATATAAAAAGGTTAGTCTGTTACTGCATACCCGTTTTTGCTAAAGCTGCATCATAGCTATGATAACGCGGAGCTGTCAAAAGTATAACAGCACGGAAACCCTTTAAAAAAAACTAAATAAAAACCGTAGCTAGGCTACACGTAGCCTATGGCTATGACAAATTATGGACTAAACAAGCCACATTTTAGTTAATAAAACTCAAGTAAGCTAATTTAGATATCCAGTGAGCACAAGTGGCATACAGAACTAGTTTACTTTTTTTTAGCAGCACTTTTTTGTAAGTATAAACCGAACTATTTAAAAAAAAAAATACAATTAGTTTTATTTATTTATTTAAGTATGAGCCGAAGTATGCCTTCCTGGCGTGTCTCCCCGGCGTGTCTCCCCGTGGCGCAGTCTGTAGCGTGTCCTAACTAGGATTCCCGTGCTCTTTGCGACATTGTCGGTTCGAATCCGACCTTTCCTCTTGTTTCTACACTGTGCTGTCCAATAAAGCTCAAAGGCTATTACACCTATTTTAAGAAAGTATAGTCCGTTTTAGTACTTATAAACTTTTGTAGCCACAATTTCCTCTATATTCTCAGCTACCTTGAATTGAGAGAAAATGCTGTCAGCTATAAGTTAGAGTGAAGGAAATGTAGAGACCTAGCTACTCACTCATGGCTGCACTGAGGTCCCATTTCCAAGGATTCTCATCCACCAATTTGGTGAGAATTTTGAAACATATTGACATTGTTATGAAATACTATTTCGATTGTAAAGCATAGCTTATGACTGCGTGTTATTTGTGTGACCCAAATCACACTGCTTAATATAATACCAAAATAGAATACTTAACACAGTGACTATAGTACCATTTAGTGGTGTAAATGGGTCATGGTCAGTTTAGTGTCAAGTCCACATTACTTTGTCACTGTCCCATTCATTCTTTCAACCAATCCACTGGTCTGTGGATGGTAAGGTGTGCAGAAGCTCCTCTCGATGTCCAGCTTCTGGCAGAGAGCCATATTCAGCTGAATTTAATGGACAACAGTCAGTTAGTACAAAAGAAAACTGAGTGAAGGGAGCCTCAGCCATGTTTTTGGGTAATGAGACGGACTGCACAGGGACGTCATGATTGACTACAAGACCAAGTGGGCTGAGGCATATCCGCTGAAGTCTTAAGAAAGCCGAGGATGTAGCACAGTGCATTGTAGAATTCTTTGCACAGTTCATTGTAGAATTCAAGTTTGGGGCACCAAAACACATTCTCACCAACCGAGGAGGGGAGTTCAGGAATAAGGTGCTGTCCTATTGTCCTATTACAATGCATTTTCAATCATTTCTCAATATCTTTCCCTGTGCAGTCCGTATCATTAACCCAAAAACATGGCTGAGGCTCCCTTCACTCAGTTTTCTTTTGTACTAACTGACTGTTGTCCATTAAATTCAACTGAATATGGCTCTCTGCCAGAAGCTGGACATCGAGAGGAGCTTCTGCGCACCTTACCATCCACAGACCAGTGGATTGGTTGAAAGAATGAATGGGACAGTGAAAAAGTAATGTGGACTTGACACTAAACTGACCTTGACCCATTTACACCACTAAATGGTACTATAGTCACTGTGTTAAGTATTCTATTTTGGTATTGTATTAAGCAGTGTGATTTGGGTCACACATCGCAATCATAAGCTATGCTTTACAATCGAAATAGTATTTCATAACAATGTCAATATGTTTCAAAACTCTCACCAAATTGGTGGATGAGAATCCTTGGAACTGGGACCTCAGTGCAGCCATGTTTGGCTTGCGCACCAAAGTACAGATCACCACCAAGCACTCCCCATTCAACCTCATGTTCGACAGAGAAGCCAGATATCCATCTGAGGTCCCAGAGACTTTTGGAGTGAGTAGCTAGGTCTCTACATTTCCTTCACTCTAACTTATAGCTGACAGCATTTTCTCTCAATTCAAGGTAGCTGAGAATATAGAGGAAATTGTGGCTACAAAAGTTTATAAGTACTAAAATGGACTATACTTTCTTAAAATAGGTGTAATAGCCTTTGAGCTTTATTGGACAGCACAGTGTAGAGACAAGAGGAAAGGTCGGATTCGAACCGACAATGTCGCAAAGAGCACGGGAATCCTAGTTAGGACACGCTACAGACTGCGCCACGGGGAGACACGCCAGGAAGCCATACTTCGGCTCATACTTAAATAAATAAATCACACTAATTGTATTTTTTTTTAAAGTTCGGTTTATACTTACAAAAAAATGCTGCTAAAAAAAGTAAACTAGTTCTGTATGCCACTTGTGCTCACTGGATATCTAAATTAGCTTACTTGAGTTTTATTAACTAAATTGTGGCTTGTTTAGTCCGTAATTTGTCATAGCCATAGGCTACGTGTAGCCTAGCTACGGTTTTTATTTTGTTTTTTTTAAAGGGTTTCCGTGCTGTTATAGTTTTGACAGCTCCGCGTTATCATAGCTATGATGCAGCTTTAGCAAAAACGGGTATGCAGTAACAGACTAACCTTTTTATATTCATTCGTTTTTTGTTTTCAAAGAGGGCATTTCCCGGTATAATTGCTGACTTGTGACGAAAGTGCCGCCGTGGTGATAGATTTACCTTAACATCTGTCAGATGTCGTCGTTTTTCACGGTAAGAAGAAATTTTATGACACCGTGAGTTGGCTGAGACTGTTCGCCAACTGACAGTCACAGTCAAAACCGAAGTGTCACAAGCACCCGTTCCTGAGGGCTCTCCTTCCTTGCCCGTTCCAGTCACTGTTAGGGAGCCCAAACAAAAAACGGTACCGCTCTTGCCTGGGCAGGTCCCTTAATTCAGGTTAACGCCCCGGTCATGAGAGATGTGGATAGTCTGATCAAGAGATGGCGTTGGTCTTCATAAAGCAGGGTCAGTTTTCTCGTCATTTGGCTACTGAGCGTAAAAATGGTTTCATAATAAAAGTGCGTTTGGGTTCTGCTGTCGCGAGTTTACACATAGGCTACTTTCGGGTATCACACGAGGACAAACAGAATTACTCCAATAATTACTCCAAGTTAACTCTGATTTTCAGGTCCAAAAAACTTTCACATTTCAATTTATAAATAAAACAAAACATTTTTGTTATATTCAGCCTCAGTATTCAGATACTCAGAACACAAGCTCCACAATATTTCCAGTTGTGTTATACCTACTACTGTTTCATTCTCACTGAACTTATATTACATTTAATTTTTTATGGAATTACATATATATTTTTAAAATCGCAATTTTCATTTGCAACTTTCACTAATTACCGCAACTTCATCGCAACAAACACACACAAAACATTGCACTTTGCATCGCAACTTTTAAGAAAAGCTACTGCGAAATCAAGCATTTTAGGCTGCAACAGTCAGAAAAAAGTTCCGCGAGATCCTGGTGGGACTGATTAATTGGGACAGGAGCAATGACACCATCCTCCAATGGGGTCCCCAATGCGCCTCACATTGTTGACTGACGTCATCATCCATTTCCGGTGGGCGTTGGTCCCAGCCAGAACTTGACTCTGTCAGTAAGGAGGAAAGGAGAGTTTAGCCTGGGATTCGCTTGCTGACGGAAATACTCTTTGGGACGAGGTCTCCCGGGATAGGTTCTCTGCCTCTGAAGTTATGTGGTACTCCGCTCCCCATTCGCCCTCCCGTATTGATTCCCAGCTTATGGGAGCGCTTGAATTCCACCTGCCAGCTAACATGCCGACCGAGAGGGTATCAGCAGTCAGGAACTGGCCCACCCCAGAGAAATTATGACGTAGGGGACCGGGAGCTTTTAGCTGTTAAGTTGGCACTGGAGGAGTGGAGACATCCTTTCACGGTGTGGACGGATCACAAGAATCTTGAGTACATTCAGAGCGCTAAACGACGTAAGCAGACAGCAGACAGGTCTGCTGGTCGTTATTCTTCGCAGGGTTCCATTTTTTGTTAACCTATCGACCGGGCTCCAAGAATGTCAAACCTCATGTGCTCTCACGGATTTTTGACCGATCTGAGTATGACCATCCCCCTGAGCCAGTCGTTCCCACGGCTCAGATTCTGGTCATGTGGGACATTGAATCCCTGGTGCTAGGGGCTCAGCGACAGGAGCCGGAGCTGGGTGGAGGACCCCCTAATTGCCTGTTCGTGCCCTCTAAGGTTTGGGCCCAAGTATTGCAACGGGGGCATTCCTTCTGTCTGGCGAGTCATCCCGGCGTCCACCGCACCAAAGATTTTTTAGCGAGGTGATTTTGGTGATTTTTATATGGTGTTTTAGGCACATTATATATTCTAAAATATGAACACAAAATGTCCTATTTAAAGATGCAAGCATGTTACACTTTACATTATACCATGGTCAGACAATTCTGGCAGATGTGTGATATCCCCCCTGCCTCTTTTTGTAATCAAAATCCAACCTCCATTCAATATAATCACCTCAGTAGTGCATGCAAAAACCCACCATTTGTATTTCACAATTCCAGACTTGCTACAAACTTATTGGCAGAACTTTTTGCGTGGCAAAACAGGTTCACACATTATTTAAAAACAAGAAAAAGCGAACAAGAGCATACATTCTGATACATACTGTAAACTGTAAATAGGGATTTGTATTTGTATTTTATTTTGAACACTGGTACTCTAGCAAAATGGACCACACCTTAACTACCAAAAAAGTAAAGCGTGATGCCAGGAAGGGGAGGGAGGTCTACCTTTGACAGCAGTGTACTCACATACAGGCATGCTCACCATGCTCAGGTGTTGCCAATTGACTTCATCCGACCGGTTATAAAACCAAAATGTAAGAAAGAAACATTAAACAAAGGACATTACCTCCTAAAAGTTGAAAGACTGCTCCCCATACAGGCGATTTGCCAGGCTCAGTGCATATGGGGCATTCTTTCTGTTGAGTTCAGACATCAGCTTGCTGAATACAGCATGAATGTCCTTGGCAGCTTTGTGAAGGTGGAGAGACTGGAGATAGGTGCAGACAATATGTTGAGACACTGTAAAATGGTTTCCTTACAGAAAATGCAAGCAAGGCATAAAACTTTCAGTTTCTTCCCACTCATTTATCTCACCAACATATCTAAATATATACAATACATATGCAAATCCAACTGAAATGAATCACTTTGATGATGCCATTTGCGATTTCTATTATAACAGACGTATCTTATAATTTTATTTAAGCACTATGACACTTAACGTGATCAGACTGGGTCTTTATTGAATTCTAAGAAGCCAAAGAACAAAAAAGGAAAGAGGCCGTTTAATACATTCAAAAATAAAGTGTCAGAGTTTGTCTTTTTTTTGTTTTACCATTAACTTTATATTTATATTTAACCTTCCATTTATGTTAGCATTTTAGTGCCATTTCTGTTGAGGTGTTGTTATGGGTCAATATATATATTTTAAAAAATTATTTTTTAATATTTTGTGTCATATAGACCCAAACATAATAGGAAGGTTAAAGACATCGTTTTATGTCTTTAAATGTTCAATACAAAAGTGCACAAACATTTGACAGTTGAGGGTAAAGCCGAACTCTACACTACCAAAGTAGTGAATTGGTTAAGCAGGAGACCAGTATATACCTCAGCCATAGGTCACCAGTCACCCAAACAGCATCCCCATGTTAACACAATGTAAAGGCATCCCATCCTTGTTGGTGGGATAATTCTAGCTGCAGTAACATTGTTTTATCACCTCAAACATATCCAGTTGATGTTGAGGCTTTTGCACTTGCTGTTGCAGTACCGGGCCAGCTTCAGGTTTCTTTTCTTTCATAAAGCGAAGCACCTACAAAAACATCAACATTTTTAACAGTGACACTGAGTTACAAGTACAGATCTTTTTTTTCTGGAAATTCAAATGATAGTGTGGGAATAGTCCTGCATACATAATACCAAGCTTTAGAACAATGTGGACTGAGCATATTTCTTGGGGAAAAAATGGCAACATTTGAGAGAGTATACATGATCTGAACAAAAACGTCTCCGACGTAAAAAAAAAAGCCAAGTTACTCACGCATAGCCTACAGAGCGCTGTCTATAAGTCCTTAATTCCAACTTGCAAAAACTAGGCCTGCCTTTAAAAGTATCGATATCGAAATGTGGCCAAGTTACAACTAACAATATTGCCTATCGTCGCTCACACTAAATAAACTAGCTCTATTCCAAAGCAATGCTATCCAAACTTTCGTAAATTATTTAATGCAACTTGGCCCTGTGTTTCTTCATCTTAGAATATGAAGAGATTGTGCCTCATGGAACAACATATGATTTCAATTAATGTTTTTAACAGTTGATGAATAATTACAATCCAGAAAGGATATGGTTATACTTTGTTGGCAAGTTTACTTTAGAAAATATACAGGTTTTAAAATGTTAACTGCTGCTACAGATTTCTTTACAATTCACAAGCAGACATTTATATCAAGAAACATCATGTACAATAGAAAAAGGGGGGATGAATAAATAAATGCAGATAAAAAAAATAGCGTACATATAGCATTTTTACAAACGTATCCAGACATGTTTGTGGGTCAGATGATGGCAAATAAGTAATAGTACTAATTTTCTTAACATAATAATAGTTATGATATTTGCAAACATAATTTTGTGAACACAAGGATATCTATGCTCTATAGGACCACACAAGTTTTTATAGAAATCCAAATATTCCAAATAAATAAATCAATAAATACATCATAATAACAATACATTTTATTCATTCTGTGCTTTTCATAGACCCGAAGCAGTGGATGCAGACAATTATTTAAACATGCCCTATAGTGTAGTAATTTTTCTGTTTAATTTCTAAGTGCAACACTTCTGAAACAGAGTATTTCCACTATAAATTATTCTCATTTTGCAGTTTGATGTGGAACATACGAGTTTCGATTGCATTTTTTGGAATAGAGCTAGTTTATTTAGTTTGAGCTACGATAGGCAATATTGTTAGTTGTAACTTGGCCACATTTTGATATCAATACTTTTAAAGGCAGGCCTAGTTTTTGCAAGTTGGAATTAAGGACTTATAGACAGCGCTCTGTAGGATATGCGTGAGTAACTTGGCTTTTTTTTTTACGTCGGAGACGTTTTTGTTCGGATATCACTTATTTTTGGTAGCTAACTAATGATGAACAATGCATGAAGATAATGACATCGAGAGAGACATGCATACAGAATAGTACATGCATTCCAAATAAATGCATGCAGACATTCGCGTAACCATAACGCCCTCTACTGACGAGAATGAATGAACATTTCTCCTATTACCGATAGCCCACAGTTACATTAAAAGATTTTGTAGATTAGCTGTATTTTAACGTCTAATGAAATACAATGAACAGCACCACCTGAACTATGGATCAAGAAGAAGCATGCAAATTAATTAACCAAGTCTATATGGAGACATGCATGCACAATAGGCTAGACGCAAACACATTGTAGCTGAAAGAAATACATACAGCCTAAAATATGGAAATACAGTTGTAAAATAGGCGTATTAGTATTCTATAGAAATAACATTAGGCTATTCAACACTGGCTTGTCGGATGCGTAACTGCAAGCTTCCATGTCTGGGCTACGAGCTGCCGAACTTCATAAGCACAGCATAATACCTTCACAGTTTTTTTTCCCGGTAGTGTAGTTTAACGTTGTCTGCAGGAAATATTTTGGTACCATGTATCTGGGTTTAGTTTAGTTTTCTGTAGTGCAATGGATGTATATAAGGCAAGTTGATTCGCTTCGTAGTAGCCTAGCTTGTACCTGCTTCCTGACTAGCAGCTGACTGACGTTTCTCTGGCAAAACTAACGTTGGCTAACAAGCTTAATTGGACAACGCATATTTCCCAGGAATCCTAGCCAGCAGGAAAACAATAGATAGGCTACTACTAAGCAAGTAGCCTACCAGAGATTATTCTTCTGATTATTATTATAATGAAAAGTGTTTACAGTAAGATACATTGTCTGCAGAGTAACGTAGACTAGAGCAATGTTCGGAGGCTATAGTAATTTTTTTAAAGTGACTAACCATGAATCAGATATGTTTAGGGAATTGGAAGTTTATAAACCCGATCTCTCAAAGCATTGCAGCTTATAGTAGGCTATCGTCAATTCTATCGTCAATAGAACAGAAGTCTGTAAGATTGCCGCTGATGCTTCTTCTCACTCCGCAGGCTACCAGCTGACCTGTGCGCTTATTGTACCACTTAAGGCCAATTCGTAGTCGGCAAAATAAAGTAAAATAAAGTATGCGTACGGACGTCCGCAGGGTATGCGCGGACCCAAAACGGACCCTGAGCGGATGCCCGCCTAGGCAGTCCGCGCAGCAGTCGTTTTTTGTGTCCGCGTGGACCTGTCGTTTCACCCACAAGCGTACCACCGTAACCGACTAACCGTCCATGAAGGACGCCATTGTTTGCAATGTGTGTGCAAAAATTATGGGAAATGTAGTCTACAAAGGGGGGGTTTGGTATGCTCGACTAAAAGGCAGAAGTCCGGCGGACTGTCCGTCCGCGTACATGTCTGCTCCCCATTTTAAATGGCACCTTTACACAGCTGCCACCCAACTGAACAGTGGCCACGATTGTGTGACGAGACGGGCAATTGACTGCCTGCGGAAACCCTCCCTCCCAGGGTAAGATTATGGCCAATTGTGCTTTGCCCCATGGGACTACTTGCATGGTCCAAACTCCAGACCATATTAACTGCACTGAGATAGTGCCCAAGTCTAACTTCACACAACACATGCAACTAAACATCAAATGAAATGCTCCAAGGCATGACAGTATGTATAAAATGTGCCCACACACAACTGTCTCGTCTGTCACACACAGGAAGTACTGTGTGATGGAGTGGTATTGAATGTAGTGCATTTCACATTATGTGAAATGATGGTTGCTATATGTTTATTCATATCAGTTCCCTTTGGAAAGAGTAACAAAGTTTTATTTTTTGCTAAAGTATCTTAGAATTGGAGTCCCTCTCATTGAAGCTGAAAATTTTGTTACAGTTGTCCATTCATTCTTTCATTTATTTTTTTCCTCATTTTGTACTACAACTTAATACAATACTGTTGGGGGGTAACAAAGTAATATTCCCTTTAGAGCAGGGGGTGGGCAATCTTATCCAAAAAGGGCCGATGTGGGTGCAGGTTATTTATTTATTCATTTATATTTAGCCCTGCACTAAGACACCTGATTCAATTAATGAACTAATATTGGTCTTCAAGCAACACCTTGGTAAGCAGAATCAGATGTCTTAGTCCTGGGCTAAAACACAAACCTGCACCCACACTGACCATTTTCAGATAAGATTGTCCACCCGTTTTAGAGGATGGAGTCTGTATGTGACTTGGCTCCCCCTCAAGTATGTCATGAAACCTAATCGTTGAAGTGTTCAGGTCTTTGTCTCACTGCGGTTTCCTCACCTCAAACTATCAGAATACCATACTCCATCCCTTGGCAGGCCAAAATGAATGTTTGCAGTCGATGCACGTTCATGTGAACCTTTCAGACTAAGGGGAAGCCAGTATAAAGTTGCAATCGCTAAGCGTGTGCTTTCGCAGCACACCATCTAAGCAATTGTGACTGCACAAAAAGGAGGAGGACACTTTTTGGCAGCAATTCTCCAGAGTCCAAGGGAACCGGCGCTGACACCCTGTGACAGCTGTACCAGGGCTTTATCTATGGAGACCATAATCCCTTTCCTTCATACTGTACTCATTTGCTATTATTCTCATGCCACTCGCTCTGATTGGGCACTCCCAGCAAAATGTCTCTCATTGGGTCTGGTTTGATTAGGCCACCCCCCCCCCCACCCCCCCTCTGCATGCAGCAGATGGGGGTTAACCTTTCTTGAGGGTCAGTGCACTTCATCGAGCACTCGCCTATGGCCATTGCTACAATGTGAAGATGTTAAAATGGGTGCCATCGGGCCGTGTGTAAAAGGATAGGGGCAGCTGTTATATTCATTCAGGTGGATTCAGGTGGATTTTCTGAATCGGAGGAGTGGCGAATGTGTCAGAAAAGGGTTGAATACAGTTGTGTAGCAGCAGGTGACTCAGGGACCCAGGCCCTAATTTTTGGCTGTGAAGAGGGCGGGTAATTCATCCCCGGGTCAGGATTTGGTGAGCTATGAGATGCTGAGGCATGTGTCAGAGAAGGTATTGATGGTTGTGTTGAAGGTATTCAATAAAATTTGGGTGGAGTAAACAGAGACCATTTTCTCAGAAACGTGACCATAATCCAGTCCATGATGGAAGTATTCAATCCCTAGGTTCAAATCTGTAATTAGCGATTTTAGTCTTCACCTCATTTGTAAATTTGTGATAAATGTGGTATAATTAAACCTAGTGAAGAACAATTTTATGTATCGACTACTGGATGAGCTGTGCTTTCTTGTAAAGCCTGTTTTGACTCCACAAATGCTAAACATTTATAATAAATTGACTGCTAGCTAGCTAAATTACCTTAACTAGCTAGCTGTATGCATTATTTGAACCAGACGGCTATCCGAGTTAGCAAACTGTACTCTAGCTCTCGTGTCTAGCTATCTAGCTAACGTTAGAAGCTAGACACGAAGAGAAGACGAGATAATTGGCCTGCTAACTAGTTATAGCTAGCTAAATAAAATCTGTATGCAGCTGAGTCCATTAAGTTATAGGAAAGGTGATTTATCCCTCGGTTTTAAGAAGTCAATTCCAGGAAGTAAACGCACAACACTGGGTCACGTGACAACGGATCGCCTCCAAAGATGGTGGAGAATATGACAAGATGGAAATGTTATGAAAGATGCTGGCGGAAAATGACAAGATACACATGCTTAATAGCAGAATGGTGTCTGCAAATTGTAGTCGCATAATAGTCCGTCGGAGAACTTGGACGTGCGTTTAGATACTAAAATTTGGTATATTAATTCCACCTAAATGTTCATGTAAAAGTCTCAGGATCCTTACGAAGCCTCGTCTGGGTCGAAATGTTGATGTTTTGATGATTAAATTTTTCATTTGCTAGCCTACAGTGTGCGGACTGTTTTTGCCCCAATGTTGGAGTAAATCCCATTGATCCCCATTCAAACTAGAACACAGCTGCTTTTGAAAATTGTACTTTCCGCATACAGAAATTCCCATTTCCTGATATGAACTGATAAATTTCCTGATAAATAAAAAGTCGCTCTGGATAAAAGCATGATTTTTAAACTGTTTTCTTTTTCAACTTGTATCTCCCCTGGTAGGGTTGTAAAGTTCTGGGATGATTTCCCTTTTTGAGGAATCTTGAAGTAATTTTGGAAATTTATACTGTTAACAATATCCTTCATAAATTGTAAGTATGTATTGGGCCTGTTTGAGGGGCTCAATGCAAATACTTTGTCAGGGAGAAAACCATGAGTTTTAAGAAATGTCAACAAACATGACATTGGTTTACCACAATGTGAGAACATTTATTTCCATGTTTTTAAATGTTGTTTAATAAAAATAAAAATAATAAAAATAATATTAAATTCATCTTTTGACTAAAATAAGGTTAAACAAAAAATTAACTTGACTTGCTTGACCTAGGCTAATTATATATCTCAACCACAGCTAGCTTCATCTTCAGAAAGAGACTCTGGGCAATCCTCCTCAGATTCAATTTGTGTGGTGTCATCTTTAATGGGCTCAAAGACTTTCAAGTTTGACCGAATAGCCAACAGTTTGTCGACTTTTTCTTTTGCACACTCGGCTGTGTGTTCCAACAAACAGCAACGAATTCTGGGGCCACATGTATAAATCTCTGAGTAAAAAAATGCTTAAAAGAACACTCAGGGTGAAAGTCGGAAATCTGTTTAAAAAACGTTTTGCATTTTCTACCTCTGCCTTTCGGTCAGTGTAGCCATATCACACGGACTCCAAACATTGTGTTCGTATGGTGTCCATCGTGTGCAGAGGTATGCAGATTCTCACAGCACGTGTTATATTATACATCTGAATTTCTGAACTCGCTTACGTGGCTTTCTGAGGGAATTTTTCTGCTCAGCACTGTTTATACATGTGGCCCCTGGTCTGATGCAACTGATGGAGGGATCTGGAGAATAATTGAACCGACAGGGGACATGGCTCCACATACAGACCTCCACATCCCTCCTTGCTGAACAATTTAGCCAAACTTCCAAGAACTTCCCCCTGAGCTGTGCAACAACAGTGATGGTACCATGCTGAAGAAATCTGCCCTCCAGAAAAGACCTGGGCCCGTTCAGCACATTTTTAAAATTGTTTTCTTCAACTTCTATTTTATTAGCTTTGTCTAACCTTCCTAATACATTCGGGTCTATATGACCCAAAATTATTGTTTGTATTTGCATAATTTCAAATTGGTGATATATATACAGATCCTTTCCAAAAAATTTGAATATCATGGAAAAGTTGTTTTTTTCCCATAATTCCATTCAAAAAGTGAAACTTTCATAGATTGTAGATTCATTACACACAAAATGAAATATTTCTAGCCTTTATTTGTTTAATTTTTCATAATTTTGGCTTACAGCTCCAGAAAACCCCCAAAACAGTACTTCAAGAAATTAGAATAGTGTGTCGAAAATCAGCATTTACTTCAGTTATTTCAGAGAATGAGTGGAGTGGTTTGACTCGAGGAATCCGACAGTTGTAGCCCATGTCCCGGATACGTCTGTACGTGGTGGTTTTGGAAGCACTGACTCCAGCATCAGTCCACTCCCTCTGCATCTCCGCCAAATTTTGGAATCGTCTTTGCTTGACAATCCGCTGAAGCCTACGGTCATCTCTTTTGCTTGTGCACCTTCTCCTGCCACATTTTTCCCTTCCACTAAACTTTCTATTGATATGCTTGGACACTGCACTCTGTGAACAGCCAGCCTCCTTAGCGATGACCTTTTGTGGCTTACCCATCTTCTGGAGGGTGTCAATGATGGTCTTCTGGCCAATTGTCAAGTCTGCAGTCTTCCCCATACTGAACCAAACTGAGATAAACTTTGCAGGTGTTTTGAGTAAATTAGATGATAGTGTGACACTCAGTCTAAAACATTCATTCTCTGAAATAACTGAAGTAAATGCTGATTTTTGACACACTATTCTAATTTCTTGAAATACTGTTTTGGGGGTTTTCTGGAGCTGTAAGCCAAAATTATGAAAAATGAAACAAATAAAGGCTAGAAATATTTCACTTTGTGTGTAATGAATCTATAATCTATGAAAGTTTCACTTTTTAAATGGAATTATGGAAAAAAAATTTAGATTAAAAATTCCCAAAATGACACGAGTAATTTTTCCTGGAAAATTCCCACATTGCAACCCTACCCCCCTGTATACTCAAACTCACTAATCATGGTTTTCTAATATCTATACACCATTTAAAGGTGTTTATATGAACCACCTCATGACATGCGTGTTTGTGGTACATATTAATCCTTCACTATTGCTCAAATAATTTTGCTATATGCATGTGATGTTGTCTGCTTGAATCGATGTAAATGTTATTGTGTAATGGTCACTCTACTTCTGGTCTGTGCATGGAGAGGTTCTGTGATGTGAAAAGAGGCAGCTGGCAACAGCACATTTCAGAGGAGAGTGCATGCTTGTCTACACTCATCCGCATCAGCTGCAGAGATTGCAGCGTGATCGTCGCTGCCTAAGTGTCTAGTGGGAAAATTAAGTATATTGTCGGGTAAGTGAGGACTAGGTAAAATGTGTATTTTCTGAATCCAGCGGTTCCAACAGTCAATGCCCTTGTTAAAACGTTCAGCACTCTGAATACTGAACACAAGCGATATTGCGTGCTAGAACCCCTCACTTAACCTACATTCAAAATAAGTTTTACGTTATTTAATTTAATAATTATTATTAAAAATTACAATCATCAATTAAATCGCCAAATTCGTTAATAGATAAGTCGAACAGTAACCTGGTGGATCAACCAACAAGCCAAAACAAAGTCTAAATCAGGTCTTGAGATTAAATAATTTTATTAAATGAAAAACATTCAATTGGAATAATGAGTTGAAATCATACATTCACTAAGGAATGTAGGCTGACTACTTATAATTTACAAAATGGAAGACATTAAACCAGACATTAATTAGGAAATACCAGTAAAGAGAGAGATAAGCCAAAAATTGCCAAATTATTTACCCTCCAGCTGAACAGGAACAAAAGGAAACGCACGAGGAACCAAAGAGAAAGACTTCTCCAAACAAACTCCACAATTGACTAACTTCTTTTTCTGCGGTACACTCATAAAATACCTCCACAGGAAGACCATCCCTGTCCTGATTGGGTTAAGGTGTGGGGGAGGGGGGGGAGAGGGGTCATTTATGACAGACTGGCTTATCTTTGATGGGGGGTTGAGAATGAGAGAGAGAGACAGAGATAGAGAGAAGGGGGGAAATATTAGATATCCTACATCCCTCTCTTGTAAGAATAGGTGCATGCACCTGCTAAAAACCTATTCTTACATCACCAAATAGGAATCACATTACACATTTGGACATTGAAGATGCAGTTACCTGCTAACAACAAAAACAACTGTCCAAATGGTTCACCAACCATTTTTAAAACATTTAGTCCATGCCCAGTTTAATAGTCCCTTTGTGATCTAGAGTCATATCTCTATTAGACACTCTTTTGTGTCGCTGCTGTTATGACACCCTGGTTCAGTCTCTTCCTTCTCCAGTGTCCGGGTATCTAGACTGGCAAGGGACCAGAAGTTCCCTGGACTTGGGTAACATGCAGTGCTTTTTCCATTAGTGTTGCAATTGCGTGAGTGAAATGCAACCTACTCCACAGTGTCTCTACCAGTTGTGCACGGCGTGCGGGGGCTCTGTCTCCTGTGACAGGAAGCTGGACGATCCACAGGTGGCAAAGTGCAGTCAGGGGCCTCTCTTCTGACAGGCGGGGAAGCTCCTCTTTCCCTGTCGGAATCCATTTTGGCTCCTTTAGCCTGGATCCAATTGGGTGGACTGCTGACGGCAGTTGCTTAGGCTAGCTTCCCGCGGCAGGGTGTGGGACCGGTTGCACTTGTTTGCACTTGTGTCTGTGGGTGTCCTTTAGGGAATGGCAGGAGAAGACTGTGGGAGTTGAGGGCTTAGGCATTAACACTCATAGCGAAGACCGGAACAATTAATGATAGCACTGCATGTTATGACCACTGTCAGTCCATGCCGGGGAACCTTACGGACAGGGTTTACCTTCCACGGGATTGCCAGTCTAAATAATCACATGAATAGGGCTGACTTGTCCAGAAGTGTCTATGAACAGTATTTGGCGGGGCACCTACACTCTATAAAAGGGACTTAAACACAACATGGGCATGGTATTAGGTTAAAAGGTGGTGGTAGGGATGGATGGGGGGGGGGGGGGGGGGGGGGCAGAGAGAGGCAGAGAGAGAGAGGCCGAGAGAGAGAGACAGAGAGAGGGAGAGAGAGAGAGAAAGAGCAAAAGACATTAGGCAACATCCCGTCATTCCCTCTCTTGGAACGATAGGTGCATGCAGCTGCTAAGAGCCTATCGTTCCATCATCATAACAACCACACATTTGGACATTATATCATTGTACAATGATAGCTGCATGAAAACAAGTGTCCTAATGGTTCACTAACCATCTTTAAAACAATTAGTCCATGTCCAGTTTACTAGTCCCATTGTGATGATCCGGTGTGGTGCAGACATTTTTTTTTTTTTTTCACTGCTGTCATGGCACCTTGGTTCAGTCAATTCCTTCTCCAGTGTCAGGGTATCTGGACTGGCAAGGGAAGAGGCTCCCTGGACTTCCTTGGATAACATGCAGTGCTTATTCCCCTTAATGTTGTAACTGTGTGAGTGAAAGGCGGCCTAATTTGACAGTGTCTCTACCAATTCTGCACAGCGTGCGGGGGGCTCTGTCTCCTGTGACAGGCAGCTGGACGATCCACAGGCGGAAAAGTGCGGTCAAGACCTCTCTACTGACGGGCGGGGAAGCACCTCTTTCCCTGTCGGAATCCGTTTTGGCTCCTTGAGCTCGGGTCCAGTTGGGGTGGACTGCTGACGGCAGTCGCTTAGGCTAGCTTCCCGTGGCAGGGTATGGGTCCGGTTGCACTTGTGCCTCTGGGGGTCCTTCGGGGAGTGGCAGGAGAAGACTGTGGGACTTGAGGGTTTAGGCCTTATCACTCACAGCAACATGTGAAGAGGGGAACACTGCATGTTATAAGCACTTAGTCCATTCAGGGGAACCTTACGGACAGGATTTACTATCCACAAGATTGCCAGTCCAAATAATCACCTGAATAGGGCAGACTTGTCCACAAGTGCCCAGGAACAGCATTGGAGGGGGCACCTACACTTTAAAAAAGGGACTTAAAAACATGGGCATTGTCTTATGTTAAAAGGTGGTGGTAGGGATGTGGGGGGGTGGTGAGGGGGGGGGGGGGGGGGCAGGGGCAGGCAGAGTGCCAGTTTTACCTCCTAGAACCCCAGTGTGGTTACTGGCAGTCCTTTGGCTGCGGAGGGCCACAGCGTTCAGCAAACCGGGATGACAGGAGGCATCCTGTCATCTTGCTTCTTCCGCACGTGGATGCCCCTTAACCACGCCCGTCTCATCTCTGTCCAGGGGTCTATGCCAGGTTTGGCTTTGGTTCCCTCTCTGGGCAGCTGGGCTGATCGTCGCTCGTAGGCATCCAGTCCATCACTGCTCTCTGAACACTTCTGACGTCGGAAAGGGGGTCTTGCACTTTCCCTGGATGACGTGTGTGTGCGAAGTTTGCAGGCGTGGCTCGGGGGTAGAGAGATAAGGTTGTGGGAAGCTGTTGTTCCAACTTGGCTGCTTCCATCTTGCTTTGGAATGCACGGCAACACTCTGGCGGAGACTTTGAGGGCCAGAGGAGTCGTAAAACGGCCGGGGGTTGGCTTCCTGCTCCGTTTCTCCCGGGGTCTCTTTACAGCTCTGATAGGGGAGCGAGACTTTCGCAGAAGTCCCCCTATCTCCTCCATCACAGGAACTGTGGAAGTGGGGGAGTCCACAGAGCACACCCCTTCTGTCTGTGCAGCAGACAGAGGTTCCCCGGATTCAGCAGGAGGGGAAGCAGCAGGAGGGGAAGAAAAGTCCACAAGGGGTGGGGTGGGGTCCTCGGCCTGGGGGGGACTGGTCTGTGGGGGCTGACTCCACCTGCTGGGGTGCGTAGACCTCTCCACCTGGCAGGGCTGATGGGCCTGTAGAAGCCGGTTCCGCGTCCTGCGGTTCAATGGTCTCCTCACCAGGCTGGGCTGCTGCGTCTGCAGTAGCAGGTTCTGCCCCCAGGGGTTCGACGGTCTCCTCACCAGGCTGGGCTGCTGTGTCTGCAGTAGCAGGTTCTGCCTCCAGGGGTTCGACGGTCTCCTCACCAGGCTGGGCTGCTGTGTCTGCGGTAGCAGGTTCTGCCTCCAGGGGTTCGACGGTCTCCTCACCAGGCTGGGCTGCTGTGTCTGCAGTTGCAGGTTCTGCCTCCAGGGGTTCGACGGTCTCCTCACCAGGCTGGGCTGCTGTGTCTGCAGTTGCAGGTTCTGCCTCCAGGGGTTTGACGGTCTCCTCACCTGGCTCAGCTGAGAGGACTGCAGCAGCGGATTCCACGTCCTGTGGGGTCACATCCTCTGTGGTGGCTGGTGTGATACAAGACACCGAGCTGTTTCCCCCAAATTCCTCCAGGGAAGGGGGGCTCACCAGGGGGGCGGCTACATTGTCTGTGGAGGTGACAAAATCCACAGAATTGTCCAAGCCTGAAGGGGGTGGGGATGAGTCAATGGAGAGTGCTGTATTGTCCTCGGTGGGGGGTGGTGCCTGGGTTATGACTGGAATGGCGCCATGCACTGCTCCTTCCAGCGCGGGCTGGACTGCCACAGCACAGAAGAAACTGGTTTGGCAGTAACTCCTGACTTAGAGTGGTGCTTTTCCCAAGCCAGTTTCCACATTTGGTTTACCTCCTCCCATGCCTGCTTTGACCGCCAGAGGTAGAGAAAATGTTGTCTTTTCTCTAGGTACGACCTTATCCCTTGGACAATCTTGCGCTTGGTTTCATCACTATCTGGAGAAATCAGATAGTCCAAATACTCAGTCCGCAGGTTGTAAAGGGCCTCCTCCTTCAGCTGGTCCATTGCCTTGAGCTGTTCTGCAAATTTTGGGCACTGGGCTATCAAATATTGCCGTTCTGATAACATGAGATACCACTGCTGATCCAGCCTTGACTGGCCAGGGAATGCTGGTAGGCCAGCAGTGGAGGGTAAATGAGGCATCTCTCTCTTTTTCTGGTATGCCATAATAATATAAAAAAATTATTATTTTTTAAAAATAAAATCAATAAATCTAAGACCAGTCGATTAGAAAAAGATTTGAACTTGTCTCAGAGTTTACCGCAGTTTACTCAATAGCAAAATTTAGTATGCTATAGGACAACCTATCTCGGTGGGACCTCCAATTATGTCGGGTAAGTGAGGACTAGGTAAAATGTGTATTTTCTGAATCCAGCGGTTCCAACAGTCAATGCCCTTGTTAAAACGTTCAGCACTCTGAATACTGAACACAAGCGATATTGCGTGCTAGAACCCCTCACTTAACCTACATTCAAAATAAGTTTTACGTTATTTAATTTAATAATTATTATTAAAAATTACAATCATCGATTAAATCGCCAAATTCGTTAATAGGTAAGTCGAACAGTAACCTGGTGGATCAACCAACAAGCCAAAACAAAGTCTAAATCAGGTCTTGAGATTAAATAATTTTATTAAATGAAAAACATTCAATTGGAATAATGAGTTGAAATCATACATTCACTAAGGAATGTAGGCTGACTACTTATAATTTACAAAATGGAAGACATTAAACCAGACATTAATTAGGAAATACCAGTAAAGAGAGAGATAAGCCAAAAATTGCCAAATTATTTACCCTCCAGCTGAACAGGAACAAAAGGAAACGCACGAGGAACCAAAAAGAAAGACTTCTCCAAACAAACTCCACAATTGACTAACTTCTTTTTCTGCGGTACACTCATAAAATACCTCCACAGGAAGACCATCCCTGTCCTGATTGGGTTAAGGTGTGGGGGAGGGGGGGGAGAGGGGTCATTTATGACAGACTGGCTTATCTTTGATGGGGGGTTGAGAATGAGAGAGAGAGACAGAGATAGAGAGAAGGGGGGAAATATTAGATATCCTACAATATGAAGAAATTGAGTTGTCAAGTAAAGTGAAAAATCTTGATGTGACGGCAAGATGGCTCATCCTGCTAAAACACTGGATGAAACACATAAGTAATCAGTTTTAGCCAGATCTGTTATGAAAATACTCCTCTGATGAAATGACTGATCAGGTAAGTTAATAAAGCAACCAGTAAACTTTTGCACACTTTTATTTTCAGACATTTTAAATGTGATATTGGTCATTGCATGCTATTTTTATTTGCTCAGTGAGCAAAATATAATGAACAGACAGGAAAGCATCTTTGGTATTAAGTCAGTAGTCAACTTCAAAGAGGATACAATGGACATGAATGAATACAATGTACTGCAGAAAACATGATATAGTTGATTACATTCTTTTAAAACCGCATTGCTGAGCCATTTAATGTACAGATTTTCTTTAGACTCCTTAAGACTTCAAGGGGAGCAGAAACGTCCATAGAAGAGGATGCTCTGAGTAGCGTTGTGTCTGATGAAGAACAGGAAGGGATGGTCTGCGATGAAGAAAATTGGTGGTGGTTGTAACGTGCCACAACACCCAATTTTCATGACAGCAGTGACAGCAGCGGCCTCTGTGCCCTCCTCATTCACCTCCACAAAGGACTTGTGCACCACTTTGGACACCACCAGTTCATTGCTGGGAGACATGCCAGAGAAGTCGCTTTTGGACACATCGAAGGCGTCCTCCATGCCCATACTAACCAGAATGTCTTTCAGGTTATAGGTCTCTTCCATCTTGAACTTGGGAAGAGCCACCTTTATCTCAATATTCTTCATCACATTAGGCTGAGTCCACTCAATGAGCTTCTCGTACGTGAGCTCCCTTTCCAACTGTAGAAGACAATAAGCCATTGTTCCAATTGTGAGTGAGGGATTCTCAAATGCTATAGGCAACTCATTACCATATAATACCACATTCTTACACTGCAAAGTTTTAGACCACTGGCCATTGTCTTACTTGCCTTGTAGGCATTATTGTAGATGACCAAGCCATTGAGTCGTTGTACACCAAATTCAGTCTTACCCTCATAAGCCCTGTGGAGTCATCCTCAATCTTTTGGGGCAGAAGAATGAGCATGCTCAGCTCTTTACCAATGTAAGGCATCTCCAGAATCTGACAATTGACCTCTGAAATGAACGTCAACACAAATCTGGCCGTCTGGTGCATCATCTGCACTGGCTTACTTTCATTCTGAAAAATTCAAGATTGTGCAGAGCTTTCAAATACACTTTTCAATTAATGTACAATATCAAAGCAGTGATATACTGTATATGCGATATGATATTGCAGAAATATGTTTAAGTTTGTAACCTGCAGAGGTTGTTAACTTCCATTCAATTAGAAAATCAACAAAACATGCAATTTAACCAGGGGCATCCAAACTTTTGCATACCACTGTTAAAGATGAAGTTCTAAATTATGACATAACATTTCACATCACGGTAAGGTTGGGTCATTAGCTGATAATGCAACAGTCAAGACTCAAGAGAACTGAAATCATGCTGGAGTCAGTTCTTCATAAACATTACCATGGAAACTGATGCAAAGTAATTACAGTAGCCAAGCAACACGTATGACTGAACATCACAGAGGAAAACAACCTCCGTGTCAGTGTAGGTCACAGTGCTGACTTCTGACTGCTTTGCAGTCACACAGTAATTTGGAAACTGAGTAAGCATCAGCTGTTACCTTGTTCAATTTGAATTCCACTTCCCTAGTGTCTGCCTCTTTGAATTTCTTTTCCCAGTTGCCCTTAAAATAGATAGCATTCACCAACACCAGTCTGGTCATGTGGTCAACAGTCCCTTCCAACAGCAAGTTCTTGATTTTCTCTACAAGAAAGCATAATTCAGTGGAGATGTACAGAGGGCACTGTGTCACACAAGTATATTTAATAATAATATATATATATATATATACACTGCCCGGCCAAAAAAAAAGTTGCACACTAATATTTCGTTGGACCGCCTTTAGCTTTGATTACGGCGCGCATTTGTTGTGGCATTGTTTCGACAACCTTATGCAATGTCACATTTATTTCCATCCAGAGTTGCATGAATTTTTGACTGAGATCTTGTATTGACAACGGGAGAGTCAAACCACTCCGTAAAGTGTTCTCCAACACATCCCAAAGACTTTCAATGGGGTTAAGGTCAGGAATCTGGTGGCTAATTCATGTGTGAAAATGATTCCTCATGCTCCCTGAACCACTCTTTCACAATTTGAGCCCGATGAATCTTGGCATTGTCGTCCTGGAAAATGCCCATTGATGGGATAACCTGGTCATTCAGTACATTCAGGTACTTAGCTGACTTCATTTTATTGCTGCATAATGTTTCTGAGCCTAGACCTGACCAACTGAAGCAACCCCAGATCATAACACTGCCTCCAGAGGCTTGTACAGTGGGCACTATGCATGAAGGGTGCAATGGCAACTTTTTTTTTGGCCGGGCAGTGTATATATACATACACAGCTACAGATATAATGCATTATGTTTTGAATAATACAGGAGTAGTTCATCTTCAGGGGTGTGAAATATTTTACAAACGGAACCTCCAACACCTACAATGAAATGCAGAACAAAGCTCTCAAAGAAAGCCAGATGACAAATATGCTGTATGCTAAGGATGATGCAGGGATTAGTGTCACGATCCTGAGGGGGGCTGGACCTAATCGCACGACAAGGAGGCGGAGATGCAAGAAAAGGGAGTTTATTGCAGCTTGGGGTAGTCCCAAACTGTACACAGAATAAATCACAATAATAGCAAGGTCAGGGATACTCTGGGACTTGAATGTGCTCCAAGCCGGAGCTGGACTTGGTGCCGGAACCCTCGAGTTCCAACCGGAACTGGGCAGGACAGGAAACAGGGTCACAGGAACTGGACTTGGTACAGGGGACTGGAGTTCCAAACCGGAACTGGACTGGATCTGGACTGGGTAGTCCAACGGGAACTGGATCACGGGAACATGGAGTTGTTCCAAACCGGAACTGGACTTGGTACAGGAGGCTGGAGTTCCAAACCGGAACTGGATCTGGACTGGATTGTAGAACAGGAACTGGATCACGGGAACAAGAACTGGACTGGACCTTGGACTGGACGGAAGGTACCGCAACACAAACAGGGAGTGGTAAACAGCTACAGACTGGCAGAAACAGTAGAGGTGGTTAACGAGACAGGCAATATACAGGCATGAAGAACCGCAAACAAACAGGACTGGTTAGCAACAACAGAAGGCAGTGAGCATTAAAGCCCCGAGACAGAACCAAACTGAAGTTAACAGAAACGAACAGGGATTCAAGGACCAGGATACAAAGACCAACGTTACAGAGTAGCAACAAGGGAAAGCAACAAAGGTAATGAACCAGCACTGGAGGGCAAACAGCAGGTGGGTTAAATAGGGGAGTGTAATTGGAAACAATCAGGAAAGGCATGAGAATGAAGGCGTGAACAATTGAATTGAATTGTAATTGAACAATTGAAGGGTGCGGAATGCATGCAACAACGGGGAAAGGAGATAGGTTGAAACCGGAGTGGGTAAAAGGAGTGAAACAAACAGAGGGAACACGCCCAGTCTGCAGCAACAGGGAAAACACGGACAAGGGAATCAAACATGAAACGGAGGGACATGGCAAAACACGGAAAACGGACCGGATGGGAACGGGACGTTACAATTAGGCTACTTCATATCTGGAAAAGCAGAAAAATCTCTAAATCGCTTAATAACCTCCCACTGCGTGATCATTTCAGTGAGATACACATGACCTGATAGCATCTATGCATTTCAATTAAACATAAGTTCAACACAATGTCTATAGCGTAGACAACATTTTAGTCTGGTTCATGGTTCATGCAATGGCTGATTGTTGCTGTGAATCGTTCACATTGGTTACCACACACCAAACAGGAAGTAAAACTATGTAAACCTATAACAGGAAGCAGTCTTTCTCTTCATGATCATTTCAGTGGAATATACAGGACAGAGTAACAGTATCTGTACATTTCAAATGAAAGTGTGAATGTGTCTGTAACTGCAGTTACCTTGAGTCTGCTTCTCCACCCAGCTGTTCATGTTCACCCTGGCAACCTCTGCATTTGATATGAAGTCAACAGTCTCCAGCTCTGCCTCATAGAACTTCTTTGTGTCTTGAATGTAGTTCTACAGATTCACAAAGACAGTGAATGTTTAACTGTTCAGTGTGTTCTAGTCTGAAATTCACCTAAAAATGCTCAATGCTTTCCAAGAGATTAAATATAAACTAATAATGAATGTTTGGGAGGAAAATGTATTTATTTTTATGTATCTTTTATTTTACCAGCAAACCAATCAAAATCAATCAAAATGACAATAACATTTAAGGATCACAGTTGTTAAAACAGGAAAGCAGGGATTAAAAGCAGGAGTACACTTCAGACACTGTGTCATAAATTATGTGTTTATAATCAGCAATTGGAATTAAAAAAATTCCTCCAAATGTACGTGCACATAATCTAAAACGGGAAATTTCTCAACTTTTTTAATTCGTTTTTCCAATGTGAATTTTAAGCCTTTAAGCCTCTAGCTTGCCTGATCCAGAAGTATTTGTAAGAAGACACTTTCTATGCAGCAACCATGAAAAAAAAAGTTCATTTTAAAGCCATCAGAAACAGGAACAAAACCTCGGAAGCATTTAGTTTCCCCTGCATTCAGAAGTTTAAAGAGTGCAGATTCAACAGAGTTAAAAGCATTCTGGAAGGCTTTGCCAAGGGTAGGGACACATAATTAACTGCTACATATCAACAGTATAAAAAAACAAATAAAAAAAACACAACAACATACTGTGCATCACTGTTTTATAATTGCACAGTCAAAAATACTATACAAAATAACCCTCTCCCAGGGCTGCTGGATGGCCCGTTCGGTTAAGGCATCACACTGTGGTGCATGGACGCACAACGATTGCATCGCCCAGGGAATGGGAGGTATCAGTCGGATAGGGCTTCCTGTGCATTGCTATCTAGTGACCCCCTCACTGGTCCATCGGGTACCCGTAGATTGCATGCAAAGCTGCATATGAAAGGTCCCTCTACACTCTTGTCTACACTCTCTCGAATAGGTGGGGTTCGCGCAATGTACCATTCCACATTGGGGTGGGAATTGGATATGCTCAGCTCCCCCTCATGTTCACAGGTTGGTGCAGAATACATTTTCTGAAGCGTTTGAATAGCACAGTGCCTTTGCATGGGAGTCACACTGCCATGTAGAATAATGCGTAGCATGCATATGAGTTAAGCTACAGTTGAGTGTTTATAATCTCATAAGTGAACTTGTTATGCACGATGCACGGTTGAATTCAATGTGTGCACACTGAAATGTTACATTGGCTTAACCCTCTAGATTTTGTACTGTACGTCCTATGAGTGATGATTGCTCTTGTGATTTAGCCTTGCTAACTGTGAGTGGTTCACAAGGGACCAACAAAACTAATAGAAAATAAGTTACCATTCAATAATGTGGAGCAAAACTCCAGACAAGGTTTTCCTGTAAACTGTTGGTGTTCCAGGAACAGCAAAAAGGAGCAACAGAAACATTTACTGAGAAAGGCATTATACAGAAGATCAAGTGCTAAACCTAAAATGCAAAAAAATGGTATGGAATAAAAATGGTTCTTAATCCATCTGGAAACAGCAACTACAACAGACAACACACACAAAATGCGGAAACAAATATCTTAGAAGATTGAAACAGTTTGTGACTAAGGCTCTGAGGATTTAGCCTATATCATTAAAAAAACTGCTAGATGTAGTTAAAAAAAAAAAAAAAATTTTTTTTTTAAAAACAGTTAACATGTTGCAATGTTAATAACCATCCAAAGTCCTCACAGTTTGGTTTTCACATTTGGACAGAAGGGTAGAAAATTATAATAATTTTTTTTTTTTTTTCAATTTTCAGATTCTGTCCAATTTAATGTGGACTCTCCTGAAACAGATGGTTGGTTTCCTTTCAAATTCCATTTAAATTATAGAACTTGTAATGAAAGCTGTGTTCGGTTCAATGTTAATGTTATAATCTTGATGAACACAGCTTGTTTATTGTAATACTGTGCACTTTGGTGAAAGGCAGCTGCACAGGTGCATACCATGTTGAGAGCAAAACAGCTGTAGCCATTTATTTTTGTTCCTTAAATACATCTATATGGAGCGCAATCTGCACACTCTTAGGCAGAGTGCGGCCTTACAATAGACAAAATGTTTGTTTCACAAAATACAGTTTGCTCCACTCCTTTCACTGAGGAATATGAAAGAAAACATTTTTCGCAACTGTGCCAGACTTGCAAACAAATAAATCCAATCTTGAAAAGTTCACCTATGATCTTCTTGGACAGCATCAGTGAATACAGGGTTGAGGCTTACAGCACAGATACTGTTACTGAGGAGCGGGGTGATGACACATCACAGTGATATTACTTACTGATTTAAACACTCCTCAGTGTGTCAGTCACAACCTGATCCTGCAACAATCTTTTGTTACCATGGGCCCTATCTTGGCGATCTTGGCGCTTGGTCTAATTCACGTAGATGGGGTTAAATCCCAATTCTTAGAGGTCACTAAAGGAGTCCCCCAAGGATCGATCCTGGGGCCTGTCATCTTTACAATTTATATCAATAGCATTGGCTCCGCTCTTCGAAGTAGCAAAATACACATGTATGCAGATGACACAGCCATATACTCATGTGCTTCGTCAATGGGCAAAGCCATATCAGACCTTCAGGCCGACTTCAATGCTATTCAAAACTCACTTACAAGTCTGGAATTAGTATTAAATGAAAGCAAGACAAAGTTTATGTTTTTTTCAAACAGTCGTGAGCCTCTTTCTACTAACCTTGGCATCTGCTCTCTTAGTGGCTCCAAAATTGAGCGTGTGCCTGCTTATAAATACCTTGGTATATGGATACATGAAAATCTATCATTCAAAACTCATGTTGACTTCCTGATAAAAAAACTCAGACCCAAAATTGGATTTTTATATAGGAATAAATCATGTTTGTCTTACGAGAGAAGGAAGCAGATAGTTCAGGCCACATTGCTACCAGTTCTTGATTATGGTGATACTTTATTCATGCATGCTTCTGCCAGTGCTTTAAAACCTCTTGATTCTATTTATCACAGTGCCCTCCGTTTTATCACAGGTGATAAATTCCGCACACATCACTGTATTCTTTATCAAAGAGTGGGTTGGTCATCCCTCACTACAAGGAGAGAGCAGCACTCCCTTCTGTTTATCTATAAAGCTATCCTACAGAAGCTACCTCCTTATCTTACATCATTACTTACCTTTAAAACTTCCAATTATCCCATCAGATCACAAAATTGCATAGTTTTAAATACACCTCAGGTAACCACTGAATTTGGTAAAACATCTTTTAGATACTTTGCCCCTTGGTCCTGGAACAGGCATCAAGACATCCTTAAACTTGAATTTCTCATTCCTATGGGTATCTTTAAGTCCCTAATCTTGGACCTAGGCATATTTGTTGATGTATGTAATTGTTAAATGTCCTTGTTTTGTATTTCATTATATATGTTTTAATGTAATGCAGGGCACATCTGCGAATGAGCCCTTGGTCTCAGTGTGTCTCCCTGTTGAAATAAAGGAAATATAAGCGCATGGCGCTAAGTCCATTTATGGCGTGTCCAAGTCCACTTTTGCTATTTTAACAGCGTGTTTTTTGGGCGCTAAGCACGGCGCAAGGTGCAACTGGGCTGAACCTAGTCTCGTCGTTAATTATAGGTGTGTATTGGGCGTGACATGCAATAAACCAATCAAAATATCATATCCCATTCCCTTTAAAAGCCTGCTTTTCCACTTTGGCGGATTGCTTATATGATGGCGAAACAGACATGCTCGTGCGTGTTTAGTGCGATCAAGGAATAGGCTAAATGGAATATGATCAATATTATTCGGACTAACCATTAGCCTATGAGTTCCCGGTAATTCCCGACAGGGCTGTTATTTTACAAAATATTTGCGGTTAAATTTCGTTAAAAGGACCTGCAACAGCTGAGAATAAGCTATCAATGGCTTCACCTTAGAAAACGCCAAATTAGCCTGCTTGTTCAGCAAATTTCGTTTGATTATGCAATGAAAGTGTCAAACATCAATTCCATGAGGCTGTTCTCATGGAGTTCTCAAAGCTTCATCCGAAGTTCATTAGGCTAACTGCATAGTAATATTGATTAATAACATAAATACCGTTATTTTGCCTTAATGATGACACTAAATACAATAAAGCTGTCCGGTTGGCAACCCATATGTTCACGCATATTTCCCCTTGTTTAATAATGTCCTGTTTATGGAAATGTGACCAATCTGTTTTACTCGTAGCGTAATGCTTTAAAACAATCCACTTTCCCAGGAAGACCGTGAAACGTGCGACTTACAGCAGGGGAAACAGAGAACATGCAGCGCACATGCAGAGAATGGCATTAAAATTAATTGTGAATTCATTGTGTAACGTGCTGCAAACGACGTGCTTATTTCTCTTTAAAATAGTTTTGTTCAGTTATGGAATAACAGGTGAAATCAGCTGGGTTTTAATAAGCTGAGAGTATGGAAACCTGGTCACTGTAATTTAAAAAATATAAAGGACGAAAAATAGCTAAGGTTACAATTTAGTTAACATGGTGACATTTATCTCCGTTTTTTAACTATAGGCTATCGAAAAAAACCTTATGCACAGCGAATCCGCTGTAGCCTAGGCTATTTGAAAAACAATAAAAGCAATATTCACTGGACAAGGTTTTGAACTTTTTTCAGTCACAAACCATTCTATTTACTTACAGGCTGTATTCCTAGATAAACATAGCCGTATTGTAATGACATCTGAAGCGCATTTTCAGAACTCAAATGTCCGTCTATTGCAGTGCGCGAGTTTTCCCTTGAATGACAATTCACGCATTAGGTGCAAATGACAATTCGCGCATTAGGCTTGATATAGGTGTTATCAGCTCCTTTTTAATGGATAGCCATTGTCCCGTACCATCGCACATCGCCTAGATGTTGATGGAGTGGGCTGAGAGCAATGTAATTGTCGCTGAGGGAAAGGTATGTGGACATATGGAACCTTTTATTATTATGCATTTTTGATATAGCCTACACAATAATAATATTTCAAATTGTGATCTAGATATTTTAGTCATGCTTGTGCGCGCCCCTGTGTGTAACAGACAGGAGGGTATGCGCGTTGTGCACACACCCATGTAGACGCACTTATATGCACCGTTAAAATAACATGTAAACAACTGCGACATGACTTTAGACCAGGTTTGTGGTGGTTCTAGCGCAAGCGCTTTCTGCTGGCTCAAAATAGCAATACGCCAAAATAATCCTGGCCACTCCTCATCTTAAGACCAACACGCCCAGCTCACTTGCAACGGGCGCAAGAATACATGGTAGTTAAAGGACGTAAGCGGTAGGTGTTATAATGAACCTAGCGCCGGGTGTAAGATAGCAAAGACACTTGCGTTTGGGTTAGCGCCGCTTTGCGCCGGGTGTAAGATAGGGCCCCATGTCTTATGTCCACTGGGCATATATACACATACACGTATTTACAAGAATTGGAAATGTGCACTTGAAAATTGAAATGTGTACAAAACGCAAGAACATTAAACAAAGAACATTACCTCCTCAAAGTTGAAAGACTTCTCCCCATACAGGCGATTTGCCAGGCTCAGTGCATATGGGGCGCCTTTCTGGTTCAGGTCAGACAACAGTTTGCTGAATCCAGCATGAATGTCATCATCAGCTTTGTGGAAGTGGAGAGACTGCAGACAGGTACAGACAAACACCATGAAACACTGTAAAATGGTTTCTTTACACAAAGTACAAGCAAGGCATAAAAGTGCTCCAGTTTGTGCTGATATTTTCTCACTAATATGCAAATCCAACTCAAATGAATCCTTTTGATTATACCATTAGCACTTTCCATTATAACGGAAGTAACTTATTTTATATAAGCATTAGGATACTTAGGGCCTGATTTACTAAGACCTTTAGCGGGTGCAAAAACATTTAGCACACGCAAAACTAATAAGACAACAAATGATTGGTGCAAAACAAATACCATGACCAATCATTTGTTGTTATTGGTTTTGCGTGTGCTGAAAGGTTTTGCACACACTAAAGGTCTTAGTAAAACAGCCCTTTAATGTGAAAAACTGGGTCTTTATTCAACTCCAATAATCCCAAAAGACAACAAGGAAGACAGAATGATAAGGGGAAAAAAGTGTCAGTTTGTATTTTTGTCTGTTAGCCTATAACAAAGAATATTTTCTTTGCTCATTGTATCACATTACACATTAGTATATCATTACATATTTGAGATTTTTTGTTAAGTCTTTTATTGTTCAATACAAAAATGCACTAAAATATGACTGCAGTTAAGCCTAAAGACAAACTGAAGTAAATTGGTGAAGCAAAAGACCAAGATACACCAGCCATAGCTCACCAGTCACGCAATCAACATGTTAACACAATGTAAAGGCATCCCATCCTTGCGGTTAGTAACTCCAGCTGCAGTAACTTTGTTTTATCACCTTTAACACCTCCTGTGGCAGCTGAGGTTTTTGTACTTGCTGTAGTAGTCCAGGGCTAGCTTCAGGTTTCTTTTCTTTCGTAAAGCCAAGCACTCAGCCATTGCATACAGCGATGTGGGTCATGTTGAGAGACTGGTCTTATGACACTGTAGCAGCATGCAATGTAACTGCCAGTTAACTCTGACTTTTAACCAAATAATATTCTGGTTCATCCTCATAGTTTTACAAATGTGTATAAAAACAAGGCAAATAACTGTATACAAGACTTGCAGCCAATTTTGTAGATGAGAAATCTTCTACTGTATCATTAACATAAAAAGTATATGCACATTAGCACTCGTGTTATCGGTGACTCCTCATTAGCTTTGTGATTTCAAAATCAGATAAACGAGCCTCATCAATCAAGCAAGTCAATACACTGTCCCCATCGTTTAACCTTTATCTTGCAAGACAGTGTATGCAGCCATGTATGTGTAGTCCTTTCCTCAAACTATCATAGTTCAATGCAAAGTCTTTGTCTATGAGATGTTGCTGAAACACTGTATTACAATTCCAAATTGGGAGGCTGGTTTGCTGAACAAGAGAGAATTTTAAAAAGGTTCCGTTATAAAACCAAGCTGTATATAATCTATATTACTACCACAATAAACAAAAGTAACCACATATGCATTTAATGAGGTTCAAATGTTTTTTAACAATACATTTTTTTTACTTCTGTTTCTTGGAGTGGCTGGTTCTTTTAAACAGTGCCTTTTAGTAAAGGTTTTATATACCGTTTGAACAGGAGGGCTTTTGTTCACTTAGATTTCCAGGCAGTGGCATTATGTGCACAATAACAAAATATTTTCCAAAAATATAAAGAACGTGTAGTATGTGCTCAATGTTACACAAACATAAGATAACAAGTAAAATTAATGTTGTGCGTTTCGATTTTGACACCTGCAATTGCAAAACCCTCAATCTGTTGCCTATATAGCTGTTACACCAGCGTTACGTGCACAGTTGTGTCCTTGGAGTCACATGTACAATGAGGGTAGTGCAGAAAGTAAAGAGGAGACGGCCCCGTCAAAGCCTTACGAGTATCTCATTGGTTGCCAACTAGAGAGTGTGAAAATATGACATAGGCCAAAATAAATAATAATTTTTAAAAAAAGTAATATCTTTGTCTGCGCGGTAAGAAAAAAAAAAATTGACAACGAAAAATAAGCTATTTTTTTTGGGAGCGCAGCCACCGATTGGGTATTGACACGGACTAATGCCTATTGTCACAGAAAATGTCTTGCTTCAGTTAGTCAAACAATTCTGTTCCCAATTGCAGTGAGTCACTGGAAACTTAAGCCTCCCACCGTGCTACAGTGTCAGGACACACCCTGTAACACAATAACACCTCTGCATGCAGAGTACAACATAATCCCAAGCTTTCATCCCCACACACTTTACACATTTTCCAATGACTTCAGATGACAAAATGAAAGAAATAAGTAGGAACAAATTACATGAGTAGCGTTGCTCTAGAATAATGCTTATTCATTTTATGTGAAATGCGGCCCATGGCCAAGTGTGTACTTGCTGATCTATAGAGAACATGTTTTTTTTCCCTATAACATGGCACTTTTGGACTTTAAAAACATTTATTTTGTTGGAAAATGCAAACAAAGGAATAGGATAAAATCTAAGATAACCCAATTCCATTTATACTGTAATGCTTATTTTACTGAATTTGCCAAAAGCTAGCTAGAAATTGCTAGAGTTTTAAAGGCAAGAATGGTGAACATTAAATGGATCATTTGAGAATACCAGGATACAATAAGATACTAGGATACTGCTGAAAATTATTAATTTTAACGGGATATGTTATTAATGTACCTTTGATATAGAAAACTTGAAGGGTTTCTTCTCCTGACTTATTTTTCCATAGAGTTCAATAGAGAAATTTGTCAGGAGAAACAACCCTTCAAGTGATCCATCCATATCTACTGCATATCTGGCAGGAGAGTGATGGTTTGAGGCTTGTTTGATACCTCAGACCCTTGATGACTTACAGCCATTTTACCAATCATGTTTTCCATACTGTTCCAGCATAAGTTCCAGCTAAATCTAGACCCACCCACCAATTCCCATAGAGATCCATTCAAATGCAGAGACGTTATAGTACCGCTATAAGTAGATGTCTTAACTGACTTGCCAACACTATAGTTTGCTAACTTGAAATCTGTGGAGTGGTTAAAAATGAGTTTTAATGACTTCAACCTAAGTGTATGTAAGCTTCCGACTTCAACTGTATAGCCTAAATTATTTTTTTTTAATGTGACAAAAAAAACAACATGCGGCAACACATTCAATAAGTGTTCTCCATGGATCATCCCTTCCAAAATGTCTGTTACACTGAGGTTGCTCAGGTACAGTACAAAATCGCCCCCTTACACAGAATGTAACTGTATCAATGCAGTTGTGGTGTGCTGGGATGTCTGAGAGTGGCACTGTGCCTGGGTGAACTCACCTCGGACATCTGTGTAGCTGTGTTCCCCCGGGCTCCCATGTACACCATGGCCAGAGCAGAGGAGATGCTGAGGGGCGAGTAGAAAACGCTGTCCGTTTTCTTACTCTCACTTATCTTCTTAAACAGGTCCAGGGAGAACTTGGTATTTGCAGCAATCAGTGGCGCCATTGTTGGTTTCCTGGAACTGCAAGCATTTCCCAATGAAATACATCATGAAATAGGAAAGACATATGGTTTTTCTGCAGTAGAACGGTATGTAAAGTGCAGGAAAACTACAGCTTCACACGCACACCTTACACAGTTTTTATGGCTGATATACCTTTACAACAGGCTTTCGAGACAAAGTTCAGACAGACTACGATGAGGTAATTCCTCCTATAAACTCCACTGTGTCGGGGTAACATTTTAAGAATGAACCATCGCTGCACGCTCCCTTTTTATACAGTCTATGCACACTCCTAAAGACAATCTGTGTAAACCTTTGTCATTTAAATTTTCTGTGGTTTTACTAGTTCGTCTTCAATATCCGCAATTCTGAGATTTCCTGACTTGACATGAAAAAAAGAACAAGTTTTCTCCTTTTGGATTCCTATGGAGAAAATCCCTGTCTCAATGTCTATGGGTGCGTCCCATAGACTGTATAAAAATATGGACAAAGCCACTGTGACGTCACCCATTGCCTTTCCACGGCCTCGTAAAAACTAATTGCTAATGTTTTATAATATAACATTTAATTTTCATCCTCGATTTTACTGTGTCATTTATTCGCATTGAATGTGTGGTATTCGTCACATAATTAACGTTCATTCAGTTATCTTCAATTTATATTCAGCTAACATCAGCTAATTTGATTAGCTAGATAGCATACCAGCTGAGCTCGGTAGCCAAGCTAGATGCAATGCATCACCACCTTGCTAAGAGCAGTCTTCGGGACCAAACTAGCTGGCGACACCACGGTTGTGCTTGGACTGGTTGGAATTAAACTGGCTGATTAATTAAATTACATTGACGTAGGTTTTTACGGATATCAGGACCTGGTAACAGTAGGATTGAGTATTGGGGGGAACATTTTGTGGGAATATCGACCGACGGCCTGTATAGGTCCGGAACGATATTCTGGCACTGTTCCTTACAAACTCAGACAAAATGGCAGGGAGGGAGCGGGAGGAAGACAGCAATATCATGGAGTGGAGATGAGTGGAGATGAGTGGAGTCGGGTGGGAGAGGTGGTGAAAGGGAGTAAAAGCATGAAGGGAAATAAGAGAAAGAAAAAGGACGGAGCTAGCTCAAGTGGAACGGACAGTGAAGGGGGAGAGGATCCGAAGGTAGAATTGCTGAATGTAGTGGTGAGATTTGAGGGAGAGGGGGGAGTAAAGAAAGTTGATCCGCTGAAGCTAACAAAAATTATTAGAGGACAAGTCGGAGAAGTGAAATATGCGAGAGTTTTGGGAGACGGAAACTTGCTAATAGGGTGCACCAATGAAGTACAGATGGAGAAGGCAAAGAATATGAGTAGTGTTGGAAAAGTTAAAGTATCCAAAGTAATAAGAGTGGGGGAGCAAAGGAGAGGCGGGTGCAAGGGCGTAATTTCGGGAATACCTCTTAAAGTTACAATGAAGGAACTGGAGGATAACTTGCGGGTGAGGAATAGTTTAGTCCAAAGTGCTAAAAGAATGACAAGGGGAACTGAGAAAAAAGAAACTGAGACCATTTTGATAGAGTTTGCAAAAATGGTTCTCCCAAAGGAAATATACTCTGGATTCATGAGATACAGAGTTAGGGAGTTTATACCAAAGCTATTGAGATGTTTTAAATGTCAGGGGTTTGGGCATGTGGCTAATGTGTGTAAGGGGAAGAGAAGATGCGCTAGATGTGGGGGGGATCATGAGTATGGGAAGTGTGTAGAGGGAGTAAAACCAAAGTGCTGCAATTGTGGAGGGAATCACAGTGTTGCTTATTGGGGATGTGAAGTGATGAGAAGACAGGTGGAGGTGCAACAGATCAGAGTGAAGGAAAAAGTATCTTATGCAGAAGCAGTTAGGAGGGCGGGTCAGGAAAAGCAGGCTAAGGAGTATGGACAAAATAGAATGCAAATGACAGTGAATATAGAGGAGGACAAAAAGAAGAGGTGGGAAGAGAAGAAGGGGTTGGTGACCTTTATAGCAGGAGTGATAAATGCAACAGCTGAGGTTAAGTCTAAAACTGAAAGGATTCAAATAATTGTCAAAGCAGCAGTGCATCATCTTGATATGATAGGTTTGAAATGGGAGGAAGTGAGAGACAGTCTCAGTGTTCTGGCAAGTCAAGAGCCATGTGTTGGTTGATAATAACAATGTTAATATTCCAGTGGAATGCAAGGAGTTTGATAGCTAATGGGCAGGATTTAAAGCAATTTGTAGATAGTAGAAGGGAGAAACCGAACATTTTATGTGTTCAGGAATCATGGTGAAACCTCAGTTAGATTTTGTTTTGTTTGGATATGTGGCAATTAGGCGAGATAGGAAAGATGGGGGTGGAGGGGGCTGTGTCACATTTATTAAACAAGGGATGCCTTATAGAGTATTGGGTATTGGAAAAGAATTGGAGTATGTGGTGGTGGAAGTTTGGGTAGAACGGAAGGAAGTAGTGGTGGTGAATTATTATAACCCTTGCAAGAGATTAGAATTAAATAAGCTTGAAGAAATAGAAGGGCAAAGTAGTAAAGTAAGTAAGTAAAATTTTATTTATATAGCACCCTTCTCAGCACGAGTGCACAGAGTGCTTTACAACAATAATAAAATCAGAACATCAATAAAAAATAAGAAATAATAATAATAATTTAAAATCATCCATAAAAGACAGGAAAAATCACAAGAAACAGACATTAAATACATAAAAACAGTGGTTGGCTAGGGATGGCCAAATGCCTGCCTAAACAAATGGGTCTTTAGCTGACTTTTGAAAGTACTCTCCGAGGGTGCAGCTCTCAGGTCCAGGGAGAGGGCATTCCAGAGCCTTGGGGCCGCCGCCCCGAAGGCTCGGTCCCCTTTGGTTTTTAGTCTGGTCCTGGGCACCACCAGGAGCCCCTGGTCGGACGACCTCAGTGACCGGCTGGATGAGTATGGGTGGATGAGATCTGTGATGTAGATGGGGGCTTGACCAAGGAGGGCTCTGTAGGTGAACACCAGGACCTTGAAATGGATCCTGAGTTGCACTGGGAGCCAGTGCAGAGAGGCAAGGATGGGAGTGATGTGGCATGATTTCTTAGACCTGGTGAGCAGCCTAGCAGCAGCGTTTTGGACCAACTGAAGTTGGTCCACAGATGATTTGTTGAGGCAAGTAAACAGGGAGTTACAGTAATCGAGTCTGGAAGAAATAAATGCATGTACAGACATTTCCAATTCAGCATGCGATACAATGGACCGGAGTTTTGCAATATTTCTGAGGTGAAAAAAACAGGTACGGGTAAGGGATTTGACATGCTTGTCCAAATGCATAGACTGATCGAAAATAACCCCCAGGTTTCTTAGGAAAGGGTGTACGTTTCCCTTAAGGGGCCCCATGTGGGTGGCTACTCTAGCGGCAATGTTGTCAGCAGCTACAATCAGCACTTCAGTTTTTGCCGCATTGAGTTGGAGGAAATTACTCCCCATCCAACTCTCAATGGCGGACAGACACTCCTGTAAAATTTTGAGTTTCTCCATTTTGTCAGGTTTGAAGGAGAAATACAATTGGATATCATCCGCATAGCAGTGATAAGAGATACCCTTGAAATTACTGATGAGGGGGCCTAGGGGGAGCATGTATAGGGCGAAAAGGATTGGCGCTAGCACGGATCCCTGTGGCACGCCACATGAAAGGGGTGTGGGGTCAGATTTAAAGGGACCAACAGCCACAGAGAAGCTTCTCTCCTTAAGATAGGAGGCAAACCAATTTAGAGCGCTCCCAGAGATGCCCACCCACTCCCTGAGCCTATCTAACAGGATGCCGTGATCAACCGTGTCGAAGGCTGCGCTGAGATCTAACAGCACCAGGACAGAACATTCGCCGGAGTCAGAGGACATCATGATGTCATTTGAGACTCTGAGGAGGGCAGTTTCAGTGGAATGTTTTTTGCGAAAACCAGATTGGAATCTGTCTGAGATGTTATGGTTTGTCAGGTAGGTGGTGAGCTGGTTAACGACAGCTTTCTCTAACACCTTCGAGACAAAGGGCAACTTTGAGATGGGTCTGTAATTTTTTGGTAGGGAGGGGTCCAAGTTGGGCTTTTTAAGGAGCGGCTGCACGACCGCCTCCTTAAAGTAGGATGGGACAGAGCCAGAGACTAGGGACTTGTTTATAATGGTAACTAAACTGGGGCCAACAGAGCTAAAAACTTCCTTAAGCATAGGAGTAGGTATAATATCTAGGGGACTCGAGGAGGACTTCATAGAGCTCACTAAGTCTATAAGATCATTCAGTGAGACAGGTGAAAAGCTGCTCAACGATGACTGGGTGACTGGGCAGAGGGGAAGGGGGGAGGGGGAGGGGGTGATGCTCGCCCTTACATCAGCAACCTTACATAGAGCAAGCATTGTGTGGTGTGGGGATTTTAATGCGCATAACACATTGTGGGGGAGTGAGAAAACTGATGTTAATGGCCAAGTAATAGAAGATTTTTTAGATGAGAGGAATTTAGTCTGCTTAAATGATGGAAGTAAAACAAGAATAGATGTTAACACAGGAAAGGAGTCAACACTGGATCTTACAATGGTTTCAAATAATATTGCTCCCATATGTGAATGGAAAGTGTATCAAGAAGGCACTATAGGTAGTGACCATTATCCAGTATTATGTACAATAAGCATGAATGCTTCTATGACTAAAGTGGACAGGGGGGGAAATGGGTGTTTGGGAAAGCTAAATGGGAGAAGTTTAAGGAAGAGTGTGATGAGTATCTGAATCAGATCAATGATAACATGACCATAGAAGCTCTGGATAAGGAAATAAGAAAAGGTATTAGAACAGCTGCACTGAGATCCATCCCTAAGAGTAAAGGCAAAATAAAGAGGAAGGCAGTACCATGGTGGGATGATAACTGTAAAGAGGCTGTGAGAAACCGAAATAAGGCATTTAAATTATTGAAAAGAACCCATAATTTTGATGAGCAGAGTGTGCCATTTACTGTGGGAGAGTTAAAAAGGGCATTGGCTAAAGCTGGTATGACTGCACCAGGGAAAGATGAAATATGCTATGTGATGATAAAACACTTAAGTGAAGAAGGTCTGAACAAATTATTATTACTGTTTAACAAAGTGTGGGAGGAAGGTAGAATACCTGTGAGTTGGAAGGAGGCGGTCATTGTACCCATAAGGAAGCCAGGTAAAGATGCAAGCAAACCAACAAGCTATAGACCAATTGCATTAACATCGCACTTATGTAAACTGATGGAGAGAATGGTAAATGAAAGACTGGTGTACTTTTTAGAGAAACAGGATGTAATTGTAGGATGTCAAAGTGGATTTAGGAAAGGAAGGGGTACTTTAGATCCAGTGCTGTGTCTAGAAGATGAAGTAAGGAAGGCACAAATAAATAAAGAGACAGTAGCGTCAGTGTTCTTCGATGTAGAAAAAGCGTATGATATGCTTTGGAAGGAGGGGCTTCTGATAAAGCTAAATGCAATAGGAATTGGGGGTAAAGTTTTTAACTGGATAATGGACTTTTTGAACAAAAGAACAATACAAGTAAAGATAGGATCTGAAATGTCCAATAAATATGAGGTTGAAAATGGAACACCACAGGGGAGTGTGATAAGTCCTGTATTATTTTTAATTATGATAAACGACATCTTTGGAAATGTATCAGTGGACATGGGAAGGTCATTATTTGCAGACGATGGGGCTCTGTGGAAAAGAGGGAGAAATTTGAGTCATATAGTTAAAAAGGTGCAAGAGGGAATAAATCAAGTTGAGATGTGGGGGAAGAAATGGGGTTTTAAGTTCTCAGTTGAAAAGACTAAGGCAATGTTCTTCACAAGAAAGAGAGTTAGAGGAAATTTTAACTTGCAACTATATGGGAATAATTTAGAGATAGTTGAGTCATTTAGATTCTTAGGAGTATATTTTGACTCTAGATTAACATGGAGGGAACAGATTAAAAGTATTGTGGATAAATGCAAAAAGGTTTTAAATGTGATGAGATGCCTTGTGGGGTTGGACTGGGGAGCGGATGTAGCATCCTTGAAGTATATTTATGTAGCACTAATTAGATCAAGGCTGGACTATGGGAGTGTGGTGTATGGATCTGCAGCAAAAACTGTGCTTGGAGGGTTAGATGTGATCCAGGCCCGGGCACTTAGATTATGCATAGGAGCAGTGAGAACATCACCTGTGTGTGCCCTTCAAGTAGAAGCAGGAGAAATGCCACTGGGTTTACGCAGGAAACAGCTCACTGTAAATTATTGGATGAATTTGAGAGGGCACGGAGATAATCATCCAACCAAAAGAGTGCTACAGGCCTGCTGGGAAAGAGAGGGAACAGTTAAAACAAGTTTTGGCTGGACAGGGGATGGAGCAGCAAGAGATCTGGGAGTGTATGGAATGAGGTTCTGTCTGACAGTGTATAGGCCTAGACTCCCTGTGTGGATACTTGAACCATTAATCGTAGATCTAGAGTTGCTGCACATTAAGGCAAGGAGGGAAAATGCAGATTTAGTTAATGAGTTTTATTGGTATACAGAAAGTAAATACACAGAGTATGTACAGGTGTTTACGGACGGATCAAAAGATCCAATAACAGACAACACTGGTTCTGCTGTTGCAGTTCCTAATAGTAGAACAGAAGTATGCAAACGGACGTCAAACTTTTTAAGTGTATACACAGTTGAGTTGTATGCCATATGGATGGCTTTAGAGTGGATTGAACAAGCCAAACCTAACAGAGCCCTCATTTGTAGTGATTCCGCAGCAGCTCTGTACAGTCTAAAGCTAGGTACATCCAGTAATCGCCAAGACCTATTATTTGAAATAATGGAAATTCATTCACGAGTGGTAAAACAAGGCACTGTGGTCACATTAATTTGGGTTCCTGCACACATGGGTATTAAGGGTAATGAGAAAGTGGACAAATTAGCCAAACAAGCTGTTAGAAAAGAAAACATAGACACTGCAATTGAACTTTCTAAAGCAGAAGGAAAGAGTATAGCATGGAAGGAAATCAATAAAGAGTGGCAGCAGTACTGGGATCAGGAGATAAGAGGACGACACCTACATGCAATACAAAAAAGAGTGGGTAGGGAGAGAAACAGAGGAGGAAATAGAAAAGAGGAGGTAGTGATGACCAGACTTAGAATAGGACATAGTAACTTGAACGGGACTCTCAACATTATAGGGAAACATCCAAATGGGCTTTGTGAACAGTGTCAGTTACCAGAAACAGTAGAGCACGTTCTTCTTAACTGCCGGACATATGTCACCGAAAGAAAGGACATGATGGATGGAATGGAAAGAGCAGGACTAACAGGAGCAGGTTTAAAATACATTCTGGAGTGTGGTGGAAGTGGACAAGGCAGGAAGTATTTGAGCACATTTCTAAAGAGAACAGGACTGATGGGAAGAATCTGACAAAATGGACACTGTAGGAGTTAACTAACTCCAGAAGATGGCAGTAATGCAACACAAAGGATGCAAGCTGCCGTTAAACACCAAAGAAGAAGAAGAACCACCTTGCTAACCGCTAATTAACTCGACTGTGGCAGAGCAGTCTGTCACGGTTTGCCGCAGCATGAAACCCCGTTCTGAAAACTCTTCCTGATAAAGTGGGGATTAAGGTTAGTGGGTTCACACGCTAGCTAAAAGCACAGTAGCTACATCGTAGCTGGCATTAACTTTCATCTGCATCCTGTAACCTAATCACAAACATTGCAAACATTTACAAACGCAGACTCCGTATTCTTTTCCGATAAATTATTGGTTTTATTTTAAACATCCCCGTATTGAGTCAGTAGGCTACAAACATACCGCTAACACGTTGGCTCTATTCCCCGCACATTTTCGTAATTTTTGGCACCTAAAATGATCCAGGTGTAGAAATGTCCAGTTAGATTTCTAGCTAGAGCAGCTGGCTAACGTTAGCTAGGCAATCAAGGTAGCTAGCGAACTTATATGGCCAGCCAGCAAGGATTACTTGACAGCAAGGATAACTTAAGTTAAAATGGCTTGCCATAAGCTATCGTTAGCTTGCTAGCTAAATGTTAAAACGACTTACCGTGAGATATTATCGTTAGCTTGCCAGCTAGCTAACCCAGCATCGCTAAGCAATGGTAATGTTCATGACAGGGGAGTACATAACAGGGGACTCTTGCGTAGGGCCGTAGGCTACGGGAGGAATAGCTAAATTAATTAAAACGCACGCTATGTAGCTAGACTATTACGGTACCCACGACTGTTTCCGTTACGGTTATCTTGACAAACAAACCTGTCAGTGCCTCTGACAGCACACGCACTCTAAAATCAGTTTAGAGTGGTATTCGAGATATACTCCCTTATGGAAAAATAATATACTGCAGTATATTCAAAATATATCAAAATTATATTCACAATATATTTTAAATATACTGCAGTATATTGCATTTCCATAAGGGCTAGCAGATAAATCATACTGCCTCTATTCCATTACCTTCACAAATCAGCCACGGTTGTCTATATATCTACATGGAGGGTTCTCTCTGAAACCATTGGATTGAAGTCATTATGTATTCTGGATAGTGAGCAGCAAACCTCTGAATAGTACCTTCCAGAACCATAATGAGGTATGTAATATACAGTATATTTGACTAGTTATTAAAAATGAACTACAGGATTAACAAATCAGCCAACAGTTGTGAATATATCCTCATGCAGTCTTCTCTCAGAAACCATTGGATTGAAGTCATTATGTGTTCTGGTTAGTGAGCAGCAAGCCTCTGAATAGTACCTTCCAGGCCCATAATGAGGTATGGAATATACAGTATATTTGACAATGTATTAAAAATTAATTACAGGTTTCACAAATCAGCCACGGTTGTCTATATATCTACATGGAGGGTTCTCCCTGAAACCATTGGAATGAAGTCATTATGTCTTCTTGTTAGTGAGCAGCAAGCCTCTGAATAGTACCTTCCAAGCCCATAATGAGGTATGTAATATACAGTATATTTGACTAGTTATTAAAAATTAACTACAGGATTCACAAATCAGCCATGGGTTGTGAATATATCCCCATGCAGTGTTCTCTCAGAAACCATTGGATTGAAGTCATTATGTTTTCTGGTTTGTGAACAGCAAGCCTCTGAATAGCACCTTAATTAATCCACCTGGTTTGAGTGGTAACGTTAGGCTAATAGGAGCCCCGGATTTGCCGCACTGATGCCGCACTGTTGACAACGAAAAAAAAAGTTTTTTTTTCCTTTAAAATAGAGATTGTGAAATAATTCACAAATAGTGTCCTTTCCAGGACAAGTCATTACAGACACCTTTGTCATCCCGTTTTTGAGTTATTGCGTTGTGAATGAAAAATCGCTGGGCATTGTTGGTATTATTCGACGAATTAAGGATGATGGTGAGATAGCATAACAGTTGTGAAAAAATTCACAAATCACCCTGAGCAAAATGCAACCGGTCTGAGCTGTCATGGTTGCTGAATTATGAAATTATGAGGCTTTTTAAAATGAATGCACATAACGGCAATTGAAACGGAAGAGTTGAGTAAAAAAAAAAACATCCGTGATAAATTCACAAATCATGCTTTGCACAACGTAATTATGTTCTTAACGTTTTGTCTCAGGAACAAAATGTATTAACCACCGAATATGAATATCGAACTTGAATATCGAACTGCAAGCTATCTTTACCACGGTCTGGTAGACTCCTGCACTTGAGCACAGTACAATCTTTAGGATATCCTACACTTGTAGTCTGCAGCTGGTGCATACAAATTTCAGAAGCAGGCACTTTGTTTCATTTTCCATCTTTGTGTCATTGTCTTTTGTGAACAATATTTGTGATGGGGAACCTACGCATTGCCGAATTGAAAAGAAGGGGATCAGGGGTGTGGCTATACTTCATAAGCCTCTAACCCCCCTGTCCCTTCACGCCACTGTCTGACTCTACAGGAGTAGTCTACAGTCTGACTCTGCTTCTTACATTTTCTCTATACCAAAATTACATTTAAGATACCTAGCCTATAGGCAATATAGATATTACCGTGCTTTATTCAGTTCGCTATCATAAAATGATCGGGATGTAACAAACAAGCCTGCATAAATTGGCTACTAGTCTATAATCTATTGATACCACACGCAAAGAGGTGGGTGATCATGATGTGCAGCTACAATTTATTTTTGTCGCTAACTTTGTTTTGCTAACATCACATTACTAAACTAGCAAGGACTAGCAAGCCACTGTCAAGTAGTAGGGTATTAGGCAACTGCTGGCAAATGCATAGTCGTCGTTAGTTTGCTGGCTAATGTCGTTACTCTATTAAGTCACTAAGGTGCACTTTAAGTCGACACCACTTTAAAGTGGTTGAATACTCACTCAGTTTTCCTAACGTAGTGGTGTGTCAAGTTCCAGGCAATCAGAGATGTGTGTGAAGCTTATTACTTCACGAAAAAAGTAGTCTACTTCTCAGCCGGGCACGCCCACATCACCGAGTGATTTTTTTTGTGTGTCCTGCAATATTTTCCGAAAGGGACACGCACATATATTACCCTTTGTAACTGTAGCCTACCCCTCCTTTATTAAACCACAAAAGTATTGCTGGCTTTACCGTTTGCGTGCCAAAAAAAACAAAAAAAAAACATCATGCAGTGTCTGTCCAAAGAAAGTGTTATTAAAATGTTAAATATTATTTTGCTATGAAATATTTACTCTGAGAGAATAAAGCAAAAAACCAATACAAATGCATTTAGGGGAAAATAAGTGAAATAATGAGGAACTGAAACCGCTGCAGAGATCGTTGAAATGGATAAGGAAAGGATCATAGAAGGGGGAAAAAACAGAGTGTGCTTCAGTATAATAATAATAATAATAATTATTATTATTATTATTAAAGAGGTCTGGGATTGAATAAAGCTTTTCACTGCCTAAAGACAACATAGTGACCTTGCATCAGATGACACTGAATAGGAAAATAAACACATTTTTAATAGATTTGGGTAATAATCAGACCTTCATTTCCACAATGCTGTTTTTAATGGGGAATATTCTCCTTTTCTCCTTCCTTTTGTTATTAGTTCTGTGTAACTGCATCAACCTGCGAAAAATCCGTTCTCTCCAAGATTGTGATTCATCAGGAGTATTAAAGGGATAGTTCGGAATTTTGGACATAATTGTCTCAATTACGACTTACCCATGATGGAGTTGATTGATGGAAACCAGACACTTCCATGCTGTCCCTTGTTTTGGACATACACACATTGCTAATGCTAGCGCAACTCTGAGGTATCGAGTAGCATCCACTACCAAACGCACTGAAACACTCCACATTGCACCCAAACCAAATAAAATACGAGGACAGTTTATCGGGGTTATTTTAAGTGATTATGCCATCATTTTTCAAGTCAAACTATCGTTGAATCCTTTACTTTGTGCTCGCCTAAATTCTCCGTGGAAGTAGGCCTACGGCGTTAGTTTAGTAGGTAACGTAAAGTAGCCTATATAGCTCTGCCGGCCAAAAACAATATCGCGCGTGTGAAAGAATCAGACTCGTAGTATTGTTAGCTAACGTTCAGGTAAGATGGTATTTCGGTGTGTATTTCAAGGTTGTTCAAATCATGCAAAAAATAAAATAAAAAATGGGCACCACAAAGTTTTCACTCATTTCCAGTGGAAGATCAACAAAGAAAACAGCTGTGGCTTCTTGCTGCTCGCATGGATGTCACCAATTGAGACTCTAAAAAAGTTAAAAGTGTGTAGTGACCATTTCACGGAGGATGACTATGTGAAAATCAAAAAAGGACGGTCGGGACACCCTCTACTGAAGGAGACTGCTGTGCCATCACCTGTTTTTCTTCATGCACCGAAAACAACTGACGCGCAGGTAACTAATAAATGATTGCATGCGTGATCTATCTATTCAATTTAGCTAGCTAGTTGCCACGATTGGGAAGTCATGGAAGTGGTCAAACATTTCCTGCAAATTGGTAGCCAGTGTTCTTGTTTGTATATGCTGTGTTATTCTGTAGCATGTTTGTGTTTAGCTGACTTGTTGTCTACCAAATATGTAACTTTACGGCAAAACGGATTGTGTCGGCAACTGTGGAGTACAGCAGATAGCCTACAGGCAGATAGCAGATTAGAATAGATTGGCAATGCATGCGCAGTAAGCCTCTGAATAGCACCTTCCAGGCCCATAATGAGGTATGGAATATACAGCATATTTGAACATTTATTAAAAATTAATTACAGGTTTCACAAATCCGCCAAGGGTTGTGAATATATACCCATGCAGCTTTCTCTCAGAAACCATTGGAATTAAGTAATTATGTGTTCTGGGTAGTGAGCAGCAAGCCTCTGAATAGCACCTTCCAGGCCCATAATGAGGTATGGAATATACAGTATATTTGAAAATTAATTAAAAATTAATTACAGGTTTCACAAATCAGCCAACGTTGTGAATATATCTCCATGCAGTGTTCTCTCTGAAAGCATTGGATTGAAGTCAATATGTCTTCTGGTTAGTGAGCAGCAAGCCTCTGAATAGCACCTTCCAGGCCCATAATGAGGTATGGAATATACAGTATATTTGAAAATTAATTAAAAATTAATTACACATTTCACAAATCAGCCAAGGTTGTGAATATATCTACATGGAGGGTTCTCTCTGAGACCATTGGATTGCAGTCATTATGTCTTCTGGTTAGTGAGCAGCAAGCCTCTGAATAGCACCTTCCAGGCCCATAATGAGGTATGGAATATACAGTATATTTGAAAATCTATTAAAAATTAATTACAGGTTTCACAAATCAGCCAACGTTGTGAATATATCTACATGGAGGGTTCTCTCTGAAACCATTGGATTGAAGTAATTTATGTGTTCTGGTTAGTGAGCAGTAAGCCTCTGAATAGCACCTTCCAGGCCCATAATGAGGTATGGAATATACAGTATATTTGAAAATTAATTAAAAATTAATTACAGGTTTCACAAATCCGCCAAGGGTTGTGAATATATACCCATGCAGCTTTCTCTCAGAAACCATTGGAATGAAGTAATTATGTGTTCTGGGTAGTGAGCAGCAAGCCTCTGAATAGCACCTTCCAGGCCCATAATGAGGTATGGAATATACAGTATATTTGAAAATTAATTAAAAATTAATTACAGGTTTCACAAATCAGCCAACATTGTGAATATATCTCCATGCAGTGTTCTCTCTGAAAGCATTGGATTGAAGTCAATATGTCTTCTGGTTAGTGAGCAGCAAGCCTCTGAATAGTACCTTCCAGGCCCCTAATGAGGTATGGTATATACAGTATATTTGAAAATTTATAAAAAATGAATTACACGTTTCACAAATCAGCCAAGGTTGTGAATATATCTACATGGAGGGTTCTCTCTGAGACCATTGGATTGCAGTCATTATGTCTTCTGGTTAGTGAGCAGCAATCCTCTGAATAGCACCTTCCAGGCCCATAATGAGGTATGGAATATACAGTATATTTGAAAATTTGTTAAAAATTAATTACAGGATTCACAAATCAGCCAATGGTTGTGAATATATACCCATGCAGTGTTCTCTCAGAAACCATTGGATTGAAGTCATTATGTTTTCTGGTTAGTGAGCAGTAAGCCTCTGAGTAGCACCTTCCAGGCCCATAATGAGGTATGGAATATACAGTATATTAGAAAATGTATTAAAAATCTATTACAGGTTTCACAAATCAGCCAAGGTTGTGAATATATCTACATGGAGGGTTCTCTCAGAACCCATTGGATTGAAGTCATTATGTATTCTGGATAGTGAGCAGCAAGCCTCTGAATAGTACCTTCCAGAACCATAATGAAGTATGTAATATACAGTATATTTGACTAGTTATTAAAAATTAACTACAGGATTCACAAATCAGCCAACAGTTGTGAATATATCCTCATGCAGTCTTCTCTCAGAAACCATTGGATTGAAGTCATTATGTGTTCTGGTTAGTGAGCAGCATGCCTCTGAATAGTACCTTCCATGCCCATAATGAGGTATGGTATATACAGTATATTTGAAAAATTATTAAAAATTAATTACACATTTCACAAATCAGCCAAGGGTGGTGGATATATACCCATGCAGTGTTCTCTCAGAAACCATTGGATTGAAGTCATCATGTGTTCTGGTTAGTGAGCAGTAAGCCTCTGAATAGCACCTTCCAGGCCCATAATGAGGTATGGAATATACAGTATATTTGAAAATTAATTATAAATGAATTACAGGTTTCACAAATCAGCCAACATTGTCAATATATCTGCATGCATTTTTCTCTCTGAAAGCATTGGATGGAAGTCAATATGTCTTCTGGATAGTGAGCAGCAAGCCTCTGAATAGTACCTTCCAGAACCATAATGAGGTATGTAATATACAGTATATTTGACTAGTTATTAAAAATGAACTACAGGATTAACAAATCAGCCAACAGTTGTGAATATATCCTCATGCAGTCTTCTCTCAGAAACCATTGGAATGAAGTCAATATTTCTTCTGGTTAGTGAGCAGCAAGCCTCTGAATAGCACCTTCCAGGCCCATAATGAGGTATGGAATATACAGTATATTTGAAAATTTATAAAAAATGAACTACAGGATTAACAAATCAGCCAACAGTTGTGAATATATCCTCATGCAGTCTTCTCTCAGAAACCATTGGATTGAAGTCAATACTTCTTCTCGTTAGTGAGCAGCAAGCCTCTGAATAGCACCTTCCAGGCCCATAATGAGGTATGGAATATACAGTATCTTTGAAAATGTATTAAAAATTAATTACAGGTTTCACAAATCAGCCAACGTTGTGAATATATCTACATGGAGGGTTCTCTCTGAAACCATTGGATTGAAGTCATTATGTGTTCTGATTAGTGAGCAGCAAGCCTCTGAATAGCACCATCCAGAACCATAATGAGGTATGGAATATACAGTATATTTGAAAATTGATAAAAAATGAATTACAGGTTTCACAAATCAGCCAAGGTTGTGAATATATCCCCATGCAGTCTTCTCTCAGAAAGTATTGGATTGAAGTCATTATGTGTTCTGGTTAGTGAGCAGCAAGCCTCTGAATAGTACCTTCCAGGCCCCTAATGAGGTATGGTATATACAGTATATTTGAAAAATTATTAAAAATGAATTACAGGTTTCACAAATAAGCCAACATTGTGAATATATCTACATGGAGGATTCTCTCTGAAAGCATTGGATTGAAGTCATTATGTTTTCTGGTTAGTGAGCAGCAAGCCTCTGAATAGCACCTTCCAGGCCCATAATGAGGTATGGAATATACAGTATATTTGAAAATGTATTAAAAATCTATTACAGGTTTCACAAATCAGCTAAGGTTGTCAATATAGCTCCATGCAGTCTTCTCTCTGAAACCATTAGATTGAAGTCATTACATTTTCTGGTTGATGAGCAGCAAGCCTCTGAATAGCACCATCCAGGCCCATTATGAGGTATGGAATACACAGTATATTTGAAAATGTATTAAAAATTAACTACAGGATTCACAAATCAGCCAACAGTTGTGAATATATCCTCATGCAGTCTTCTCTCAGAAACCATTGGATTTAAGTCATTATGTGTTCTGGTTAGTGAGCAGCATGCCTCTGAATAGTACCTTCCAGGCCCATAATGAGGTATGGTATATACAGTATATTTGAAAAATTATTAAAAATGAATTACACGTTTCACAAATCAGCCAAGGGTTGTGGATATAACCCATGCAGTGTTCTCTCAGAAACCATTGGATTGAAGTCATCATGTGTTCTGGTTAGTGAGCAGCAAGCCTCTAAATAGTACCTTCCAAGCCCATAATGAGGTATGTAATATACAGTATATTTGACTAGTTATTAAAAATTAACTACAGGATTCACAAATCAGCCATGGGTTGTGAATATATCCCCATGCAGCGTTCTCTCAGAAACCATTGGATTGAAGTCATTATGTTTTCTGGTTTGTGAACAGCAAGCCTCTGAATAGCACCTTAATGAATCCACCTGGTTTGAGTGGTAACGTTAGGCTAATAGGAGCCCCGGATTTGCCGCACTGATGACAACGAAAAATTTGTTTTCCTTTAAAATAGAGATTGTGAAATAATTCACAAATAGTGTCCTTTCCAGGACAAGTCATTACAGACACCTTTGTCATCCCGTTTTTGAGTTATTGCGTTGTGAATGAAAAATCGCTGGGCATTGTTGGTATTATTCGACGAATTAAGGATGATGGTGAGATAGCATAACAGTTGTGAAAAAATTCACAAATCACCCTGAGCAAAATGCAACCGGTCTGAGCTGTCTTGGTTGCTGAATTATGAAATTATGAGCCTTTTAAAATGAATGCACATAACGGCAATTGAAACGGAAGAGTTGAGTAAAAGAAACTTTAAAAAACATCCTTGATAAATTCACAAATCATGCTTTGCACAACGCAATTACGTTCTTAACGTTTTGTCTCAGGAACAAAATGTAGCCTATTAACCACCGAATATGAATATCGAACCACGGTCTGGTTGACTCCTGCACTTGAGCACAGTAAAATCTTTAGGATATCCTACACTTATAGTCTGCAGCTGGTGCTCATACAAATTTCAGAAGCAGGCACTTTGTTTCATTTTCCATCTTTGTGTCATTGTCTTTTGTGAACAATATTTGTGATGGGGAACCTACGCATTGCCGAATTGAAAAGAAGGGGATCAGGGTGTGGCTATACTTCATAAGCCTCTAACCCCCCTGCCCCTTCACGCCACTGTCTGACTCTACAGGAGTACAGTCTACAGTCTGACTCTGCTTCTTACATTTTCTCTATACCAAAATTACATTTAAGATGCCTAGCCTATAGGCAATATAGATATTACCGTGCTTTATTCAGTTCGCTATCATAAAATGATCGGGATGTAACAAACAAGCCTGCATAAATTGGCTACTAGTCTATAATCTATTGATACCACACGCAAAGAGGTGGGTGATCATGATGTGCAGCGACAATTTATTTTTGTCGCTAACTTTGTTTTGCTAACATCACATTACTAAACTAGCAAGGACTAGCAAGCCACTGTCCAGTAGTAGGGTATTAGGCTACTGCTGGCAAATGCATAGTCGTCGTTAGTTTGCTAGCTAATGTCGTTACTCTATTAAGTCACTAAGGTGCACTTTAAGTCGACACCACTTTAAAGTGGTTGAATACTCACTCAGTTTTCCTAACGTAGTGGTGTGTCAAGTTCCAGGCAATCAGAGATGTGTGTGAAGCTTATTATTTCACGGAAAAAGGAGTCTACTTCTCAGCCGGGCACGCCCACATCACCGAGTGATCTGTTCACAGAACTAGCCTACACCGGTGCGTCCCAATATTCTTCACTCCCCGACTACCACTCCTCTCCTACCCGGAAATGTGCAAAACTGCCTGAACGTTTTGAGTACAAGTATTTGCATGTACACTATACATTGCGGTTTGCGTCGAGACATTAATTCATATGTAAGCATTAATACGCAATTAAGATGTAATCTGCGACATTAGATTAAAACACAAAGATCCGTTTCCGGGCACGGGAGTAGAGGAGTGGTAGTGGAGTAGGAAAGGTGGCATTTTTCGACTATTGGGACGCACCCTATGTAGCTAGACAGTCGTGGGTACCGTAATAGTTTCCGTTACGGTTATCTTGAGCAGCAAGCCTGTCGGTGCCTCTGACAGCACACGCACTCTAAAATCAGTTTAGAGTGGTATTCGAGATATACTCCCTTATGGAAAAATAATATACTGCAGTATATTCAAAATATATCAAAATTATATTCACAATATATTTTAAATATACTGCAGTATATTGCATTTCCATTAGGGCTAGCAGATAAATCATACTGCCTCTATTCCATTACCTTCTGGGTGGAGCAAAATGCCTTTTACTCATTAATCTGTTCTCGTGAAAGCAGCTTGGAGCAGCATTTCGTTCTATTTTGTCTGCCCAGGCGAACACATTTCTCAACAATGCTGTTTTGTTCCTTTATAGCTAGATCGCTGTAAAGATTAACTAACATAACTGTAGACCTATAACACAATAAAACGATTTTTTAGATGATCTATGTAGGCCTACCCATTAAACCTAAATTACGTAGGATATATTAGCGCACTTGATTCAGTAACGTTATCTTGGATGTAACATACAAGCCTGCATAAGTTATTTTATATTATATAATTGCACTAGGCTATAATTAATTAAAAAATACATTAGCTTAACGTTGCTATTCCTGTAATTTAGAGTAGTAGTGTAACGTTATGGCTATCTATTGTTAGCACACGCAAAGAGACAGGTGAGGGTGACCATGATATGCACCTACAATTCATTTGTGTCACTAACGTTAACTTAGTTATTAGTTGGATAAGCTAATGTTGCAATACGGAACTAGCGAGACCTTATCCAGTAAGTTAGAGCTGGCAGTGCAGACCATAGTGCACACTAGCCATCGTTAGTTTGCTTGCTAGCTGATGTCGTTAACTTTCTCCGTTAAATCGCTAAAGTGCAACGTTAATTGTTCTGTCAAAGATCTGTCTAAAGAATGTCTTGCTGAAAGTTGACGGCACTTTAAATTGGTTGAATAACATTACTCACTTAATTTTCTTATCGTATTGGAGTGTTAAGTTCCAGACAGATGTAGCGCGTAGCCTACGTGAAGCTTGATACTTCAGTGACGGAAAGAGCTACTTCTCAGCGAGGTAGGCACTTATCATAGAGCGTATGATCTGTTACTACAGCGAACTGTATAAGAAGGTCTGTGGTCACAAAAAAAAAGAAGTTATGTGGTCATCAGTCCTTTGTTTTACGAAGGCGAGGGAACTACGGCAAGACAACAGGCGCAAACGGCACGCAGTATGGAATCCTATTTTGTCCAAATTAAATAAATTAATATGCCTTTATAATCATGTGAATGCAGCACGTTTGGCTCGTTATTCAAAAACAAAAAAACTACGTTTAATTTGAAGATTTAAGCAGCCAAAAGCCGAATGAATGTGCTCTTTCGGCTTTTGGCTGCTTAAATCTTCAACTTATTTAAGTTGAAGATTTTTGACGTGGTAAGGGAAAGTAATTTAGGCCCTACCTGTCATATTATTACAACGGTGCTCCAGCACATTTGGAATGGAACAGTGACTATGAGGTATGAAGCACACTTTCCACTTTCATTTGAGTGTGTTTACATCCATATCGCCACCACAGCCCCCCCCCCTAGAGCCACAACCAAACAGTTAAAATCCAAATGTTAACACAGTTACATACGTTTATTGTGACTGAACATTTCGATATTTCATGTAGCCTATGTATGACAACATGATTGATATCCATCATGTACAAACCACATTCAGAATATATTTTATAGGCTATGCCTACAGAGGGGGCATTTGAATTTAAATGAATTAAATATGATTTCCTTTAAATCAAATTCAGTAATATAGCAGATAGGAGGCATTTGGAATTTATTCTTCAAACTAATTAAATTAGAAAGAAAGCTTGATGTTAACACTGGCTAACTTACCAAAGCTAACATTTGCTATCAAGCTTTCAAACTAATTAAATTAGAAAGAAAGCTTGATAGTTAACTAGCTAACGTTAACACTGGTTAGTAGGCTACCTTACCAAAGCTCACATTTGCTATCTGTCAATCTGTTTAGGTTAACATGCAGCTTGAGACCATGCACGCTGGTCCAATCTTGTCACAAATAACACTTAAACAGTGCAGCTAGGGACCGTGCAAGCTAATTTTCAAGAACTTACTATTCCTCTGACTAGTTATTTATTTTCTTAACTTACTTTAGCTATCATTTGACACTGCCATTAACTTCATATTACTTAGGCAGCTTGCTTAATTGCATACTTAGCCAGCTAATTTAACATTAGCAATATAGCTAAAAAAGAAGCTTGCTACTTTCAGCTATTTCATTGATTTAGGTAGCTTGCTAAAAATCTAATGGTAAGGTAGGCTACATCAGGGGGTTATTCCACAAAGCAGGATTACTGAGTTAGCTGGATAACTGCACTGAGTGAAAATGCATAAATAAATACAGATGAAAATGACAAATATGTATGCCTACTTAGGCCTTTGCTAGTTTTAATGACTTATATACAGTGCTTTGTATGTGTGAGTAACTTCACTTTTTTACGTTGAAGATGTTTTATTGTTGAGATTTAATTTTCCTACCTCTCTTTTCTTGCATTTTCAAGTTCTATTGTAAATGAGGGGGTGTGGTCCTATGAAATCCAAGGCAAGCAGGGTGGGTCTTGCGCACAGTGGCACTTTACGAACACCAGGGGGAGCCATAGCGCTTGAGTGATTATAGTCTATGGGGGTATGGCCGGGTAAAGGTGCTTACAGAGTGTTGAATACAGGGAGCAGACACATACGTATGTAGATGGACAGTAGGCCTAGGTTGTTGTGTTCTTCAGAATTTTTTCTTAAACTTATTAACACAAAGAAAGTTAGTGGCTAGTTATTTGCTTTGTCTTTGAATTCTTCATTATCTACCAAATGGTTAGTTGTAGTAGCTATGTCTCCATATTTTCACTAATTAGGAGCCTATGGATTCACCTCAGACTTTATTGTCCAGTTCAATAATTTTGTTACCTCTTTTTATGCAATTGTTTGCAATATAGCACAATAAGAACAATGTGAACATGGGACTTTTATTATTCATGTCATGCATAGCTATTTCTGACATATTGTGACTTAAGAGGGTAAATAATCCCTCTAAACATGAAAAACACCTCATTAAGAAAAAGGAACATAGCGCAACTCTATGGCAACCGGTAGCATCCACTACCAAATGCACTTAAACACTCCACAGTGAACCCAAAGCAAATAAAATACGACGACAGTCTATCAGGGTTATTTTGAGTGTTTATACCATCATTTTTGAAGTCAAACTATCGTTGAATCCTTTAGTTTGTGCTGACCTAACGGAGCAAACGTGGCCATTGCAACTTGTTACTCTTCTTTGTTGTTTAGGCTGGGTTTTTCTATGAAGTGCATTGTGACAACTAGTTGTGAAATGTGCTATATAAATAAATATTGATTTGATTGATGATTTGATTTCATTTGTTGTAGTCGAGCAGTGCCGGCACTACATTCGTAGGTAAAGTAAAGTATCGCTCCCCCGATAGACTGTCGTCGTATTTTATTTGCTTTGGGTGCACTGTGGAGTGTTTAAGTGCATTTGGTAGTGGATGCTACCGGTTGCCATAGAGTTGCGCTAGCATTAGCAACGTGTGTATGTCCAAAAGAAGGGACAGCATGGAATTAGCTGAAAATGGTTTCCATCAATCAACTACATTATGGGTAAGTCGTAATTGAGACATTATGTCCAAAATTCCGAACTATCCCTTTAAGTATTGCTCACATCAATATGTGATATACGTGTTGTCTACATGAATTTGTTAATTTTTAATGGTCACTCTGATGTTGAAACTCTTCAAGTCTGTGCCTGAAGAGGTGCTGCGATGTGACAAGCAGCAACAGCACATTTCAGAGGAGAGTGCATGCTTGTCTCCACTCCCCCATATCAGCTGAGGAGACTGCAGCATGATCGTTGCTGCATAAGTGTCTAGCGGCAGAATCAATAATATGAAGAAATTGAGTTGTCAAGAAAAATGTTAATGTGACTTCAAGATGGCTTAACCTGCTAAAACACTAGATTTAAATGAATCAGGTGGCTCATAATCAATCACAGTTTTAGCCAGATATGAGTTTTGGTTGGCACGATTGTCACGCTAAAGTAACATCTCTGGTTGATTGGGCACCAGCAGTCTGTCTGTACCAGTTGTGCATGAAAAGTATTCCTCTGATGCAAAAGCTGATCAAGTTAATAAAGCAACCCACACAGTAAACTTTTTCACACTTTTATTTTCACAAATGTGAAATATGATATTGGTCATTGCATGTTGTTTTCAGTTGCTCAGCGAGTAAAATATAATGAACTGGCATAAACAATCTTTAGCATTAAGCCAGTAGTAAATGTAAAACTGGATATAATGAAAATGAATGAATCTAATGTACTGCAGCAGGTTTGTCCAAGTTCTGAGAAGCAGATAAAAATTAAACATGATTTAGTCAATTAAATTTTTTTAGGCAAAAAGCATTGCGGAGCCATTTAACATACATTAATCCTTTCTTTAGACTCCAGGTTATAACCAGAAACTGCTTAAGACTTCAAGGGGAGCAGAAACGTCCATAGAAGAGGATGCTCTGAGTAGGGTTGTGTCTGATGAAGAACAGGAAGGGATGGTCTGCGATGAACGAAGTTGGTGGTGGCAAAGGTAAACTTCGCACCTCAATGAGGACGCCAGTGGCAGCAGCGGCCTCTGTGCCCTCCTCATCCACCTCCACAAAGGACTTGTGCACCACTTTGGACACCGCCAGATCAGTGCTGTGAGACATGCCAGAGAAGTTGCTTTTCGACACATCGAAGGCATCCTTCATGCCCAAACCAACTAGAATTTCTTTCAGGTCATAGGTCTCCTCCATCTTTTATCCTTGTTGACCGGTACAACTCTCGCCTGGGCTGACCCTCTTATACGGTCACAAGCACCGATTATGAACAGTTCTGATAGCCTCATGAAGGAGATGGCGTTGGTGGTTGACCATGACATTACCGGCAAGGAAGCCGCTATGAGGCGAACCCGCATTCGTCAGGGGAACAACAGTGTAGCGGAATTTTCCATCACGTTCTGGGCATTGGCCAGTGAAACAGGCTGGGCAGAGGCACCGCTCATAACTTTATTCACCAATGCACTCTTCGATCCTGTTAAAGACGCACTGGCAGTGCTCGTCTACCACGTTTGACGCCTTGGTTACGACTGCCATCCGCATAGACAACCATGTCAGGGAACGAGAGAGAGAGAGAGAGAGAGAGAGGTAAGAAGAGAACCCGATCCACTCTATACGTCCTCCCTCTTCCAGATACGCCTTCAACTTCCCCCTCCGTCCATGGCTCGCTGAGTAGGGACGAGCCCATAGCGGTCGATAGTTCCTCACTCCGTGATGCACAGGAGCCTAAGCAACGCTGGGAATGGTGTCGTTACTGCAGGTGCAGGGAACACACTAAGGCTGAGTGCCCAAAGTTGGTGGGAAACGGGGGGGGGGTCTCGCTAGTGGAATGAAAGACACCATTGAGACATAATAAATCAGTCTTTCGTACCCTTTTACCAGTCCAATTGTCGTGGAATAAACACTCAGTTAAAATTGATGCTCTTTTAGATTCAGGAGCGGTTGAGTCTTTTGTGGATTCCAACTGGGCTAAGGAGCTTAAAATACCTGTTTGTCTCCTCTCACGACCCCGCTACGTTATGGCTCTCGACGGTCGCCCATTAGGCACCGGTCTAGTTAAAAGAGAACACTGATTTTATCTGTATCCGTGTTCTTCATGGTGGTCATTCGGAACGAATCAAGCTCTTTCTCGTTGACTCACGGCCTACCCCCTCGTCGAAGGGCATCCCTGGTTAATCAAACACAAACCACGTGTTAATTGGGGCAATAATAAAGACACATTCAGTGGGGTCCCCAATGTGCCTCTCACTGCCTACTGATGTCATCACCCGCTCCTAACACTTGTGGGTTCGAATCTGAGCCGAGTTCGGTCAGCGACGATGAGGAAGCAGGTTTTCCGGCCGATCTGATTGGGTCTTCTCCACCCTCAGAGGACCGGGAGGAGAGTTTAGCCTGGGATTCGCTGTGTGACTGGAATCCTCCATTAGATGATTTGTCTATAGGGGAGTTCTCTGATTCTCTGATCGTTTTTGAGTCCTGTAACGCGTATAATTTAGTGCACATGCACGTGGGAGACGAGTGCACTATGAAGTGTCTCTGAGCACATTGGCCATGTCAGGCAGCTTCTAAAGGCGCTTCGCTAATTCACTAATTTTACCTGCGTTTTATACGCAATTTTAGCTCAGTGGTCACACCTATTACGGTTCTGACAAAGAAAACAGCACCTTCAATGTTTCAGTGGAATCCTAGAGCTGGGGCAGCTTTCATGGAGTTAAAAAAAAGGTTTAGCTCCGAGCCCATCCTCATTACTCCCAACCCTTCACTCCCATTTGTGGTGGAGGTTGATACCTCTGAGTTGGAAGTGGGGGCTATATTGTCTCAGCGTTCAGTTTCCCCAAGACCAGTATCCGTGTGCCTATTTCTCTCGGGGCCTGACGCCGGCTGAGAGAAATTATGACCGGGAGCTTTTGGCTGTGAAATTGGCGCTAGAGGAATGGCGACATTGGTTAGAGCTGAGCATCCCTTCACAGTTTGGACGGACTATGTAAATTCAAAATATATTCAGCAGTGTTTCACCTACCATTATCTTGGCCGGGCGGCCCGCCCGGCCAAACTCACGTGCCGCCTGGCTTGGACAAGAGGGAAAATAAATAAATAAAAATTTTTATGTAGTTGCAATATTTCCCTTACCGCAGAATGCGGGAATGATCAAAATAGCATCTGGAAAAACCCTTGCCAAAACAGCTTCGGTTTCCCAGGCCTAATTAAAATTTTCAATGGCAGCTGATATTATGAGGGTGTAATTATAGTTTCCGCATCTACGCAAAATGGCGCACTTTCACCGCCCGGCCTGAAAAAAAATCTAGGGGAAACACTGTTCAGGATGCCAAATGACGCCATTCGCGGCAAGGCCGTTGGTCACTTTTCTGGTCCCGGTTCAACTTTCTGTTGACGCATCGGCCAGGCTCAAAAAACAATAAGCCGGATGCACCCTCCTGGAATTATGACCTGTCCGATGGTGACCATCCACTGTTCCTACTGTTCCAGCTGCTCAGATTTTGGCTCCAGTTACGTGGACCATCGAGTCCGTTGTGGGGTAGTTTAGTTTAGGAATATGGGAAACAGTCATTGAACATGAGCAGAGACAGATCTGAATGCAGACATGAAGGAGTAAACACTATTGTTTTAAATAAAATAAGTGTGTAATTAATTAAAATGAAATAGGCCTAGTTAGTTCAAAGCGCCGTTTTCTGGTATTTTTAAAACAAATTTGGAATATATTTTAGTTGGAATTTTTATTTTTTGTGCTGGCAAATCTGCAAATTTGTGATTGTTCTTAAAAACAAAACAAAATATATTAGGCTACAAACTAACGTTAGGTAAGACAAATTCGCCGCTGAGTGGGCCGCTAAGGAGCCAGCAGTGTTAGGTTAGGTTAGGTAAAGCAAAACAAAGTTGATGCCGAGCAGGCCTCTACAGAACCAGCAGTACTGATCCTGAGTTGATCCTGCTTCTGACGAATTTTGTATATCTTCTAATACAAGGGTAAGCTATGGCTTCGTTTGACCCCTCAGTCTCTCCCATTCCTCGCTCGGTTTCTCCTTCCTCGCCCTATTGGGCTATCTCTTGTCCGGTATGTGACATGTTTACTTATTCCTTCTCCGCCATAAGTAGGAACTTTACTTGTGATAGGTGTAAATTAAATGCTAGGTTGACTGAGAATCTGGAATCTCGCATCCGTACCCTACATGAAATTCGAGAAAGCGAAAAGTTCATAGAATCCTTCTCGGTTTCGGGTGCTCCAGCTAGCCCGTCCCCAACTAATGTTAGAACTCCGAAAATGCCTCCGCAGCAAGGTAACAGCAGGTGGATTACAGTTTGCGAACGTAGTCATAAGCCCCCGGTACTCCACCAACCACAAATTCGGGTTTCAAATTGGTTCTCTCCCCTGAGCAATGCACCTTCGGTAAAACCGGCTGAAAAAGCTTTGATAATCGGTGATTCCATTCTACGAAACATGGAAATTGAGTCCAAAGACTGTAGTTCAGTGCATTCCTGGTGCTAGAGCGACCGACATAGGTGTCCCTCTAATAATGTTGGCTATATAGATCATTGGCACACTTTTTGGGGGAGGCCTAATCTTTTAAAAAGAGATGGTGTTCACCCCACGTGGGAGGGTTCAGCTCTTATCTCTAAAAATCTGGCCTATAGTCTTAGAAATTCAAGTCCCTGACTAATTAGAGCCAAGGCCAGGAAACAGAACTACTTGTCTGCTTGTTCCCCAAAACCATCAGCTTGGGTTCACCCTTTAGAAATTGAAACTGTGTCTGTCCCGCGTATACAAAACCATGTCAAATCTGTCAAAAACCGTGAAGTTTGTTTTAATAATCTGATTAAGATTAAAACAAAACACAATCCTATTAGCTCAAGTGATATTACTACCATGAGAGTTATCTTATTAAATATAAGATTCCTTAACTCCAAGGCAGCTCTTGTGAACGAACTAATCTCAGACTGCTCTCTTGATATACTATGTTTAACTGAAACGTGGCTGAAAGCGGATGAGAACTTTACATTAAATGAATCCTCTCCACCTGGATTAATTTCTACCATGGTTGGTAGAAACCGCCCCTCTTCTCAGCCTATTTTACTTGTGACTGTCTATAGACCTCCTGGCCCATATTCTGGCTTTATTCATGAATTTGCAGATTTTCTTTCTCATTTAGCTGTAAGTCATGACAAAGTGTTAATATTGGGTGATTTTAACCTGCATTTTGAAAATACAGATGATCCTATTACCTCAGCATTTATGGCCATTTTGGAATCAATTGGTTTCATTCAAAATTTTGTCGGCCCCACACATTATCGTCGTCATACTTTAGACCTGGTCTTAAGTTTTGGTGTTGATATTGTTCATGTTAAAATTCACTCACATAATCCTATTCTGCCTGACCATTTCCTCATTACTCTGCAGTTAAAATTAGCCCACTCTGTAGCATCTGAATTCAGAACGTATACAGGTCGCACTATCACTACCTCCAATACTAGAAACTTTATTAATGTGCTACCTGATTACTTTGATTTAGACACTTCATCCAGCTCCCTGTTAACCAATGATCTGGCAGAGGAATTAGCTACTGCTCTACGCAAAACCCTTGAAGTAGTTGCTCCGTTAAAAAGCAAAAAAGTCATTGAGAAGAAGCTTGCCCCTTGGTACACCGACCACACGCGGGCTCTTAAACAAAAGTCTCGGCAGCTTGAACGCAAATGGTGTTCCACTAAACTGCAGGTTTTCCACTTGGCCTGGAAAGAGAGTCTCAGTACCTATAAGCATGCTCTCTCCAATGCTAGGTCCTCTTACTTTTCAAAGCTTATACAAGAAAATAAGACCAATCCCCGATTTCTATTCAGAACAGTTGCTGAACTAACTAATAATCATGCAGCAACTAACCCTCAAATTCCAGTCTCAAGTAGTTGTAATGATTTCCTGAATTTATTTAGTGGTAAAATAATTGGAATTAGGAAAAGATAGTCAAGTTAGTGATCATGGTTTTGACGATATAGAACTGCCTCCGAGACTCACTGAACGTCTTGAATCATTTACTCCCATACTTGAGAGCGAACTAATTAAGTTAGTTTCTTCTTCAAAATCATCCACCTGTCTTCTAGACCCCATACCCACAAAGTTATTGAAGGGGATATTGCCTATGCTCATCAAACCAATTCTTCACTTAATTAACTCATCATTGCTATCGGGCCATATTCCTACATCCTTTAAATTGGCAGAAATCAAGCCACTACTTAAGAAACCAAATTTGGATCCCACTGTCCTGGCTAATTATAGACCCATTTCAAACCTCCCATTTTTATCAAAGATTCTTGAGAAATGTGTAGCGCAACAGCTTTCTTCATTTTTACATACTAATAACGTATATGAGAGGTTTCAATCTGGGTTAAGGAAGCACCATAGCACCGAGAACGCCCTTGCCCTAGTAATGAATGACTTGTTCCTCTCTCTGGACTGTGGCTGTATTTCTATTCTTGTTTTACTTGACCTGAGCGCTGCCTTTGATACTATAGACCATCATATTCTCCTCTGCAGGCTAGAAAATTTAGTTGGTCTTAACGGGCATGCTCTTATGTGGTTTAAATCTTATCTCTATGATAGATCCCAGTTTGTTAGGGTAAACAATCAGTCCTCTGAATTTTCTAGGGTGAACTTTGGAGTACCACAAGGATCAGTTTTGGGTCCTCTGCTCTTTTCTCTTTACATGCTCCCTCTTGGGAACATTATAAGCAAACATGGTGTTAACTACCACTGCTACGCAGATTACACACAACTTTATACGTATATCAGTTAAGCCAGGTGAAGTTGACCAGTTATCTAAACTTGAGACCTGTCTTAAAGATGTAAAGGCCTGGATGACCCAAAATTTAATCTTATTGAACTGAGATAAGACTGAGATATTAGTATTAGGTCCCAAATCCCTTTGAGATAAATTCTTACATTTTTCCTTAAATTTAGATTGCTTCTCTGTTTCCGCTAACAAGGTTGTTAAAAACCTTGGTGTAACCATTGATTCAGATCTCTCCTTTCAGCCCCATATTAACAATATCACAAGAATGGCCTTCTTCCACCTGAGGAATATATCTAAATTAAGGAAGGTGTTGTCCCTGGAGGATGCTGAAAAAATGGTTCATGCCTTTGTAACCTCTCGACTAGATTACTGTAATGCTTTATTGTCTGCTTGCAATGGCTCAGCCATGAATCATCTCCAACTTGTACAGAATGCAGCTGCTAGGGTTCTTACTAGAACCAAGAAATGGGAGCATATCAGCCCAGTGCTCAAAACTCTTTATTGGCTGCATGTCAAATTCAGAATTGACTACAAGATTTTACTTCTAGCGTTTAAAGCTGTAAATGGCTTAGCCCCAGAATATCTTAGTGACTTACTCATTCCTTACTGTCCTCCAAGATTACTTCGCTCTCAAAGTGAATTTGAAAATTCCTATTATATCTAAAATTACAATGGGTGGCAGAGCTTTCTCTTACAGAGCTCCTTTCTTATGGAATAATCTTCCCATGTATGTACGGGCTTCAGACACACTTTTTTTGCTCAATTTTCCTTCTGTTTCCCTGTGCAGTCTTTGTGACAGTTCTCTGTAAAAAGCGCTATACAAATAAAATTGAATTTAATTGAATAGCAAAAATTAAACAACAAAAAATATAGGCTAAATATGCAATTTATTTAAAAAAATAATCCCTGTTCTTTCATATATATTTTGCTAGCTTCCACGTTGCTCTTGTGTTCTCTAGCCTGTATTGTCCAAGCCTGAAATGGGTAGGCTTCTCACTGTCAACCCATAGCTATGGTTTGCCCATATAAAATATGGTATTTCCACCTTTTCGAAGGTATGCGGGCATAGCCTATATGTTATGATACGGGAAATCTAGTCTATATAGGTGTTTTGCTTCCAAATGTTTTCCAAAATAATTCATTCAAATGCAGCAATCACATTTTATTTCTCCCTCTCTCTGCTATAGCTACTCTCGATTTCTGAGGCTGCGGTGAAAGCAAGTAGCCTAGTGGCATCAGGACTGTAATGTACTTTATGACAACGAACCACGAAGACGCAGTAGCCCACAAGATACCTAACAACTATCTAATGTTAATTAACCTAGCGGACAGTTAAATGGTTATGACTGCACAATGTTAATGTTTATGCAATTTTGATAATTAGATAATGTTCAATGATGTGTTATTGTGGTGGATGACTCAATTTAACGAAGCTACAACAAGTTTCATTTAAAATAACTGTCCAACTTAATGATAACTTAATGATAACTGGAGCGAACGTGGCCATTGCAACTTGTTGCTCTTCTTTGTTGTTGTAGTCGACCAGTGCAGGCACTACATTCGTAGGTATCGTAAAGCATCGCTCCGCCACCGTACTTCCACAGAGAATATAGGTCAGCACAAAGTAAAGGATTCAACGATAGTTTGACATTAGAATGGGCAAGATGCGTGATCCAAGTGACTTTGACCATGGTATGATTGTTGGTGCCAGACATGGTGGGTCCAGCATCTCAGAAACAGCTGCCCTTCTGGGATTTACAATGGTGCGATAAACAAAACAAGCATAACTTGGCAGATAGCATACCTGCCATCCCAATAAATGAGCCTGGAGGTACCCTTGGAGGTACGAACCAGTTATGTTTTTTTTTTCTTTTTTCTGCCAACTTGTCTTAGAATTTTCCACTTCCTTGCAATGTAACATACAACCTGCTGACACTTGAAAGTAAATAAGTTGACAGTGATGACACCCAGTCTCTTCAAACTGGTTCGGAAAACACTATTCATGGCTACGTTCAGCACTCGAGTTGAGGGGGGATGAGGGGGGATGGCATCCCCCCTGAAATAAAAACGGTCAAAATCATCCCCCTTCTAAAACGGCCATCCCCCCTTTCCATCCCTTATGTCATTTTATCAATGAACGTGGTATTACTGCTATTTCAACATTAATTTTGCGCATATTGAGTAAAATACTGTGGGCGAGGGAGCACGCACACATGCAATGACATTTTTACCAAGTCACTGACGCTATGCTATGCGAGTGCCCTAGAGGCACCAGAGCGCCGTGATGCGCTTGTTTGATTGATGCTAGAAGCTGCATAGCAGCACGAGCGCAGGTAACGGTCATCACAATGGCCAAGCGTCCAGGGGCCGGTTGCACCAGCTATACGTAAGTTCAAACGTAGGCTAGTTATAACGTAAGTGTTTACTAAATTAAGGTTTACACATTACTAAATAAAAATGGGTTGCACCACACAAACTAGTTTGTACGTTGAGCTTAGTAGCTACTAAATATTTACACCTACCCCTAGGTATAAAAAAAAATACACAAACTGTAACCGTCTGTTCATCTAATTGGCTACCTCCGCCGTTTCTTCAGCAAACACTGTAAAAATAGTTGACGCGTGGAAACGTTCAGTTTCAAAACAAAGTTCTTTATAGTTCAAAAGAGAGGCAAACAGAACAGTCCCGTAACTTAGGCTAAGTTTCCATATATTTTCAAAGCACATAATGGCTGTAACCAGCACTCGGGATGAGGGGGGATGGCATCCCCCCTGAAATAAAAACGGTCAAAATCATCCCCCTTCTAAAACGGCCATCCCCCCTTTCCATCCCTTATGTCATTTTTATCAATGAACGTGGTATTACTGCTATTTCAACATTAATTTTGCGCATATTGAGTAAAATACTGTGGGCGAGGGAGCACGCACACATGCAATGACATTTTTACCAAGTCACTGACGCTATGCTATGCGAGTGCCCTAGAGGCACCAGAGCGCCGTGATGCGCTTGTTTGATTGATGCTAGAAGCTGCATAGCAGCACGAGCGCAGGTAACGGTCATCACAATGGCCAAGCGTCCAGGGGCCGGTTGCACCAGCTATACGTAAGTTCAAACGTAGGCTAGTTATAACGTAAGTGTTTACTAAATTAAGGTTTACACATTACTAAATAAAAATGGGTTGCACCACACAAACTAGTTTGTACGTTGAGCTTAGTAGCTACTAAATATTTACACCTACCCCTAGGTATAAAAAAAATACACAAACTGTAACCGTCTGTTCATCTAATTGGCTACCTCCGCCGTTTCTTCAGCAAACACTGTAAAAATAGTTGACGCGTGGAAACGTTCAGTTTCAAAACAAAGTTATTTATAGTTCAAAAGAGAGGCAAACAGAACAGTCCCGTAACTTAGGCTAAGTTTCCATATATTTTCAAAGCACATAATGGCTGTAACATAAATAAATAGGCTAAACAAACAAATAAGGATATTTTGAATTTTATTCGTAAAAACATAAACATGCACACATTGTAATTCTTTTCAATGTTCTATTTTTTTTCCATGGAATGCAAAATAGACGTAGCCTGTTAAACTCAATGCAAGTTGATTTCCGTGTTTACATTGTAGCTTGTTGATTGATTGGTTATGGATTTGTTATCGTCATGATAAAGCGACAATGTTTACCTTAGTATTGAACTAAGCATTACTTAGTGTTCACTAGCTAAGACATTACTTACGTATTGGTGGTGCAACCGAATTTAGTAAAGCGATAGTTTGAAACTAACTAGTAGCAACTAAGGACCTAGTAAATACTTTACGCGCAAACTTAGTCACGAACTTACGTATGACCGGTGCAACCCAGCACAGGAGGACAGCGCTCTCTGAGGGACTTCATATTTAAAAAGACAAAAAATAACATTACAGGTAAGTCAAGAGTCAGTAATCTTAGTCATTACTCATTACTTTAGTCACCAAAGGTGGAATCTCTGGACATAAGCAATAACAACGTTAGTTTGGAGCTTAGCTACGTTTTTCTCTCTTGTTAGCTAGCTAGCTAACTAATGCTAGCTAGCTAAAAGATGAGGACTTGAACTTCATTAGCTAGGCTAGCATTAACGTCAGCTAATCATGTTCGGGGAGAGTGGAGTTAGGCAGCCATTGACAAAATTGGTCCTATTTTGTATTATCTGTATAATTTTTAATATATTTTCATATTTTGTAAACAGTTTCAATTTGCACTTAATGCCCTGTTAAAAAAAGTAACATTGGGAATGTTAACATAAAAGATTTGTATTTGAACTACAATAAAATGATGATAGATCAATATTTTTCTAATTGTTTTCCTCCATTTTTTCATGAAGGGGTTCTTGTTTAATTTACATAATGATTTAATTAATCACGATTAAAAATTAACCCTTTAGATACCAGTTTTGATCATATACCAGTAACTGCTTTTTTGAAAAATACACTATAATTCAATATTCTAAAAACAAATTTGACTTTATTATTAGTATCATCAGCTGATCCATCTGAATAATAAATGAGAAGATTGATTTTGGTGCATTTTTACTTTTTGTATAATGTCAGATTGAACAAAAAGGTACGTTGGGACTGTTAGCCTACAAGATTTGTACCATAGACTTCCATTATAACCACATTTTTTGACCCCCTCCCCCCCTTTAAATTAAAGTGAAAAAATGATTTTGCACTAATTGTCCTCTGCATTTGACCCTAAGTCAAATGTAAGTGGTGCCATGGCAGCCCGGGGACCGACTCCAATTCTGAGGTGCCTTGGTCAAGAGCAATGACAGGAGTATCTGACACCTAACATCCATAACATGCATGTTGTTTTAGGAGTATAATCATTATCTTTATGCTTTAACAATAATCAAAAGGGTACAGAGTTGGTCTCCCACCCTCTGCACCGTTATCAGCACAAATTATGTCCCCATATGATAAAATCCACCATCCCCCCTGATTTTTTTTTACAACTTGAGTACTGGCTACGTTCAACAATTTCTAGATTTTTCACACATTAACTATTGTTTAATTTCGTGTAGTTTTCATCATTGATAAAATCTATGCAAAGTAATGCACTTTTAAATTTTATATGGTGTTTTAGGCACATTATATATTCTAAAATATGAACACAAAATGTCCTATTTAAAGATGCAAGCATGTTACACATTACATTATACCATGGTCAGATGTGTGATATCCCCCCTGCCCCTTTTTGTATTCAAAATCCAACCTCCATTCAATATAATCACCTCAGTAGTGCATGCAAAAACCCACCATTTGTATTTCACAATTCCAGACTTGCTACAAACTTATTGGCAGAACTTTTTGCGTGGCAAAACAGGTTCACACATTATTTAAAAACAAGAAAAAGCGAACAAGAGCTTACATTCTGATACATACTGTAAACTGTAAATAGGGATTTGTATTTGTATTTTATTTTGAACACTGGTACTCTGGCAAAATGGACCACACCTTAACTACCAAAAAAGTAAAGCGTGATGCCAGGAAGGGGAGGGAGGTCTACCTTTGACAGCAGTGTACTCACATACAGGCATGCTCACCATGCTCAGGTGTTGCCAATTGACTTCATCAGACCGGTTATAAAACCAAAATGTAAGAAAGAAACATTAAACAAAGGACATTACCTCCTAAAAGTTGAAAGACTGCTCCCCATTCAGGCGATTTGCCAGGCTCAGTGCATATGGCACTGTTGAGTTCAGACATCAGCTTGCTGAATACAGCGTGAATGTCCTTGGCAGCTTTGTGAAGGTGGAGAGACTGGAGACAGGTGCAGACAATATGTTGAGACACTGTAAAATGGTTTCCTTACAGAAAGTACAAGCAAGGCATAAAACTTTCAGTTTCTTCCCACTCATTTATCTCACCAACATATCTAAATATATACAATACATATGCAAATCCAACTGAAATGAATCACTTTGATGATGCCATTTGCGATTTCTATTATAACAGACGTATCTTATAATTTTATTTAAGCACTATGACACTTAACGTGATCAGACTGGGTCTTTATTGAATTCTAACAAGCCAAAGAACAAAAAAAGAAAGAGGCCGTTTAATAAATTCAAAAATAAAGTGTCAGAGTTTGTCTTTTTTTTGTTTTACCATTAACTTTATATTTATAGTTAACCTTCCATTTATGTTAGCGTTTTAGTGCCATTTCTGTTGAGGTGTTGTTATGGGTCAATATATATATTTTAAAAAATTATTTTTAAATATTTTGTGTCATATAGAACCAAACATAATAGGAAGGTTAAAGACATCTTTTTATGTCTTTAAATGTTCAATACAAAAGTGCACAAACATTTGACAGTTGAGGGTAAAGCCGAACTCTACACTACCAAAGTAGTGAATTGGTTAAGCAGGAGACCAATATACCTCAGCCATAGGTCACCAGTCACCCAAACAGCATCCCCATGTTAACACAATGTAAAGGCATCCCATCCTTGTTGGTGGGATAATTCTAGCTGCAGTAACATTGTTTTATCACCTCAAACATATCCAGTTGATGTTGAGGCTTTTGCACTTGCTGTTGCAGTACCGGGCCAGCTTCAGGCTTCTTTTCTTTCATAAAGTGAAGCACCTACAAAAACATCAACATTTTTAACAGTGACACTGAGTTACAAGTACAGATCTTTTTTTTCTGTAAATTCAAATGACAGTGTGGGAATAGTCCTGTATACATAATACCAAGCTTTAGAACAATGTGGACTGAGCATATTTCTTGGGGAAAAAATGGCAACATTTGAGAGAGTATACGTGATCTGAACAAAAACGTCTCCGACGTAAAAAAAAAAGCCAAGTTACTCACGCATAGCCTACAGAGCGCTGTCTATAAGTCCTTAATTCCAACTTGCAAAGACTAGGCCTGCCTTTAAAAGTATCGATATCAAAATGTGGCCAAGTTACAACTAACAATATTGCCTATCGTCGCTCACACTAAATAAACTAGCTCTATTCCAAAGCAATGCTATCCAAACTTTCCTAAATTATTTAATGCAACTTGGCCCTGTGTTTCTTCATCTTAGCATATGAAGAGATTGTGCCTCATGGAACAACATATGATTTCAATTAATGTTTTTAACAGTTGATGAATAATTACAATCCAGAAAGGATATGGTTATACTTTGTTGGCAAGTTTACCTTAGAAAATATACAGGTTTTAAAATGTTAACTGCTGCTACAGATTTCTTTACAATTCACAAGCAGACATTTATATCAAGAAACATCATGTACAATAGAAAAAGGGGGATGAATAAATAAATGCAGATAAAAATAAGTAATATTTTTACATATAGCATTTTTACAAACGTATCCAGACATGTTTGTGGGTCAGATGATGGCAAATAAGTAATAGTACTAATTTTCTTAACATAATAATAGTTATGATATTTGCGAACAGAATTTTGTGAACACAAGGATATCTATGCTCTATAGGACCACACAAGTTTTGATAGAAATCCAAATATTCCAAATAAATGAATCAATAAATACATAATAATAATAATAATACATTTTATTCATTCTGTGCTTTTCATAGACCCAAAGACAATTATTCAAACATGCCCTATAGTGTAGTAATTTTTCTGTTTAATTTCTAAGTGCAACACTTCTGAAACAGAGTATTTCCACTATAAATTATTCTCATTTTGCAGTTTGATGTGGAACATACAGTGTTCATACAGACCACATTCTCTTGAGATGGTGAAACACAGGGCCAAGTTGCATTAAATAATTTAGGAAAGTTTCGATAGCATTGTTTGGAATAGAGCTAGTTTATTTAGTTTGAGCTACGATAGGCAATATTGTTAGTTGTAACTTGGCCACATTTTGATATCAATACTTTTAAAGGCAGGCCTAGTTTTTGCAAGTTGGAATTAAGGACTTATAGACAGCGCTCTGTAGGATATGCGTGAGTAAATTGCCTAAATTCTGACCACAACGGTGCCTCCCGCACATGAACCCCCCGCGTGCCAGAAGGAGATACGCTGCAGATCCCGGACATTCCGGTTTGGGGCCTGAGCACGCTTCCAAATTCACATGACAGCAGCCTGCAAAAGAGCACTGACCAGGTGAGCCCCTAATACTGCATCGTTTACTGCGGCTTTAAGTTTAATAGATGCAAATCCAACACTAAATCAACAAACTAACAAGAAGTCATCTCCTGGTTTCACATGGCGTCTTCTACATTTTGGACAACGTTGTTGGCTTATACTCTGAAATGTCTTGCACCTGCAGCTGAAAAGAAACATTTCATTCCAATAGAGGCAGAATTGGACCGGGTAAATAAAGGTTGTTTTCCCACAAGACATTACATGAGCATTGCCCTCTTTAAACTTTGGCTAAACTGGCCTGCTTTTAGTGTTGTAATCCATTGGCCCTTAAATGTTACTGGAAGTATTCCATTATTTATACAACAGGATTTTATTCTCTGGGATACTAAAACCTTATTTAGTGCCGTTAATGAAAATAAAACCTTTGCTTTAATTAATTCGTCAAATCTTTGGACAAGCCTCAAAGTAGGACAACTGACTACTCGCCCCTCTGTGTTTATTTAGGTTATTCTAACACATAAACTGAATCATTTTGCATAATTTGGATAAAGAGGGCAAAACTGATTTACTGGATTAACATGCTAAGTCCTTTTGCATAATGTTACACAAAAGCTAATAGACACTGTTGCGTCCATGAAAATACATTCCCTGATTAAGCCAGGGGCATCTGAGGATATGACAATCAGTTCTGCTTACTTGTCATCGGCTGCCACCTACTGTCCAATGCAGGAATTACACAATTTTGTGTTGTGGGATCCAAATAAGTGGACTGTGTCCAAGTACAAAATAAAGAAGCTGATGAATACGCTCAGTTGTAAATCATACATTAAAGTATATCCCAATATATTTATGATTACACTTACAAAATTCTATTGAAATGTTGTCCATAAAGTTTCACTGCAAGTTGCTGTGAACAGTTTCTTTTTTGAACAAAAGGACTGAAATTGCAACCTTCGTAGTGCATTATTCGCTCAATCCAAGAAGTCTCATAGAAATATAGTGAGTCACACTTTTTAATTGTGTAAGGCACAGAGTCCCAGGACTTGAACACAATTACGTTCATCTAAAAGTTTATTTTTATGTTAATATTAACATATACACAAATAGTTCTTAGACTTTGAGGTCAATTCTCTTTTATAGGCTTGATAAACCCAACATATACAAAAATTGCAAAATAAAACACACATTTCAAAAGTGACACCCTGTTTTAATGTCAGTAGTTAATACCTATTCTCCACCAGACAATAAAACCCACAAGTACAGCAGAAACTTCCAGAAGCTTCTTTGAATTAGTCCAATTTCTGGCAATGGTCAATGTCTTCTTGTTTATAATGGGAAATTATCTGTACCAGTATGAAAGTGTTTATTGCCAGGAAAAGTAAGCCAGCAATCCAAATTAGAACAAAAGTGTTCTGCCCTTCAAATTCCAGATAGTATGCTGGTGCCAACCAAATCGCCTGTAAGCCAAAGTGTAAAAAAATACCTCTTCAGTCAAAGATATTCTCGTCTGACAATAGCAACCAATTTAAATTCATTTACAACACCACCTCAAATAATACCATAAACAATGAAATCGGCAGCATCAGGTTTCCAAATCACAAAGCTCATTCTACATCTTATATGTACAGAATGGCATAGTCAAATATTTCCATATTCCACTTGAGTGATTTTTAATTATTTTCTTTGTCTCCACGCTTTTAGATCTATACAGAATGTGCAAGAGTGTCTTAAGCATTACCTGTCCAGCGAACCACAGCACAAGTAGACCCAGTCCCTGCTTAAGTGACAGCATAAGACGAGGCAGGACAAGAGGCAGCAAGCACAGATACCACAGGAAGTACTGTAGGAAAGTCAAATGAAATTCTCAGTGCTGAACCCATCACAAACTTAAACAACATTATCTACAGTCAAGCCGGAAAGTCTGCACACCCCTTTCACCTTCTCCACGTTTTATTACGTTACAGACTTATACTACAATAGATTGAGTTCATTTTTTGCCTCAAACATCTACACACAATAGCCAATAATGACGAAGTGAAAACAGGTTTTTAGAAAATATGCAATTTTATTTTACTGACAAAAATAGGTTATTTAGGAGTTACATATCTGTACACACCCTTAGCCTAATACTTGGTTGCTGCACCTTTAGCAGCGATTACAGCTTCAAGGCGTCTTGGGAAAGAAGCTACGAGCTTGGCACACTTGTTTCTGGACATTTTTGCCCATTCCTCTTGGCATATCCTTGCAAGCTCTGTCAGGTTGGATGGGGAGCGTCGGTACACAGCCATTTTCAGCTCTTTCCACAGATGTTCAATTGGATTCAGGTCTGGGCTCTGGCTGGGCCACGCAAGGACATGCAGACTTTCTCCGAAGCCACTCCTTTGTTCTCTTGGCTGTGTGCTTCGGGTCGTTGTCATGTTGGAAGGTAAACCTTCGCCCCAGTCTGAGGTCCAGAGCGCTCTGGAGCAGGTTTTCTTCAAGGATCTCGGTGTACTTAGCTGCATTCATCTTTCCCTCTATCAGGACTAGTCGCCCCGTTCCCGCTGCTGAAAAACATCCCCACATCATGATGCTGCCACCGCCATGCTTCACTGTAGGGATGGTATTAGCCAGGTGATGAGCGGTGCCTGGTTTCCTCCAGACGTGACGCTTGGTATTCAGGCCAAAAAGTTCAATTTTGATTTCATCAGACCTGGTTTCCTCCAGACCAGCACATTTTTAAAATTGTTTTCTTCAACTTCTATTTTATTAGCTTTGTCTAACCTTCCTAATACATTAGGGTCTATATGACCCAAAATTACTTTTTGTATTTGCATAATTTCAAATTGGTGATATATATACAGATCCTTTCCAAAAAAAATGAATATCATGGAAAAGTTGTTTTTTTTCCCATAATTCCATTCAAAAAGTGAAACTTTCATAGATTGTAGATTCATTACACACAAAGTGAAATATTTCTAGCCTTTGTTTAATTTTTCATAATTTTGGCTTAAAGCTCCAGAAAACCCCCAAAACAGTATTTCAAGAAATTAGAATAGTGTGTCGAAAATCAGCATTTACTTCAGTTATTTCAGAGAATGAGTGGAGTGGCTTGACTCGAGGAATCCGACAGTTGTAGCCCATGTCCCGGATACGTCTGTACGTGGTGGTTTTGGAAGCACTGACTCCAGCCTCAGTCCACTCCCTCTGCATCTCCGCCAAATTTTGGAATCGTCTTTGCTTGACAATCCGCTGAAGCCTACGGTCATCTCTTTTGCTTGTGCACCTTCTCCTGCCACATTTTTCCCTTCCACTAAACTTTCTATTGATATGCTTGGACACTGCACTCTGTGAACAGCCAGCCTCCTTAGCGATGACCTTTTGTGGCTTACCCATCTTCTGGAGGGTGTCAATGATGGTCTTCGGCCAATTGTAAGTCTGCAGTCTTCCCCATACTGAACCAAACTGAGATAAACTTTGCAGGTGTTTTGAGTAAATTAGATGATAGTGTGACACTGTCTAAAACATTCATTCTCTGAAATAACTGAAGTAAATGCTGATTTTCGACACACTATTCTAATTCCTTGAAATACTGTTTTGGGGGTTTTCTGGAGCTGTAAGCCAAAATTATGAAAAATGAAACAAATAAAGGCTAGAAATATTTCACTTTGTGTGTAATGAATCTATAATCTATGAAAGTTTCACTTTTTGAATGGAATTATGGAAAAAAGATTGAGATTAAAAATTCCCAAAATGACACGAGTAATTTTTCCTGGAAAATTCCCTCATTGCAACCCTACCCCCCTGTATACTCAAACTCACTAATCATGGTTTTCTAATATCTATACACCATTTAAAGGTCTTTATATGAACCACCTCATGACATGCGTGTTTGTGGTACATATTAATCCTTCACTATTGCTCAATAATTTTGCTATATGCATGTGATGTTGTCTGCTTGAATCGATGTAAATGTTATTGTGTAATGGTCACTCTACTTCTGGTCTGTGCATGGAGAGGTTCTGTGATGTGAAAAGAGGCAGCTGGTATCAGCACATTTCAGAGGAGAGTGCATGCTTGTCTACACTCATCCACATCAGCTGCAGAGATTGCAGCGTGATCGTCGCTGCCTAAGTGTCTAGTGGGAAAATTAAGTATATGAAGAAATTGAGTTGTCAAGTAAAGTGAAAAATCTTGATGTGACGGCAAGATGGCTCATCCTGCTAAAACACTGGATGAAACACATAAGTAATCAGTTTTAGCCAGATCTGTTATGAAAATACTCCTCTGATGAAATGACTGATCAGGTAAGTTAATAAAGCAACCCGCACAGTAAACTTTTGCACACTTTTATTTTCAGAAATTTGAAATGTGATATTGGTCATAGCATGCTATTTTTATTTGCTCAGTGAGCAAGTGACCTCAGCAGGGGGGTGACGTGCGAAAACTTCGGGAGGTTGAACACAAGCCGAGCAGCCGCATTCTGGACCAGTTGTATTAAGTCAGTAGTAAACTTCAAAGAGGATACAATGGACATGAATGAATACAATGTACTGCAGGAAACATGATATAGTTGATTACATTCTTTTAAAACCACATTGCTGAGCCATTTAATGTACAGCTTTTCTTTAGACTCCTTAAGACTTCAAGGGGAGCAGAAACGTCCATAGAAGAGGATGCTCTGAGTAGGGTTGTGTCTGATGAAGAACAGGAAGGGATGGTCTGCGATGAAGAAAATTGGTGGTGGTTGTAACGTTAAACATTGCGCCCTGCTCATGACAGCAGTGGCAGCAGCAGCCTCTGTGCCCTCCTCATTCACCTCCACAAAGGACTTGTGCACCACTTTGGACACCACCAGTCCATTGCTGGGAGACATGCCAGAGAAGTCGCTTTTGGACACATTGAAGGCGTCCTCCATGCCCATACTAACCAGAATGTCTTTCAGGTTATAGGTCTCTTCCATCTTGAACTTGGGAAGAGCCACCTTTGTCTCAATATTCTTCATCACATTAGGCTGAGTCCACTCAATGAGCTTCTCGTACGTGAGCTTCCTTTCCAACTGTAGAAGACAATAAGCCATTGTTCCAATTGTGAGTGAGGGATTCTCAAATGCTATAGGCACCTCATTACCATATAATACCACATTCTTACACTGCAAAGTTTTAGACCACTGGCCATTGTCTTAATTGCCTTGTAGGCATTATTGTAGATGACCAAGCCATTGAGTCGTACACCAAATTCAGTCTTACCCTCATAAGCCCTGTGGAGTCATCCTCAATCTTTTGGGGCAGAAGAATGAGCATGCTCAGCTCTTTACCAATGTAAGGCATCTCCAGAATCTGACAATTGACCTCTGAAATGAACGTCAACGCAAATCTGGCCGTCTGGTGCATCATCTGCACTGGCTTACTTTCATTCTGAAAAATTCAAGATTGTGCAGAGCTTTCAAATACACTTTTCAATTAATGTACAATATCAAAGCAGTGATATACTGTATATGTGATATGATATTGCAGAAATATGTTTAAGTTTGTAACCTGCAGAGGTTGTTAACTTCCATTCAATTAGAAAATCAACAAAACATGCAATTTGACCAGGGGCATCCAAACTTTTGTATACCACTGTTAAAGATGAAGTTCTAAATTATGACATAACATTTAACATCACGGTAAGGTTGGGTCATTAGCTGATACTGCAACAGTCAAGACTCAAGAGAACTGAAATCATGCTGGAGTCAGTTCTTCATAAACATTACCATGGAAACTGATGCAAAGTAATTACAGTAGCCAAGCAACACGTGTGACTGAACATCACAGAGGAAAACAACCTCCGTGTCAGTGTAGGTCACAGTGCTGACTTCTGACTGATTTGCAGTCACACAGTAATTTGGAAACTGAGTAAGCATTAGCTGTTACCTTGTTCAATTTGAATTCCACTTCCCTAGTGTCTGCCTCTTTGAATTTCTTTTCCCAGTTGCCCTTAAAATAGATAGCATTCACCAACACCAGTCTGGTCATGTGGTCAACAGTCCCTTCCAACAGCAAGTTCTTGATTTTCTCTACAAGAAAGCATAATTCAGTGGAGATGTACAGAGGGCACTGTGTCACACAAGTATATTTAATAATAAAAAATAAAAAAGTCGCACACTAATATTTCGTTGGACTGCCTTTAGCTTTGATTACGGCGTGCATTTGTTGTGGCATTGTTTCGACAACCTTATGCAATGTCACAACATTTATTTCCATCCAGAGTTGCATGAATTTTTGGCTGAGATCTTGTATTGACGACGGGAGAGTCAAACCACTCCGTAAAGTGTTCCCAGCACATCCCAAAGACTTTCAATGGGGTTAAGGTCAGGAATCTGGTGGCTAATTCATGTGTGAAAATGATTCCTCATGCTCCCTGAACCACTCTTTCACAATTTGAGCCCGATGAATCTTGGCATTGTCGTCCTGGAAAATGCCCATTGATGGGATAACCTGGTCATTCAGTACATTCAGGTACTTAGCTGACTTCATTTTATTGCTGCATAATGTTGCTGAGCCTAGACCTGACCAACTGAAGCAACCCCAGATCATAACACTGCCTCCAGAGGCTTGTACAGTGGGCACTATGCATGAAGGGTGCAATGGCGACTTTTTTTTTGGCCGGGCAGTGTATATATACATACACAGCTACAGATATAATGCATTATGTTTTGAATAATACAGGAGTAGTTCATCTTCAGGGGTGTGATATTTTACAAACGGAACCTTCAACACCTACAATGAAATGCAGAACAAAGCTCTCAAAGAAAGCCAGCTGACAAATATGCTGTATGCTAAGGATGATGCAGGGATTAGGCTACTTCATATCTGGAAAAGCAGAAAAATCTCTAAATCGCTTAATAACCTCCCACTGCGTGATCATTTCAGTGAGATACACATGACCTGATAGCATCTATGCATTTCAATTAAACATAAGTTCAACACAATGTCTATAGCGTAGACAACATTTTAGTCTGGTTCATGGTTCATGCAATGGCTGATTGTTGCTGTGAATCGTTCACATTGGTTACCACACACCAAACAGGAAGTAAAACTATGTAAACCTATAACAGGAAGCAGTCTTTCTCTTCATGATCATTTCAGTGGAATATACAGGACAGAGTAACAGTATCTGTACATTTCAAATGAAAGTGTGAATGTGTCTGTAACTGCAGTTACCTTGAGTCTGCTTCTCCACCCAGCTGTTTATGTTCACCCTGGCAACCTCTGCATTTGATATGAAGTCAACAGTCTCCAGCTCTGCCTCATAGAACTTCTTTGTGTCTTGAATGTAGTTCTACAGATTCACAAAGACAGTGAATGTTTAACTGTTCAGTGTGTTCTAGTCTGAAATTCACCTAAAAATGCTCAATGCTTTCCAAGAGATTAAATATAAACTAATAATGAATGTTTGGGAGGAAAAATGCATTTATTTTTATGTACAGTCAAGCCGGAAAGTCTGAACACTCCTTTCACCTTCTCCACGTTTTATTACGTTACAGACATATTCTACAATAGATTGAGTTCATTTTCTGTCTCAACATTCTACACAAAATAGCCCACAATGACAAAGTGAAAACAGGTTTTTAGACATTTGTGCTAATTTATTAAAAATCTAAATGTAAAATATCATATGTACACAAGTGTGCACACCCTTTGATATGACACCCAAAAGTGAGCTGAGGTGCATTTTGTTTCCACTGATACTGCTTGAGATGTTTCTACAACTTAATTGGAGTCCACCTGTGATAAATTCAATTGATTGGACATGATTGGGGATTGCCAACACCTGCCTATATAAGGTCCCACAGTTGACAGTGCATGTCAGAGCAAACTCCAAGCCATGGGGTCAAAGGAATTATCTGGAGACCTCGGAAACAGGATTGTGTCAAGGCATAGATCTGCAGAAGGGTACGGAAAAATCTCTGCAGCTTTACAGGTCCCAAAGAGCACAGTGGCCACCATCATTCGTAAATGGAAGAAGTTTGGAACCACCAAGAATCTTCCTAGACCTGGCCGCCCGGCCAAACTGAGCAATAGGGGAAGACGGGCCTTGGCCAGGGAGGTGAGCAGGAACCCGAGGGTCACTCTGACAGAGCTCCAGCGTATCCTTGTGGAGATGGGAGAACCTTTCAGAAGATCAACCATCCAGGCAGCACTCCGACAATCAGGCCTTTATGGTAGAGTGGCCAGACAGAAGCCCCTCCTTAGTAAAAGGCACATCACAGCCCGCTTGGAGTTTGCCAAAAGGCACCTAGAGGACTCTCAAACCATGAGAATCAAGATTCTCTGGTCTGATGAAACCACAATTGAACTTTTTGGCCTGAATACCAAGCGTCACATCTGGAGGAAATCAGGCACCGCTCATCACCTGGCTAATACCATCCCTACAGTGAAGCATGGCAGTGGCAGCATCATGATGTGGGGATGTTTTTCTGCAGAGGGAACGGGGCGACTAGTCCTGATAGAGGGAAAGATGAATGCAGCTAAGTACACCGAGATCCTTGAAGAAAACCTGCTCCAGAGCGCTCTGGACCTCAGACTGGGGCGAAGGTTTACCTTCCAACATGACAACGACCCGAAGCACACAGCCAAGAGAACAAAGGAGTGGCTTCGGAGAAAGTCTGTGCATGTCCTTGAGTGGCCCAGCCAGAGCCCAGACCTGAATCCAATTGAACATCTGTGGAAAGAGCTGAAAATGGCTGTGTACCGACGCTCCCCATCCAACCTGATGGAGCTTGCAAGGATATGCCAAGAGGAATGGGCAAAAATGTCCAGAAACAAGTGTGCCAAGCTCGTAGCTTCTTTTCCAAGACGCCTTGAAGCTGTAATCGCTGCCAAAGGTGCAGCAACCAAGTATTAGGCTAAGGGTGTGTACAGATATGTAACCCCTAAATAACCTATTTTTGTCAGTAAAATAAAATTGCATATTTTCTAAAAACCTGTTTTCACTTCGTCATTATTAGCTATTGTGTGTAGATGTTTGAGGCAAAAAATGAACTCAATCTATTGTAGTATAAGTCTGCAACGTAATAAAACGTGGAGAAGGTGAAAGGGATGTTCAGACTTTCCGGCTTGACTGTATCTTTTATTTTACCAGCAAAACAATCAAAATCAATCAAAATGACAATAACATTTAAGGATCACAGTTGTTTAAACAGGAAAGCAGGGATTAAAAGCAGGAGTACACTTCAGACACTGTGTCATGAATTATGTGTTTATAATCAGCAATTGGAATTTAAAAAATTCCTCCAAATGTACGTGCACATAATCTAAAACGGGAAATTTCTCAACTTTTTTTAATTCGTTTTTCCAATGTGAATTTTAAGCCTTTAAGCCTCTAGCTTGCCTGATCCAGAAGTATTTGTAAGAAGACACTTTCTATGCAGCAACCATGAAAAAAAAAAGTTCATTTTAAAGCCATCAGAAACAGAGGAACAAAACCTGGGAAGCATTCAGTTTCCCCCACATTCAGAAGTTCAAAGAGTGCAGATTCAACCGAGTTAAAATTATTCTGGAAGGCTTTGCCAAGGGTAGGGACACATAATTAACTGCTACATATCAACAGTATAAAAAAACACAACAACATACTGTGCATCACTGTTTTATAATTGCACAGTCAAAAATACTATACAAAATAACCCTCTCCCAGGGCTGCTGGTTCGGTTAAGGCATCACACTGTGGTGCATGGATGCACAACGATTGCATCGCCCAGGGAATGGGAGGTATCAGTCGGATAGGGCTTCCAGTGCATTGCTATCTAGTGACCCCCTCACTGGTCCATCGGGTACCCGTAGATTGCATGCAAAGCTGCATATGAAAGGTCCCTCTACACTCTTGTCTACACTCTCTCGAATAGGTGGGGTTCGCGCAATGTACCATTCCACATTGGGGTGGGAATTGGATATGCTCAGCCCCCCTCATGTTCACAGGTTGGTGCAGAAAACATTTTCTGAAGCGTTTGAATAGCACAGTGCCTTTGCATGGGAGTCACACTGCCATGTAGAATAATGCGTAGCATGCATATGAGTTAAGCTACAGTTGAGTGTTTATAATCTCATAAGTGAACTTGTTATGCACGATGCACGGTTGAATTCAATGTGTGCACACTGAAATGTTACATTGGCTTAACCCTCTAGATTTTGTACTGTACGTCCTATGAGTGATGATTGCTCTTGTGATTTAGCCTTGCTAACTGTGAGTGGTTCACAAGGGACCAACAAAACTAATAGAAAATAAGTTACCATTCAATAATGTGGAGCAAAACTCCAGACAAGGTTTTCCTGTAAACTGTTGGTGTTCCAGGAACAGCAAAAAGGAGCAACAGAAACATTTACTGAGAAAGGCATTATACAGAAGATCAAGTGCTAAACCTAAAATGCAAAAAAATGGTATGGAATAAAAATGGTTTTTAATCCATCTGGAAACAGCAACTACAACAGACAACACACACAAAATGCGGAAACAAATATCTTAGAAGATTGAAACAGTTTGTGACTAAGGCTCTGAGGATTTAGCCTATATCATTAAAAAAACTGCTAGATGTAAAAAAAAAAAAATAATAATAAATTTTTAAAAACAGTTAACATGTTGCAATGTTAATGACCATCCAAAGTCCTCACAGTTTGGTTTTCACATTTGGACAGAAGGGTAGAAAATTATAATATATATATATTTTTTTTTCAATTTTCAGATTCTGTCCAATTTAATGTGGACTCTCCTGAAACAGATGGTTGGTTTCCTTTCAAATTCCATTTAAATTATAGAACTTGTAATGAAAGCTGTGGTCGGTTCAATGTTAATGTTATAATCTTGATGTGGAACACAGCTTGTTTATTGTAATGCTGTGCACTTTGGTGAAAGGCAGATGCACAGGTGCATACCATGTTGAGAGCAAAACAGCTGTAGCCATTTATTATTGTTCCTTAAATCCATCTATATGGAGCGCAATCTGCACACTCTTAGGCAGAGTGCGGCCTTACAATAGACAAAATGTTTGTTTCATAAAATACAGTTTGCTCCACTCCTTTCACTGAGGAATATGAAAGAAAACATTTTTCGCAACTGTGCCAGACTTGCAAACAAATAAATCCAATCTTGAAAAGTTCACCTATGATCTTCTTGGACAGCATCAGTGAATACAGGGTTGAGGCTTACAGCACAGATACTGTTACTGAGGAGTGGGGTGATGACACATCACAGTGATATTACTTACTGATTTAAACACTCCTCAGTGTGTCAGTCACAACCTGATCCTGCAACAATCTTTTGTTACCATGGGCCCTATCTTGGCGATCTTGGCGCTTGGTCTAATTCACGTAGATGGGGTTAAATCCCAATTCTTAGAGGTCACTAAAGGAGTCCCCCAAGGATCGATCCTGGGGCCTGTCCTCTTTACAATTTATATCAATAGCATTGGCTCCGCTCTTCGAAGTAGCAAAATACACATGTATGCAGATGACACAGCCATATACTCATGTGTTTCGTCAATGGGCAAAGCCATATCAGACCTTCAGGCCGACTTCAATGCTATTCAAAACTCACTTACAAGTCTGGAATTAGTATTAAATGAAAGCAAGACAAAGTTTATGTTTTTTTCAAACAGTCGTGAGCCTCTTTCTACTAACCTTGGCATCTGCTCTCTTAGTGGCTCCAAAATTGAGCGTGTGCCTGCTTATAAATACCTTGGTATATGAATAGATGAAAATCTATCATTCAAAACTCATGTTGACTTCCTGATAAAAAAACCCAGACCCAAAATTGGATTTTTATATAGGAATAAATCATGTTTGTCTTACGAGAGAAGGAAGCAGATAGTTCAGGCCACATTGCTACCAGTTCTTGATTATGGTGATACTTTATTCATGCATGCTTCTGCCAGTGCTTTAAAACCTCTTGATTCTATTTATCACAGTGCCCTCCGTTTTATCACAGGTGATAAATTCCGCACACATCACTGTATTCTTTATCAAAGAGTGGGTTGGTCATCCCTCACTACAAGGAGAGAGCAGCACTCCCTTCTGTTTATCTATAAAGCTATCCTACAGAAGCTACCTCCTTATCTTCATCATTACTTACCTTTAAAACTTCCAATTATCCCATCAGATCACAAAATTGCATAGTTTTAAATACACCTCAGGTAACCACTGAATTTGGTAAAACATCTTTTAGATACTTTGCCCCTTGGTCCTGGAACAGGCATCAAGACATCCTTAAACTTGAATTTCTCATTCCTATGGGTATCTTTAAGTCCCTAATCTTGGACCTAGGCATATTTGTTGATGTATGTAATTGTTAAATGTCCTTGTTTTGTATTTCATTATATATGTTTTAATGTAATGCAGGGCACATCTGCGAATGAGCCCTTGGTCTCAGTGTGTCTCCCTGTTGAAATAAAGGAAATATAAGCGCATGGCGCTAAGTCCATTTATGGCGTGTCCAAGTCCACTTTTGCTATTTTAACGGCGTGTTTTTTGGGCGCTAAGCACGGCGCAAGGTGCAACTGGGCTGAACCTAGTCTCGTCGTTAATTATAGGTGTGTATTGGGCGTGACATGCAATAAACCAATCAAAATGTCATATCCCATTCCCTTTAAAAGCCTGCTTTTCCACTTTGGCGGATTGCTTATATGATGGCGAAACAGACATGCTCGTGCGTGTTTAGTGCGATCAAGGAATAGGCTAAATGGAATATGATCAATATTATTCGGACTAACCATTAGCCTATGAGTTCCCGGTAATTCCCGACAGGGCTGTTATTTTACAAAATATTTCCGGTTAAATTTTGTTAAAAGGACCTGCAACAGCTGAGAATAAGCTATCAATGGCTTCACCTTAGAAAACGCCAAATTAGCCTGCTTGTTCAGCAAATTTCGTTTGATTATGCAATGAAAGTGTCAAACGTCAATTCCATGAGGCTGTTCTCATGGAGTTCTCGAAGCTTCATCCAAAGTTCATTAGGCTAACTGCATAGTAATATTGATTAATAACATAAATACCGTTATTTTGCCTTAATGATGACACTAAATACAATAAAGCTGTCCGGTTGGCAACCCATATGTTCACGCATATTTCCCCTTGTTTAATAATGTCCTGTTTATGGAAATGTGACCAATCTGTTTTACTCGTAGCGTAATGCTTTAAAACAATCCACTTTCCCAGGAAGACCGTGAAACGTGCGACTTACAGCAGGGGAAACAGAGAACATGCAGCGCACATGCAGAGAATGGCATTAAAATTAATTGTGAATTCATTGTGTAACGTGCTGCAAACGACGTGCTTATTTCTCTTTAAAATCGTTTTGTTCAGTTATGGAATAACAGGTGAAATCAGCTGGGTTTTAATAAGCTGAGAGTATGGAAACCTGGTCACTGTAATTAAAAAAATATAAAGGACGAAGAATAGCTAAGGTTACAATTTAGTTAACATGGTGACATTTATCTCCGTTTTTTAACTATAGGCTATCGAAAAAAACCTTATGCACAGCGAATCCGCTGTAGCCTAGGCTATTTGAAAAACAATAAAAGCAATATTCACTGGACAAGGTTTTGAACTTTTTTCAGTCACAAACCATTCTATTTACTTACAGGCTGTATTCCTAGATAAACATAGCCGTATTGTAATGACATCTGAAGCGCATTTTCAGAACTCAAATGTCCGTCTATTGCAGTGCGCGAGTTTTCCCTTGAATGACAATTCACGCATTAGGTGCAAATGACAATTCGCGCATTAGGCTTGATATAGGTGTTATCAGCTCCTTTTTAATGGATAGCCATTGTCCCGTACCATCGCACATCGCCTGGATGTTGATGGAGTGGGCTGAGAGCAATGTAATTGTCGCTGAGGGAAAGGTATGTGGACATATGGAACCTTTTATTATTATGCATTTTTGATATAGCCTACACAATAATAATATTTCACATTGTGATCTAGATATTTTAGTCATGCTTGTGCGTGCCCCTGTGTGTAACAGACAGGAGGGTATGCGCGTTGTGCACACACCTATGTAGACGCACTTATATGCACCGTTAAAATAACATGTAAACAACTGCGACATGACTTTAGACCAGGTTTGTGGTGGTTCTAGCGCAAGCGCTTTCTGCTGGCTCAAAATAGCAATACGCCAAAATAATCCTGGCCACTCCTCATCTTAAGACCAACACGCCCAGCTCACTTGCAACGGGCGCAAGAATATATGGTAGTTAAAGGACGTAAGCGGTAGGCGTTATAATGAACCTAGCGCCGGGTGTAAGATAGCAAAGACACTTGCGTTTGGGTTAGCGCTGCTTTGCGCCGGGTGTAAGATAGGGCCCCATGTCTTATGTCCACTGGGCATATATAAACATACACGTATTTACAAGAATTGGAAATGTGCACTTGAAAATTGAAATGTGTACAAAACGCAAGAACATTAAACAAAGAACATTACCTCCTCAAAGTTGAAAGACTTCTCCCCATACAGGCGATTTGCCAGGCTCAGTGCATATGGGGCGCCTTTCTGGTTCAGGTCAGACAACAGTTTGCTGAATCCAGCATGAATGTCATCATCAGCTTTGTGGAAGTGGAGAGACTGCAGACAGGTACAGACAAACACCATGAAACACTGTAAAATGGTTTCTTTACACAAAGTACAAGCAAGGCATAAAAGTGCTCCAGTTTGTGCTGATATTTTCTCACTAATATGCAAATCCAACTCAAATGAATCCTTTTGATTATACCATTAGCACTTTCCATTATAACGGAAGTAACTTATTTTATATAAGCATTAGGATACTTAGGGCCTGATTTACTAAGACCTTTAGCGGGTGCAAAAACATTTAGCACACGCAAAACTAATAAGACAACAAATGATTGGTGCAAAACAAATACCATGACCAATCATTTGTTGTTATTGGTTTTGCGTGTGCTGAAAGGTTTTGCACACACTAAAGGTCTTAGTAAAACAGCCCCTTAATGTGAAAAACTGGGTCTTTATTCAACTCCAATAATCCCAAAAGACAACAAGGAAGACAGAATGATAAGGGGAAAAAAGTGTCAGTTTGTCTTTTTGTCTGTTAGCCTATAACAAAAAATATTTTCTTTGCTCATTGTATCACATTACACATTAGTATATCATTACATATTTGAGATTTTTTGTTAAGTCTTTTATTGTTCAATACAAAAATGCACTAAAATATGACTGCAGTTAAGCCTAAAGACAAACTGAAGTAAATTGGTGAAGCAAAAGACCAAGATACACCAGCCATAGCTCACCAGTCACGCAATCAACATGTTAACACAATGTAAAGGCATCCCATCCTTGCGGTTAGTAACTCCAGCTGCAGTAACTTTGTTTTATCACCTTTAACCTCCTGTGGCAGCTGAGGTTTTTGTACTTGCTGTAGCAGTCCAGGGCTAGCTTCAGGTTTCTTTTCTTTCGTAAAGCCAAGCACCTACAGCATTGTCAACATTTTTAACACTGACACTGAGTTACAAGTAAAGACATATTTCTTTCTGGAAATTCAAAAGGGAATAGTTGTATACACATCATACCGAGCCTTGTATCAACATATGCTGTACAAACTTATTCGAGCAATGTGGATTGAGCACATTTTTTGGAGGAAAACAACTTGGCAATAGAGAACATTTGAGAGACAGAGTATGATTCTTGCACATTTAGTAGCAGGGGCCCCTTACACATGCATCTCAAACAATACTGTGTACAAATTGTTAGTGTTTGTCGCTTGTAAACATCGCAATCAATCATTGTCTGTGCTTAATTTGTGGCAATTACTTCAACTTAGATGACTGAGGTGGTGAAAATGGGATAATTGTTTGAAAAGTGGCTTCACAAAGAGGCTATCATGACCTCTAGCTGGTGGAGGACTGAAGTATCCTGCGAGAAAACAAGGGGAAACAAACTGGTGGCCCTATTTACCTTGTTTTATTACAGTGCTGTGTAAAAGTTATTGCATAAATGACAAGAGCTGCCAAGCCCTGAACACACACATTTTATAACAGTTAACTTTGACTTTTAACCAAATAATATTCTGGTCCATCCTCATAGTTTTACAAATGTGTATAAAAACAAGGCAAATAACTGGATATAAGACTTGCAGCCAATTTTGTAGATGAGAAATCTTCTACTGTATCATTAACATAAAAAGTATATGCACGTTAGCACTCGTGTTATCGGTGACTCCTCATTAGCTTTGTGATTTCAAAATCAGATAAACGAGCCTCGTCAATCGAACAAGTCAATACACTGTCCCCATCGTTTAACCTTTATCTTGCAAGACAGTGTATGCAGCCATGTATGTGTAGTCCTTTCCTCAAACTATCATAGTTCAATGCAAAGTCTTTGTCTATGAGATGTTGCTGAAACACTGTATTACAATTCCAAATTGGGAGGCTGGTTTGCTGAACAAGAGAGAATTTTAAAAAGGTTCCGTTATAAAACCAAGCTGTATATAATCTATATTACTACCACAATAAACAAAAGTAACCACATATGCATTTAATGAGGTTCAAATGTTTTTTAACAATAAATATTTTTTACTTCTGTTTCTTGGAGTGGCTGGTTCTTTTAAACAGTGCCTTTTAGTAAAGATTTTATAGGTTTTATTTTATACCGTTTGAACAGGAGGGCTTTTGTTCACTTAGATTTCCAGGCAGTGGCAGGAAAAGCTGGGAATTATGTGCACAATATCAAAATATTTTCCAAAAATATAAAGAACGTGTAGTATATGCTCAATGTTACACAAACATAAGACAACAAGTAAAATTTATTTTGTGCGTTTCGATTTTGACACCTGCAATTGCAAAACCCTCAATCTGTTGCCTATATAGCTGTTACACCAGCGTTACGTGCACAGTTGTGTCCTTGGAGTCACATGTACAATCAGGTTAGTGCAGAAAGTAAAGAGGAGACGGCACCGTCAAAGCCTTACGAGTATCTCATTGGTTGCCAACTAGAGAGTGTGAAAATATGACATAGGCCAAAATAAATAATAATTTTTTAAAAAGTAATATCTTTGTCTGCGCGGTAAGAAAAAAAAAATTGACAACAAAAAATAAGCAATTTTTTTTGGGAGCGCCCCCACCGATTGGGTATTGACACGGACTAATGCCTATTGTCACAGAAAATGTCTTGCTTCAGTTAGTCAAACAATTCTGTTCCCAATTGCAGTGAGTCACTGGAAACTTAAGCCTCCCACCGTGCTACAGTGTCAGGACACACCCTGTAACACAATAACACCTCTGTATGCCGAGTACAACATAATCCCAAGCTTTCATCCCCACACACTTTACACATTTTCCAATGACTTCAGATGACAAAATGAAAGAAATAAGTAGGAACAAATTACATGAGTAGCGTTGCTCTAGAATAATGCTTATTCATTTTATGTGAAATGTGGCCCATGGCCAAGTGTGTACTTGCTGATCTATAGAGAACATGTTTTTTTTCCCTATAACATGGCACTTTTGGACTTTAAAAACATTTATTTTGTTGGAAAATGCAAACAAAGGAATAGGATAAAATCTAAGATAACCCAATTCCATTTATACTGTAATGCTTATTTTACTGAATTTGCCAAAAGCTAGCTAGAAATTTCTAGAGTTTTAAAGGCAAGAATGGTGAACATTAAATGGATCATTTGAGAATACCAGGATACAATAAGATACTAGGATACTGCTGAAAATTATTAATTTTAACGGGATATGTTATTAATGTACCTTTGATATAGAAAACTTGAAGGGTTTCTTCTCCTGACTTATTTTTCCATAGAGTTCAATAGAGAAATTTGTCAGGAGAAACAACCCTTCAAGTGATCCATCCATATCTACTGCATATCTGGCAGGAGAGTGATGGTTTGAGGCTTGTTTGATACCTCAGACCCTTGATGACTTACAGCCATTTTACCAATCATGTATTCCATACTGTTCCAGCATAAGTTCCAGCTAAATCTAGACCCACCCACCAATTCCCATAGAGATCCATTCAAATGCAGAGACGTTATAGTACCGCTATAAGTAGATGTCCTAACTGACTTGCCAACACTATAGTTTGCTAACATGAAATCTGTGGAGTGGTTAAAAATGAGTTTTAATGACTTCAACCTAAGTGTATGTAAGCTTCCGACTTCAACTCTATAGCCTAAATTCTTTTTTTTAATGTGACAAAAAAAACAACATGCGTCAACACATTCAATAAGTGTTTTCCATGGATCATCCCTTCCAAAATGTCTGTTACACTGAGGTTGCTCAGGTACAGTACAAAATCGCCCCCTTACACAGAATGTAACTGTCTCAATGCAGTTTTGGTGTGCTGGGATGTCTGAGAGTGGCACTGTGCCTGGGTGAACTCACCTCGGACATCTGTGTAGCTGTGTTCCCCCGGGCTCCCATGTACACCATGGCCAGAGCAGAGGAGATGCTGAGGGGCGAGTAGAAAACGCTGTCCGTTTTCTTACTCTCACTTATCTTCTTAAACAGGTCCAGGGAGAACTTGGTATTTGCAGCAATCAGTGGCGCCATTGTTGGTTTCCTGGAACTGCAAGCATTTCCCAATGAAATACATCATGAAATAGGAAAGACATATGGTTTTTCTGCAGTAGAACGGTATGTAAAGTGCAGGAAAACTACAGCTTCACACGCACACCTTACACAGTTTTTATGGCTGATATACCTTTACAACGGGCTTTCGAGACAAAGTTCAGACAGACTACGATTAGGTAATTCCTCCTATAAACTCCTGTGTCGGGGTAACATTTTAAGAATGAACCATCGCTGCACGCTCCCTTTTTATACAGTCTATGCACACTCCTAAAGACAATCTGTGTAAACCTTTGTCATTTAAATTTTCTGTGGTTCTATTGGTTCGTCTTCAATATCCGCAATTCTGAGATTTCCTGACTTGACATGAAAAAAAGAACAAGTTTTCACCTTTTGGATTCCTATGGAGAAAATCCCTGTCTCAATGTCTATGGGTGCATCCAATAGACTGTATAAAAATATGGACAAAGCCACTGTGACGTCACCCATTGCCTTTCCACGGCCTCGTAAAAACTGAATTGAAGCGCGGAAGTCTTTTTCACCGGCCGTTTGTACAAACTGCGCCTGCTCCGTGGAGCCGAAGTGACCTTGGCTTGGAGCAGGGTCAACCGGATATGGCCCGGGCACAGTATGATTGACAGTTCGGAGTGGAGAAGCCACAGAACTATAAAGCCCATAGAACTACATAAAGCCCATGACCTGACCAAACCCACCATTTTGCAAAATAAACTTGCGGTAAACTTCCTTAAGTTGCTAATGTTTTATAATATAACATTTAATTTTCATCCTCGATTTTACTGTGTCATTTATTCGCATTGAATGTGTGGTATTCGTCACATAATTAACGTTCATTCAGTTATCTTCAATTTATATTCAGCTAACATCAGCTAATTTGATTAGCTAGATAGCATACCAGCTGAGCTCGGTAGCCAAGCTAGATGCAATGCATCACCACCTTGCTAAGAGCAGTCTTCGGGACCAAACTAGCTGGCGACACCACGGTTGTGCTTGGACTGGTTGGAATTAAACTTGCTGATTAATTAAATTACATTGACGTAGGTTTTTACGGATATCAGGACCTGGTAACAGTAGGATTGAGTATTGGGGGGAACATTTTGTGGGAATATCGATTGACGGCCTGTATAGGTCCGGAACGATATTCTGGCACTGTTCCTTACAAACTCAGACAAAATGGCAGGGAGGGAGCGGGAGGAAGACAGCAATATCATGGAGTCTAGTGGAGATGAGTGGAGTCGGGTGGGAGAGGTGGTGAAAGGGAGTAAAAGCATGAAGGGAAATAAGAGAAAGAAAAAGGACGGAGCTAGCTCAAGTGGAACGGACAGTGAAGGGGGAGAGGATCCGAAGGTAGAATTGCTGAATGTAGTGGTGAGATTTGAGGGAGAGGGGGGAGTAAAGAAAGTTGATCCGCTGAAGCTAACAAAAATTATTAGAGGACAAGTCGGAGAAGTGAAATATGCGAGAGTTTTGGGAGACGGAAACTTGCTAATAGGGTGCACCAATGAAGTACAGATGGAGAAGGCAAAGAATATGAGTAGTGTTGGAAAAGTTAAAGTATCCAAAGTAATAAGAGTGGGGGAGCAAAGGAGAGGCGGGTGCAAGGGCGTAATTTCGGGAATACCTCTTAAAGTTACAATGAAGGAACTGGAGGATAACTTGCGGGTGAGGAATAGTTTAGTCCAAAGTGCTAAAAGAATGACAAGGGGAACTGAGAAAAAAGAAACTGAGACCATTTTGATAGAGTTTGCAAAAATGGTTCTCCCAAAGGAGATATACTTTGGATTCATGAGATACAGAGTTAGGGAGTTTATACCAAAGCCATTGAGATGTTTTAAATGTCAGGGGTTTGGGCATGTGGCTAATGTGTTTAAGGGGAAGAGAAGATGCGCTAGATGTGGGGGGGATCATGAGTATGGGAAGTGTGGAGAGGGAGTAAAACCAAAGTGCTGCAATTGTGGAGGGAATCACAGTGTTGCTTATTGGGGATGTGAAGTGATGAGAAGACAGGTGGAGGTGCAACAGATCAGAGTGAAGGAAAAAGTATCTTATGCAGAAGCAGTTAGGAGGGCGGGTCAGGAAAAGCAGGCTAAGGAGTATGGACAAAATAGAATGCAAATGACAGTGAATATAGAGGAGGACAAAAAGAAGAGGTGGGAAGAGAAGAAGGGGTTGGTGACCTTTATAGCAGGAGTGATAAATGCAACAGCTGAGGTTAAGTCTAAAACTGAAAGGATTCAAATAATTGTCAAAGCAGCAGTGCATCATCTTGATATGATAGGTTTGAAATGGGAGGAAGTGAGAGACAGTCTCAGTGTTCTGGCAAGTCAAGAGCCATGTGTTGGTTGATAATAACAATGTTAATATTCCAGTGGAATGCAAGGAGTTTGATAGCTAATGGGCAGGATTTAAAGCAATTTGTAGATAGTAGAAGGGAGAAACCGAACATTTTATGTGTTCAGGAATCATGGTGAAACCTCAGTTAGATTTTGTTTTGTTTGGATATGTGGCAATTAGGCGAGATAGGAAAGATGGGGGTGGAGGGGGCTGTGTCACATTTATTAAACAAGGGATGCCTTATAGAGTATTGGGTATTGGAAAAGAATTGGAGTATGTGGTGGTGGAAGTTTGGGTAGAACGGAAGGAAGTAGTGGTGGTGAATTATTATAACCCTTGCAAGAGATTAGAATTAAATAAGCTTGAAGAAATAGAAGGGCAAAGTAGTAAAGTAAGTAAGTAAAATTTTATTTATATAGCACCCTTCTCAGCACGAGTGCACAGAGTGCTTTACAACAATAATAAAATCAGAACATCAATAAAAAATAAGAAATAATAATAATAATTTAAAATCATCCATAAAAGACAGGAAAAATCACAAGAAACAGACATTAAATACATAAAAACAGTGGTTGGGTAGGGATGGCCAAATGCCTGCCTAAACAAATGGGTCTTTAGCTGACTTTTGAAAGTACTCTCCGAGGGTGCAGCTCTCAGGTCCAGGGAGAGGGCATTCCAGAGCCTTGGGGCCGCCGCCCCGAAGGCTCGGTCCCCTTTGGTTTTTAGTCTGGTCCTGGGCACCACCAGGAGCCCCTGGTCGGACGACCTCAGTGACCGGCTGGATGAGTATGGGTGGATGAGATCTGTGATGTAGATGGGGGCTTGACCAAGGAGGGCTCTGTAGGTGAACACCAGGACCTTGAAATGGATCCTGAGTTGCACTGGGAGCCAGTGCAGAGAGGCAAGGATGGGAGTGATGTGGCATGATTTCTTAGACCTGGTGAGCAGCCTAGCAGCAGCGTTTTGGACCAACTGAAGTTGGTCCACAGATGATTTGTTGAGGCAAGTAAACAGGGAGTTACAGTAATCGAGTCTGGAAGAAATAAATGCATGTACAGACATTTCCAATTCAGCATGCGATACAATGGACCGGAGTTTTGCAATATTTCTGAGGTGAAAAAAACAGGTACGGGTAAGGGATTTGACATGCTTGTCCAAATGCATAGACTGATCGAAAATAACCCCCAGGTTTCTTAGGAAAGGGTGTACGTTTCCCTTAAGGGGCCCCATGTGGGTGGCTACTCTAGCGGCAATGTTGTCAGCAGCTACAATCAGCACTTCAGTTTTTGCCGCATTGAGTTGGAGGAAATTACTCCCCATCCAACTCTCAATGGCGGACAGACACTCCTGTAAAATTTTGAGTTTCTCCATTTTGTCAGGTTTGAAGGAGAAATACAATTGGATATCATCCGCATAGCAGTGATAAGAGATACCCTTGAAATTACTGATGAGGGGGCCTAGGGGGAGCATGTATAGGGCGAAAAGGATTGGCGCTAGCACGGATCCCTGTGGCACGCCACATGAAAGGGGTGTGGGGTCAGATTTAAAGGGACCAACAGCCACAGAGAAGCTTCTCTCCTTAAGATAGGAGGCAAACCAATTTAGAGCGCTCCCAGAGATGCCCACCCACTCCCTGAGCCTATCTAACAGGATGCCGTGATCAACCGTGTCGAAGGCTGCGCTGAGATCTAACAGCACCAGGACAGAACATTCGCCGGAGTCAGAGGACATCATGATGTCATTTGAGACTCTGAGGAGGGCAGTTTCAGTGGAATGTTTTTTGCGAAAACCAGATTGGAATCTGTCTGAGATGTTATGGTTTGTCAGGTAGGTGGTGAGCTGGTTAGCGACAGCTTTCTCTAACACCTTCGAGACAAAGGGCAACTTTGAGATGGGTCTGTAATTTTTTGGTAGGGAGGGGTCCAAGTTGGGCTTTTTAAGGAGCGGCTGCACGACCGCCTCCTTAAAGTAGGATGGGACAGAGCCAGAGACTAGGGACTTGTTTATAATGGTAACTAAACTGGGGCCAACAGAGCTAAAAACTTCCTTAAGCATAGGAGTAGGTATAATATCTAGGGGACTCGAGGAGGACTTCATAGAGCTCACTAAGTCTATAAGATCATTCAGTGAGACAGGTGAAAAGCTGCTCAACGATGACTGGGTGACTGGGCAGAGGGGAAGGGGGGAGGGGGAGGGGGTGATGCTCGCCCTTACATCAGCAACCTTACATAGAGCAAGCATTGTGTGGTGTGGGGATTTTAATGCGCATAACACATTGTGGGGGAGTGAGAAAACTGATGTTAATGGCCAAGTAATAGAAGATTTTTTACATGAGAGGAATTTAGTCTGCTTAAATGATGGAAGTAAAACAAGAATAGATGTTAACACAGGAAAGGAGTCAACACTGGATCTTACAATGGTTTCAAATAATATTGCTCCCATATGTGAATGGAAAGTGTATCAAGAAGGCACTATAGGTAGTGACCATTATCCAGTATTATGTACAATAAGCATGAATGCTTCTATGACTAAAGTGGACAGGGGGGGGAAATGGGTGTTTGGGAAAGCTAAATGGGAGAAGTTTAAGGAAGAGTGTGATGAGTATCTGAATCAGATCAATGATAACATGACCATAGAAGCTCTGGATAAGGAAATAAGAAAAGGTATTAGAACAGCTGCACTGAGATCCATCCCTAAGAGTAAAGGCAAAATAAAGAGGAAGGCAGTACCATGGTGGGATGATAACTGTAAAGAGGCTGTGAGAAACCGAAATAAGGCATTTAAATTATTGAAAATAACCCATAATTTTGATGAGCAGAGTGTGCCATTTACTGTGGGAGAGTTAAAAAGGGCATTGGCTAAAGCTGGTATGACTGCACCAGGGAAAGATGAAATATGCTATGTGATGATAAAACACTTAAGTGAAGAAGGTCTGAACAAATTATTATTACTGTTTAACAAAGTGTGGGAGGAAGGTAGAATACCTGTGAGTTGGAAGGAGGCGGTCATTGTACCCATAAGGAAGCCAGGTAAAGATGCAAGCAAACCAACAAGCTATAGACCAATTGCATTAACATCGCACTTACACTACTCACAAAAAGTTAGGGATATTCGGCTTTCGGGTGAAATTTCAGGATGAACCTAAAATGCACTATAACCTTTACAGGTGAAATTAATTTGACCTTCTCTAAACTTTTGAATGCACATGTCCAACTATTCAATGTTTCAGTACTTTTTGCACAACTTGCTGTTCTCTAACAAGGAGCTGAACGGCAAAATTCACAACAGGTGTTTGATCCATGAATCGACCAATAAATTTCCTGGTTCAATTAGAATTGGTATTTAAACAGTCCTCTTCATCATGCTGTTCACATTTTGACATCATGAGACCAAGACGACACCTAACAATTGATCAACAGTACCTCGCCATTGCGAGGCTTCAAACAGGATGTTCTCAGAGGGAAGTGGCCACTGAGCTTAGAGTGTCACAGAGTGTCATCAGCAGGTTGCAACAGAGATACAGAGAGACTGGAAGAGTCACAGAAAGGCATAGAAGTGGACGTCCTTTGGCCACATCCCACACTGATGACCGCTTCATTGTGAACAGTGCCCTGCGGAACCGGATGATGAATGCCACTCAACTCCAGGCACATTTAAGGGAGGTGAGAGGCACCCAAGTGTCACGTCAGACCATTCGAAACCGTTTACATCAGCGTGGTCTGCGTGCTAGACGACCTGCAAGGGTACCTGACCACACCACCAGGCACAGGCGTCATCGTCTTGCATGGGCCAGGGAGCATTTACGCTGGACGAGGGACCAGTGGGCCTCAGTGCTGTTCTCTGATGAAAGTCGATTCACGTTGAGCAGAAATGATGGCCGCCAACGATGTTGGAGACGTCAAGGAGAGCGCTATGCATCAGCCACTGTTGTCACCAGACGACCCTTTGGTGGTGGCGGTGTTACAGTGTGGGCAGGTGTGTCTAGTCAATACAGAACTGCCCTACACTTTGTGAATGGTACAGTGACAAGCCCATACTACCTGAATAACATCATTAATCCAGTCATTGTGCCCCTGCATGAACAACACAGGCCTAATTTCATCTTCATGGACAACAATGCTCCAGCTCATCGAGGTCGCATCATTAGGGAAAGGCTGCTGGAGACTGGGGTACCTCAAATGGAGTGGCCTGCACTTTCTCCAGACCTGAATCCCATAGAAAACCTATGGGATCAGCTGACTCACCGTGTAGAGGCTCGTAACTCTGTACCCCAGAACCTCAATGACCTGAGGGCCGCCCTTCAAGAAGAGTGGGATGCCATGCCTCAGCAGACAATAAGTCGACTTGTGAACAGCATGAGACGTCGTTGTCAAGCTGTAATTGATGCTCAAGGGCACATGACAAGTTATTGAGACATTGACATTTTTGTTGTGGTATACCCACCACTGTTGTTGGCTTTTGTTTCAATAAATTGTTTGAGATGAGGAAATCACCATTGCATGCTTCTACTTAAATGCCCTACTTTCATGATACATATAATATCACTGTAGCGTGAACTTACATTTTCCATAAATTTCACCCGAAAGCCAAATATCCCTAACTTTTTGTGAGTAGTGTATGTAAACTGATGGAGAGAATGGTAAATGAAAGACTGGTGTACTTTTTAGAGAAACAGGATGTAATTGTAGGATGTCAAAGTGGATTTAGGAAAGGAAGGGGTACTTTAGATCCAGTGCTGCGTCTAGAAGATGAAGTAAGGAAGGCACAAATAAATAAAGAGACAGTAGCGTCAGTGTTCTTCGATGTAGAAAAAGCGTATGATATGCTTTGGAAGGAGGGGCTTCTGATAAAGCTAAATGCAATAGGAATTGGGGGTAAAGTTTTTAACTGGATAATGGACTTTTTGAACAAAAGAACAATACAAGTAAAGATAGGATCTGAAATGTCCAATAAATATGAGGTTGAAAATGGAACACCACAGGGGAGTGTGATAAGTCCTGTATTATTTTTAATTATGATAAACGACATCTTTGGAAATGTATCAGTGGACATGGGAAGGTCATTATTTGCAGACGATGGGGCTCTGTGGAAAAGAGGGAGAAATTTGAGTCATATAGTTAAAAAGGTGCAAGAGGGAATAAATCAAGTTGAGATGTGGGGGAAGAAATGGGGTTTTAAGTTCTCAGTTGAAAAGACTAAGGCAATGTTCTTCACAAGAAAGAGAGTTAGAGGAAATTTAAACTTGCAACTATATGGGAATAATTTAGAGATAGTTGAGTCATTTAGATTCTTAGGAGTATATTTTGACTCTAGATTAACACGGAGGGAACACATTAAATGTATTGTGGATAAATGCAAAAAGGTTTTAAATGTGATGAGATGCCTTGTGGGGTTGGACTGGGGAGCGGATGTAGCATCCTTGAAGTATATTTATGTAGCACTAATTAGATCAAGGCTGGACTATGGGAGTGTGGTGTATGGATCTGCAGCAAAAACTGTGCTTGGAGGGTTAGATGTGATCCAGGCCCGGGCCCTTAGATTATGCATAGGAGCAGTGAGAACATCACCTGTGTGTGCCCTTCAAGTAGAAGCAGGATAAATGCCACTGGGTTTACGCAGGAAACAGCTCACTGTAAATTATTGGATGAATTTGAGAGGGCACGGAGATAATCATCCAACCAAAAGAGTGCTACAGGCCTGCTGGGAAAGACAGGGAACAGTTAAAACAAGTTTTGGCTGGACAGGGGATGGAGCAGCAAGAGATCTGGGAGTGTATGGAATGAGGTTCTGTCTGACAGTGTATAGGCCTAGACTCCCTGTGTGGATACTTGAACCATTAACAGCGGCAGTGTAGTATAATGGTTAAGGAACTGGACTTGTAACCGAAAGGTTGCAGGTTCGATTCCCAGGTAGAACACTGCCGTTGTACCCTTGAGCAAGGTACTTAACCTGAATTGCTTCAGTATATATCCAGCTGTATAAATGGATAAATGTAATAAGAAGTTGTGTAAGTCGCTCTGGATAAGAGCGTCTGCTAAATGCCTATAATGTAATATAATGTAATTAATCGTAGATCTAGAGTTGCTGCACATTAAGGCAAGGAGGGAAAATGCAGATTTAGTTAATGAGTTTTATTGGTATACAGAAAGTAAATACACAGAGTATGTACAGGTGTTTACGGACGGATCAAAAGATCCAATAACAGACAACACTGGTTCTGCTGTTGCAGTTCCTAATAGTAGGACAGAAGTATGCAAACGGACGTCAAACTTTTTAAGTGTATACACAGTTGAGTTGTATGCCATATGGATGGCTTTAGAGTGGATTGAACAAGCCAAACCTAACAGAGCCCTCATTTGTAGTGATTCCGCAGCAGCTCTGTACAGTCTAAAGCTAGGTACATCCAGTAATCGCCAAGACCTATTATTTGAAATAATGGAAATTCATTCACGAGTGGTAAAACAAGGCACTGTGGTCACATTAATTTGGGTTCCTGCACACATGGGTATTAAGGGTAATGAGAAAGTGGACAAATTAGCCAAACAAGCTGTTAGAAAAGAAAACATAGACACTGCAATTGAACTTTCTAAAGCAGAAGGAAAGAGTATAGCATGGAAGGAAATCAATAAAGAGTGGCAGCAGTACTGGGATCAGGAGATAAGAGGACGACACCTACATGCAATACAAAAAAGAGTGGGTAGGGAGAGAAACAGAGGAGGAAATAGAAAAGAGGAGGTAGTGATGACCAGACTTAGAATAGGACATAGTAACTTGAACGGGACTCTCAACATTATAGGGAAACATCCAAATGGGCTTTGTGAACAGTGTCAGTTACCAGAAACAGTAGAGCACGTTCTTCTTAACTGCCGGAAATATGTCACCGAAAGAAAGGACATGATGGATGGAATGGAAAGAGCAGGACTAACAGGAGCAGGTTTAAAATACATTCTGGAGTGTGGTGGAAGTGGACAAGGCAGGAAGTATTTGAGCACATTTCTAAAGAGAACAGGACTGATGGGAAGAATCTGACAAAATGGACACTGTAGGAGTTAACTAACTCCAGAAGATGGCAGTAATGCAACGCAAAGGATGCAAGATGCCGTTAAACACCAAAGAAGAAGAAGAACCACCTTGCTAACCGCTAATTAACTCGACTGTGGCAGAGCAGTCTGTCACGGTTTGCCGCAGCATGAAACCCCGTTCTGAAAACTCTTCCTGATAAAGTGGGAATTAAGGTTAGTGGGTTCACACGCTAGCTAAAAGCACAGTAGCTACATCGTAGCTGGCATTAACTTTTATCTGCATCCTGTAACCTAATCACAAACATTGCAAACATTTACAAACGCAGACTCCGTATTCTTTTCCGATAAATTATTGGTTTTATTTTAAACATCCCCGTATTGAGTCAGTAGGCTACAAACATACCGCTAACACGTTGGCTCTATTCCCCGCACATTTTCGTAATTTTTGGCACCTAAAATGATCCAGGTGTAGAAATGTCCAGTTAGATTTCTAGCTAGAGCAGCTGGCTAACGTTAGCTAGGCAATCACGGTAGCTAGCGAACTTATATGGCCAGCCAGCAAGGATTACTACTACTTCTTCTTCTTTGTGTTTTTAGGCGGATTACAATACCAACTTTAGGTGCATACCGCCACCTACCGTACCGGAGTATGTAGAACAGGATTCCAGGAAAAAATAAATAAATGAATATAATTATTTCTTTATTCTATGATATTAAATTAAGTTAATAAATAAAATTATAAGTATAAAGTAAAATTCTATATTCTATTAAACAATCCTGAACCTATTAAGAACTCTATTATCCCTCTCTGTACTTCCCACACCTTATCACCATTTGTTCCTAATATCCCTTCCAAATCCCAACCTCGTCCAACCTCTCTTACCCTTTGTTGCAAACGCTCCCTTTCATCTTTATATTTTATGCAATGCATTATTATATGTTCAGTGTTTTCAATTATACCACAATGTGCACAACTATGCGAATTTACTTTACCCAATAAAAATAAAGTTTTATTTAGACCCGTATGGTCAAATCTTAGTCTTGATATGACTACCTCCTCTCTTCTGCTTCGCCCTTTAACACTCTGTGCTCTAACGGACTTTTGTACCCTATAATATGTTCTACCCTTACTGTCCTCGTCCCATTTTTTCTGCCAGCATTCCAGTATTTTCTTTTTAATTAATGCTTTACCTTCCCCTATTCCAAATGCTATATTAATTATGTGTGTCATATTTAGCTATCTTTTTGCCATCCTGTCTGCAATTTCATTACCCTCTAATCCGACATGTGCAGGTACCCAACAAAATATTGTTTCTATTCCCATTCTCTGCGTTCTAAATAGACATTGAAACATTTCATATACTAGGTCTTCCCTAATTGAGTTCATTGTCTGTAGGCTAAAAAGAACTGCTGCAGAGTCAATACACAGCACCACCCTGTCTGGTCTCACTTCTTCCACCCATTGGAGACTAACAATCACTGCCATCATCTCGGCTGTATATACTGATAATTTATCAGAAATTCTCTTCCCTATATGTATTTTAAATTGTGAGATATACAGTCAAGCCGGAAAGTATCCCCACCCTTTCACCTTCTCCACGTTTTATTACGTTACAGACTTATACTACAATAGATTGAGTTCATTTTTTGCCTCAAACATCTACACACAACACCCCATAATGACAATGTGAAAAAAGTTTTTTTGAGATTTTAGCAAATTTATTAAAAATAAAAAAATAAAATTTCTCATTTACATAAGTATTCATACCCTTTGCTTTAACATATTTTTAAAGTATCATATTTCATATTTGGTCGCATATCCTTTACATGCTGTTACTTCCTGAAGTCTGTGACCATCAACATCAAAAAACTGTCGATATCTTATTTTCAGGTACTGTTACAAGCGATACTATAACCTCTCTGCATTTGAATGGATCTCTATGGAAATTGGGGGGTGAGACTAGATTCACCTGTAAATTACACTGGTACAGTATGGAACACATGGCTGGCTAAATGGCTGTAAGTTATCAAGGGTCTGAGCTATCAAACGAGCCCCAAACCATCACTCTGTTGCCAGATATGGAGTAGATGTGGATGGATCACTGCAAGGGTTATTTCTCCGGACTCATTTTCCTATAGAACTCTATGGGGAAAAAAGTCAGGAGAAACAACCCTTAAAGTGATCCATCCACATCTACTCCATATCTGGCAACAGAGTGATGGTTTGGGGCTCGTTTGATAGCTCAGACCCTTGATAACTTACAGCCATTTAGCCAGCCATGTGTTCCATACTGTACCAGTGTAATTTACAGCTGAATCTAGTCTCACCCCCCAATTTCCATAGAGATCCATTCAAATGCAGAGAGGTTATAGTATCGCTTGTAACAGTACCTGAAAATAAGATATCGACAGTTTTTTGATGTTGATCGTCACAGACTTCAGGAAGTAACAGCATGTAAAGGATATGCGACCAAATATGAAATATGATACTTTAAAAATACGTTAAAGCAAAGGGTATGAATACTTATGTAAATGAGAAATTTTAGTTTTTTATTTTTAATAAATTTGCAAAAATCTCAAAAAAACTTTTTTCACATTGTCATTATGGGGTGTTGTGTGTAGAATTTTGAGGGAAAAAATGAATTTAATCAATTTTGGAATATGTCTGTAACGTAATAAAACGTGGAGAAGGTGAAAGGGGTGGGGAGACTTTCCGGCTTGACTGTATACTCCTATTCCTACATGGTCATTTTGATCTTTTGATCCGTCAGTAAAGATATGTAGGTAATTAGAATATGTGTTTATTATATGCTGGTTTGCACAGTATCCTATTTCATGTTCCGCCCAATTTTTCTTTAGTTCCAGGATACTAAAATCAACTTTAGCTTTAGGGAAGAGCCATGGGGGAACATTACTTATTGGAGTAGGGGAATTGAAATGTATTCCATCTAGGTCATATTCTTCTGATTTATCTTTTATCTTCCATCCAAAACCTATTCCGTTATGTTTATACTCCCAGCATTCGTTTAGGACACTTTTAGTGGCATTTTCATCCCCACATCCCCTAAGACGAATCCAGTATGTTAGAGCCAGTTTGTCTCTCCTGAGCTCTAGTGGGATTTCCCCTGATTCCACTAACACGGCATTACATGGTGTTGATCTCATTGCACCGATGCTAAGTTTCAAGGCTTTGCTTTGCATTCTATCAATTTGGTTTAAGTGCGATTTAGCTGCTGCCCCATAAACAAAACACCCATAGTCAATTGCTGATCTCATCAAAGCCCTATATATATCTATTAATGCCTGCTTATCTGCTCCCCATGTATATCCAGATATAGCCCTCATTAAATTTATTACTTTTTTACATTTAGTTTCTAGCTTTTCCACATGTGTCTTCCATGTACATCTCTCATCTACCCAAATTCCCAAATATTTAAATTCCTTTACTTTTTCCATTGGTTGTCCATATAAAAGAAGACACTGTTCTTCTATCTTTTTCTTTCTAGTTATGTACATGTAGCAAGACTTACTTGTTGAGATTTTAAAACCCCAATTGTATGACCATTGCTCTACCTTTAAAATAGCTTTCTTAATCTCTCTCAGCACACTTGTGTTGTCTCTCCCCCTAATCCATATAGCTCCGTCATCTGCATATAATGATGAGCATATCCTTCTGTCAAGATTCATGAATATATCATTAATCATAATGTTAAATAACACCGGACTAATGACGCTTCCTTGTGGAATTCCGTTAACGATATCATACTCATCAGATAACTCTGGTCCTACCTTAACTCTAAACTTTCGTTCTGATAGAAAATCTAGTACCCAGTTGTAAAATCTTCCACTAATGCCCATTCTATTCATTTGAATTAACAGCCCTTCCCTCCACATAGAATCGTACGCTTTTTCGATGTCAAAGAAAACAATCACCATCAATTCTTTCATTTTAAATGCTTTCTCTATTTCATTGCTAACTTTAACAAGTGCGTCCATGGAAGACCTACCCTTCCTGAATCCATTCTGGTATGATGCAATTAAGCCTCTCCTTTCTAAGAAATAGTTAAGTCTTCGGACCAAAATCTTTTCCATCCATTTGCACAGATGCAAAGTTAAAGCAATGGGTCTATAATTTCCAGCATTATTTGGGTTTTTACCGGGTTTGCTAAAAGGTAAAATAAGTGCACTCTTCCATCTTTTTGGTAACAATCCTTCTCTCCATATTTTATTGAACAGTTCCAGAATTATTCTCAGTACTTGATCAGGTAATTTACGAAACATAGCGTAACTTAGTTGATCCTGCCCCGTTGCTGTGTATCCAGTGTTATTTATCGCTATTTCTAACTCACTCATAGTCAGCTCAGCATCAAGATTTGTGTCTATATTATTATTTTTTCCCCCAAGTATATTACGATTTTCCCTTATCACTGTCTCTTTTCTCTTTTTATGCAGATCGTCTAAGTGATTCCCACTGTGTACATTAGCAAAGCTCTTACCCAATATATTAGCCTTTTCTTTATCTGTTACAGCTATTGTTTCTCCATTCTCTAAGATTGGGATTTTAGTATATTTCCTTTTGCCACTCATTGTCTTTAACATTTGCCATACATCACCTAGTTTCACTTCTCTGCCTATAGTAGCACAGTATTTCCTCCATGCATTCTTTTTACTGGATTTGATAATTCTACGAGTCAGAGCTTTTTTCTTTTGATAATCCATTAGGTTTTCTTGATTCAAGTTAGTCCTTAACACTCGTAATGCTTTATTTCGTTCTCTGATAGCTTTAGTGCATTCTTCATTCCACCATGGTACCGCTTTCCTTTTCCCTGTTATTCTACTCATGGGTATACTCTTTGATGCAGCATTCAAAATTAAGTTAGTCACTATAGAATAGCATTCTTCTATACTACCATTCATTGAAATTGACTTAATTCCCTCTATGCAGTATTCTTGATATTTTTCCCAGTCAGCTTTTTCAAAGCACCATTTTTCTAATACGTACCTTTCTTGGGCATGCATATTCATTTCTATAGAGCAGAAGATTGGATAATGATCACTTCCTATACTAGAACTATCATCCACGTTCCATTTGCATGAGCATGCTATATTTCTAGATACTAACGTTAGATCTAGACATGATAGGATATTTCTGTATATATATAATCTTGTTCCTTTTCCATCATTAAGACATACTAATGCTCTTTCTTCTAACAGTTCTTCAACTACATTGCCATTATTGTCTGTATGTATACTGCCCCATAAGCTATTATGTGCATTGGAATCACCGCACCAGATTTCTCCTCTACCATGTTCAATTGTATTAAACATTTCAGCACTCAGCTTCTTGCACGGGTTGTAAAAGTTGATTATTTTGAGACTGACACCTGTATTACACACTTCAATAATTACGCATTCTATGTCTGCTGGTGATGGTATTCTTCGGAAGACGACACTATCTTTGACAAATGTAGCACAACCGCCGCCTTGGTTGTCTACCCTGTCATACCGGGCTGAGGTATATCCTGGGATAATAAAATCTAGATGGGGTCGTAACCAGGTTTCTTGTACACATATAATATCCGGTCATGGTTTTGCGTCAATTATATATTTTTTAAATTCTTGGCCATTTGCAATGATACTTCTTGCGTTCCATTGTAATAAATGGATCACCATAATAATTTTAATCAATAGCCTGCCCCCCTCCATCTGAGTTTACTTTCAGCATTTTATGTATCTCTTCTGCTTTCAGGTCTTTAATACCCAAAAATTCTTCCGCTGCATTCACCACTGTCTTAATTCTGTCACTTTTCTTCTCTTGCTTGGTAGCCACATTTATTATTTTACAAATGAAGGCTATGAAGCTTGTCTGATCCACTACCAACGAATCTTCTTTAACCTTACATTTATGGGCACATTGAGTCTGCTGTACAATCGGATCACTTCTGTCTTCTTGCTGAATTCTAGGTCTGCTTGTTCTCTGGGGTAAAGGCCTAGGCCTACCACTACCTTCTTCACCTCTCCCCACCTCTTCATATGTTACAGTTCTTTGCATTTCTTCATTTACTTTCTTTAAAGCATCTGCATAGGATATATTATTAATCACTTTATATTTCTGTACCTCTTTTGCTTTAATCTGAACGGCACAGCCCCCAAACGCAGCACTATGATCTCCTCCACAGTTGCAACATCGCAGTTTAGCGCCTTTCTCACATTTGCCGTAATCATGTTCTCCCCCACATTTTGCACATCTTTGTTTGCCGCGGCACTGTTGGGCTATGTGTCCAATTCTTTGGCATTTATAACAACGTATTGGTTTTGGGATATACTCTCTCACCCTATAATTGATCCACCCTATTTTGACTTCTTTAGGAAGTGTGCTCTCAAATTGTACCAACATTGACAGACTATCTTTCTTTACTCCATCTTTGTTTGTCTGCAACCTCTTAACTTCTATTATTTTCCCCCCTCTAATTTCTTTCTTGACTTCCTCCTCGGTCATTTCTATTGGCACATTTGAAATTACACCTCTCAGTTTAGCTATTATTCCGGGAATATGCGTTGAGATTTGTGTTCCATCAAGTGTATCTAACTTGAGGATTTTGTCTTGTTGATGTTTATTTGTAGCTGAGATAAGGATTTTCCGGTTGTTAAGAAATTTGGCAAATCTAATCTTTCCAATTTCTTTTTCAATTACTTTAGTCATTTTAACTGGGTGAAACTGACCTGTCTCCCTCCCAAACACAATTACGACTTTCCACTCCTTTTCCGTCTCTTGCACCTTTCCCAACTGCCCTGTATTGCCCCGATTATCTTTTACTTTTTTAGCAGCACCCCCTTCTCCTTGACTACCATGATCTGACCAATCTTCTGTTCTACCTTTCATCTCCTTCAGTTTCTTCCTTTTATTAGACATGGTATACCACTCCATATTTCCCTCTTCACCACCCTCTGAGCTGTCACCCATTCTACACTCACGGTACGGTTGATTGCAATCCGCCTTGCTTCCTGGTTCCCCTAACGCGTGTCTTTCTCTCTCCTACACGATCTGTCTCTACACCAAACAAAATCCGACGGCTTCCTCAGTCGAAAATGGCGCCTAAACGCTGTAGTCGAACCGAAATCTCCCGTCGTCCTCTTGCCTGCCTGAGCGAAGTGTGCTACCCAGTTGAACCGGATCGCAAGGATTACTTGACAGCAAGGATAACTTAAGTTAAAATGGCTTGCCATAAGCTATCGTTAGCTTGCTAGCTAAATGTTAAAACGACTTACCGTGAGATATCGTTAGCTTGCCAGCTAGCTAACCCAGCATCGCTAAGCAATGGTAATGTTCATGACAGGGGAGTACATAACAGGGGGCTATTGCGTAGGGCCGTAGGCTACGGGAGGAATAGCTAAATTAATTAAAACGCACGCTATGTAGCTAGACTATTACGGTACCCACGACTGTTTCCGTTACAGTTATCTTGACAAACAAACCTGTCAGTGCCTCTGACAGCACACGCACTCTAAAATCAGTTTAGAGTGGTATTCGAGATATACTCCCTTGTGGAAAAATAATATACTGCAGTATATTCAAAATATATCAAAATTATATTCACAATATATTTTAAATATACTGCAGTATATTGCATTTCCATAAGGGCTAGCAGATAAATCATACTGCCTCTATTCCATTACCTTCACAAATCAGCCACGGTTGTCTATATATCTACATGGAGGGTTCTCTCTGAAACCATTGGATTGAAGTCATTATGTATTCTGGATAGTGAGCAGCAAACCTCTGAATAGTACCTTCCAGAACCATAATGAGGTATGTAATATACAGTATATTTGACTAGTTATTAAAAATGAACTACAGGATTAACAAATCAGCCAACAGTTGTGAATATATCCTCATGCAGTCTTCTCTCAGAAACCATTGGATTGAAGTCATTATGTGTTCTGGTTAGTGAGCAGCAAGCCTCTGAATAGTACCTTCCAGAACCATAATGAGGTATGGAATATACAGTATATTTGAAAATTTATAAAAAATGAATTACAGGTTTCACAAATCAGCCAAGGTTGTGAATATATCCCCATGCAGTCTTCTCTCAGAAAGTATTGGATTGAAGTCATTATGTATTCTGGTTAGTGAGCAGCAAGCCTCTGAATAGTACCTTCCAAGCCCATAATGAGGTATGTAATATACAGTATATTTGACTAGTTATTAAAAATTAACTACAGGATTCACAAATCAGCCATGGGTTGTGAATATATCCCCATGCAGTGTTCTCTCAGAAACCATTGGATTGAAGTCATTATGTTTTCTTGTTTGTGAACAGCAAGCCTCTGAATAGCACCTTAATTAATCCACCTGGTTTGAGTGGTAACGTTAGGCTAATAGGAGCCCCGGATTTGCCGCACTGATGCCGCACTGTTGACAACGAAAAAAAAAAGGTTTGTTTTCCTTTAAAATAGAGATTGTGAAATAATTCACAAATAGTGTCCTTTCCAGGACAAGTCATTACAGACACCTTTGTCATCCCGTTTTTGAGTTATTGCGTTGTGAATGAAAAATCGCTGGGCATTGTTGGTATTATTCGACGAATTAAGGATGATGGTGAGATAGCATAACAGTTGTGAAAAAATTCACAAATCACCCTGAGCAAAATGCAACCGGTCTGAGCTGTCATGGTTGCTGAATTATGAAATTATGAGGCTTTTAAAATGAATGCACATAACGGCAATTGAAACGGAAGAGTTGAGTAAAAAAAAAACATCCGTGATAAATTCACAAATCATGCTTTGCACAATGTAATTATGTTCTTAACGTTTTGTCTCAGGAACAAAATGTATTAACCACCGAATATGAATATCGAACTTGAATATCGAACTGCAAGCTATCTTTACCACGGTCTGGTAGACTCCTGCACTTGAGCACAGTACAATCTTTAGGATATCCTACACTTGTAGTCTGCAGCTGGTGCATACAAATTTCAGAAGCAGGCACTTTGTTTCATTTTCCATCTTTGTGTCATTGTCTTTTGTGAACAATATTTGTGATGGGGAACCTACGCATTGCCGAATTGAAAAGAAGGGGATCAGGGGTGTGGCTATACTTCATAAGCCTCTAACCCCCGTGTCCCTTCACGCCACTGTCTGACTCTACAGGAGTACAGTCTACAGTCTGACTCTGCTTCTTACATTTTCTCTATACCAAAATTACATTTAAGATGCCTAGCCTATAGGCAATATAGATATTACCGTGCTTTATTCAGTTCGCTATCATAAAATGATCGGGATGTAACAAACAAGCCTGCGTAAATTGGCTACTAGTCTATAATCTATTGATACCACACGCAAAGAGGTGGGTGATCGTGATGTGCAGCTACAATTTATTTTTGTCGCTAACTTTGTTTTGCTAACATCACATTACTAAACTAGCAAGCCACTGTCAAGTAGTAGGGTATTAGGCTACTGCTGGCAAATGCATAGTCGTCGTTAGTTTGCTGGCTAATGTCGTTACTCTATTAAGTCACTAAGGTGCACTTTAAGTCGACACCACTTTAAAGTGGTTGAATACTCACTCAGTTTTCCTAATGTAGTGGTGTGTCAAGTTCCAGGCAATCAGAGATGTGTGTGAAGCTTATTACTTCACGAAAAAAGTAGTCTACTTCTCAGCCGGGCACGCCCACATCACCGAGTGATTTTTTTTGTGTGTCCTGCAATATTTTCCGAAAGGGACACACACATATATTACCCTTTGTAACTGTAGCCTACCCCTCCTTTATTAAACCACAAAAGTATTGCTGGCTTTACCGTTTGCGTGCCAAAAAAAACAAAAAAAAACATCATGCAGTGTCTGTCCAAAGAAAGTGTTATTAAAATGTTAAATATTATTTTGCTATGAAATATTTACTCTGAGAGAATAAAGCAAAAAACCAATACAAATGCATTTAGGGGAAAATAAGTGAAATAATGAGGAACTGAAACCGCTGCACAGATCGTTGAAATGGATAAGGAAAGGATCATAGAAGGGGGGAAAAACAGAGTATGCTTCAGTATAATAATAATAATAATAATTATTATTATTATTATTATTATTAATAAAGAGGTCTGGGATTGAATAAAGCTTTTCACTGCCTAAAGACAACATAGTGACCTTGCATCAGATGACACTGAATAGGAAAATAAACACATTTTTAATAGATTTGGGTAATAATCAGACCTTCATTTCCACAATGCTGTTTTTAATGGGGAATATTCTCCTTTTCTCCTTCCTTTTGTTATTAGTTCTGTGTAACTGCATCAACCTGCGAAAAATCCGTTCTCTCCAAGATTGTGATTCATCAGGAGTATTAAAGGGATAGTTCGGAATTTTGGACATAATTGTCTCAATTACGACTTACCCATGATGGAGTTGATTGATGGAAACCAGACACTTCCATGCTGTCCCTTGTTTTGGACATACACACATTGCTAATGCTAGCGCAACTCTGAGGTATCGAGTAGCATCCACTACCAAACGCACTGAAACACTCCACATTGCACCCAAACCAAATAAAATACGACGACAGTTTATCGGGGTTATTTTAAGTGATTATGCCATCATTTTTCAAGTCAAACTATCGTTGAATCCTTTACTTTGTGCTCACCTAAATTCTCCGTGGAAGTAGGCCTACGGCGTTAGTTTAGTAGGTAACGTAAAGTAGCCTATATAGCTCTGCCGGCCAAAAACAATATCGCGCGTGTGAAAGAATCAGACTCGTAGTATTGTTAGCTAACGTTCAGGTAAGATGGTATTTCGGTGTGTATTTCAAGGTTGTTCAAATCATGCAAAAAATAAAATAAAAAATGGGCACCACAAAGTTTTCACTCATTTCCAGTGGAAGATCAACAAAGAAAACAGCTGTGGCTTCTTGCTGCTCGCATGGATGTCACCAATTGAGACTCTAAAAAAGTTAAAAGTGTGTAGTGACCATTTCACGGAGGATGACTATGTGAAAATCAAAAAAGGACGGTCGGGACAACCTCTACTGAAGGAGACTGCTGTGCCATCACCTGTTTTTCTTCATGCACCGAAAACAACTGACGAGCAGGTAACTAATAAATGATTGCATGCGTGATCTATCTATTCAATTTAGCTAGCTAGTTGCCACGATTGGGAAGTCATGGAAGTGGTCAAACATTTCCTGCAAATTGGTAGCCAGTGTTCTTCTTTGTATATGCTGTGTTATTCTGTAGCATGTTTGTGTTTAGCTGACTTGTTGTCTACCAAATATGTAACTTTACGGCAAAACGGATTGTGTCGGCAACTGTGGAGTACAGCAGATAGCCTACAGGCAGATAGCAGATTAGAATAGATTGGCAATGCATGCGCAGTAAGCCTCTGAATAGCACCTTCCAGGCCCATAATGAGGTATGGAATATACAGTATATTTGAACATTTATTAAAAATTAATTACAGGTTTCACAAATCCGCCAAGGGTTGTGAATATATACCCATGCAGCTTTCTCTCAGAAACCATTGGAATTAAGTAATTATGTGTTCTGGGTAGTGAGCAGCAAGCCTCTGAATAGCACCTTCCAGGCCCATAATGAGGTATGGAATATACAGTATATTTGAAAATTAATTAAAAATGAATTACACATTTCACAAATCAGCCAAGGTTGTGAATATATCTACATGGAGGGTTCTCTCTGAGACCATTGGATTGCAGTCATTATGTCTTCTGGTTAGTGAACAGCAAGCCTCTGAATAGCACCTTCCAGGCCCATAATGAGGTATGGAATATACAGTATATTTGAAAATCTATTAAAAATTAATTACAGGTTTCACAAATCAGCCAACGTTGTGAATATATCTACATGGAGGGTTCTCTCTGAAACCATTGGATTGAAGTAATTATGTGTTCTGGTTAGTGAGCAGTAAGCCTCTGAATAGCACCTTCCAGGCCCATAATGAGGTATGGAATATACAGTATATTTGAACATTTATTAAAAATTAATTACAGGTTTCACAAATCCGCCAAGGGTTGTGAATATATACCCATGCAGCTTTCTCTCAGAAACCATTGGAATGAAGTAATTATGTGTTCTGGGTAGTGAGCAGCAAGCCTCTGAATAGCACCTTCCAGGCCCATAATGAGGTATGGAATATACAGTATATTTGAAAATTAATTAAAAATTAATTACAGGTTTCACAAATCAGCCAACGTTGTGAATATATCTCCATGCAGTGTTCTCTCTGAAAGCATTGGATTGAAGTCAATATGTCTTCTGGTTAGTGAGCAGCAAGCCTCTGAATAGCACCTTCCAGGCCCATAATGAGGTATGGAATATACAGTATATTTGAAAATTTATAAAAAATTAATTACACGTTTCACAAATCAGCCAAGGTTGTGAATATATCTACATGGAGGGTTCTCTCTGAGACCATTGGATTGCAGTCATTATGTCTTCTGGTTAGTGAGCAGCAATCCTCTGAATAGCACCTTCCAGGCCCATAATGAGGTATGGAATATACAGTATATTTGAAAATTTGTTAAAAATTAATTACAGGATTCACAAATCAGCCAAGGGTTGTGAATATATACCCATGCAGTGTTCTCTCAGAAACCATTGGATTGAAGTCATTATGTGTTCTGGTTAGTGAGCAGAAAGCCTCTGAATAGCACCTTCCAGGCCCATAATGAGGTATGCAATACACAGTATATTTGAAAATTAATTAAAAATGAATGACAGGTTTCACAAATCAGCCAACGTTGTGAATATATCTGCATGCAGTGTTCTCTCTGAAAGCATTGGATTGAAGTCAATATGTCTTCTGGTTAGTGAGCAGCAAGCCTCTGAATAGCACCTTCCAGGCCCATAATGAGGTATGGAATATACAGTATATTTGAAAATCTATTAAAAATTAATTACAGGTTTCACAAATCAGCCAACGTTGTGAATATATCTACATGGAGGGTTCTCTCTGAAACCATTGGATTGAAGTAATTATGTGTTCTGGTTAGTGAGCAGTAAGCCTCTGAATAGCACCTTCCAGGCCCATAATGAGGTATGGAATATACAGTATATTTGAACATTTATTAAAAATTAATTACAGGTTTCACAAATCCGCCAAGGGTTGTGAATATATACCCATGCAGCTTTCTCTCAGAAACCATTGGAATGAAGTAATTATGTGTTCTGGGTAGTGAGCAGCAAGCCTCTGAATAGCACCTTCCAGGCCCATAATGAGGTATGGAATATACAGTATATTTGAAAATTAATTAAAAATTAATTACAGGTTTCACAAATCAGCCAACGTTGTGAATATATCTCCATGCAGTGTTCTCTCTGAAAGCATTGGATTGAAGTCAATATGTCTTCTGGTTAGTGAGCAGCAAGCCTCTGAATAGCACCTTCCAGGCCCATAATGAGGTATGGAATATACAGTATATTTGAAAATTTATAAAAAATTAATTACACGTTTCACAAATCAGCCAAGGTTGTGAATATATCTACATGGAGGGTTCTCTCTGAGACCATTGGATTGCAGTCATTATGTCTTCTGGTTAGTGAGCAGCAATCCTCTGAATAGCACCTTCCAGGCCCATAATGAGGTATGGAATATACAGTATATTTGAAAATTTGTTAAAAATTAATTACAGGATTCACAAATCAGCCAAGGGTTGTGAATATATACCCATGCAGTGTTCTCTCAGAAACCATTGGATTGAAGTCATTATGTGTTCTGGTTAGTGAGCAGAAAGCCTCTGAATAGCACCTTCCAGGCCCATAATGAGGTATGCAATACACAGTATATTTGAAAATTAATTAAAAATGAATGACAGGTTTCACAAATCAGCCAACGTTGTGAATATACACTACTCACAAAAAGTTAGGGATATTCGGCTTTCGGGTGAAATTTCAGGATGAACCTAAAATGCACTATAACCTTTACAGGTGAAATTAATTTGACCTTCTCTAAACTTTTGAATGCACATGTCCAACTATTCAATGTTTCAGTACTTTTTGCACAACTTGCTGTTCTCTAACAAGGAACTCAACGGCAAAATTCACAACAGGTGTTTGATCCATGAATCGACCAATAAATTTCCTGGTTCAATTAGAATTGGTATTTAAACAGTCCTCTTCATCATGCTGTTCACATTTTGACATCATGAGACCAAGACGACACCTAACAATTGATCAACAGTACCTCGCCATTGCGAGGCTTCAAACAGGATGTTCTCAGAGGGAAGTGGCCACTGAGCTTAGAGTGTCACAGAGTGTCATCAGCAGGTTGCAACAGAGATACAGAGAGACTGGAAGAGTCACAGAAAGGCATAGAAGTGGACGTCCTTTGGCCACATCCCACACTGATGACCGCTTCATTGTGAACAGTGCCCTGCGGAACCGGATGATGAATGCCACTCAACTCCAGGCACATTTAAGGGAGGTGAGAGGCACCCAAGTGTCACGTCAGACCATTCGAAACCGTTTACATCAGCGTGGTCTGCGTGCTAGACGACCTGCAAGGGTACCTGACCACACCACCAGGCACAGGCGTCATCGTCTTGCATGGGCCAGGGAGCATTTACGCTGGACGAGGGACCAGTGGGCCTCAGTGCTGTTCTCTGATGAAAGTCGATTCACGTTGAGCAGAAATGATGGCCGCCAACGATGTTGGAGACGTCAAGGAGAGTGCTATGCATCAGCCACTGTTGTCACCAGACGACCCTTTGGTGGTGGCGGTGTTACAGCGTGGGCAGGTGTGTCTAGTCAATACAGAACTGCCCTACACTTTGTGAATGGTACAGTGACAAGCCCATACTACCTGAATAACATCATTAATCCAGTCATTGTGCCCCTGCATGAACAACACAGGCCTAATTTCATCTTCATGGACGACAATGCTCCAGCTCATCGAGGTCGCATCATTAGGGAAAGGCTGCTGGAGACTGGGGTACCTCAAATGGAGTGGCCTGCACTTTCTCCAGACCTGAATCCCATAGAAAACCTATGGGATCAGCTGACTCACCGTGTAGAGGCTCGTAACTCTGTACCCCAGAACCTCAATGACCTGAGGGCCGCCCTTCAAGAAGAGTGGGATGCCATGCCTCAGCAGACAATAAGTCGACTTGTGAACAGCATGAGACGTCGTTGTCAAGCTGTAATTGATGCTCAAGGGCACATGACAAGTTATTGAGACATTGACATTTTTGTTGTGGTATACCCACCACTGTTGTTGGCTTTTGTTTCAATAAATTGTTTGAGATGAGGAAATCACCATTGCATGCTTCTACTTAAATGCCCTACTTTCATGATACGTATAATATCACTGTAGCGTGAACTTACATTTTCCATAAATTTCACCCGAAAGCCAAATATCCCTAACTTTTTGTGAGTAGTGTATCTGCATGCAGTGTTCTCTCTGAAAGCATTGGATTGAAGTCAATATGTCTTCTGGTTAGTGAGCAGCAAGCCTCTGAATAGCACCTTCCAGGCCCATAATGAGGTATGGAATACACAGTATATTTGAAAATTTATAAAAAATGAATTACAGGTTTCACAATTCAGCCAAGGTTGTGAATATATCCCCATGCAGTCTTCTCTCAGAAAGTATTGGAATGAAGTAATTATGTGTTCTGGGTAGTGAGCAGCAAGCCTCTGAATAGCACCTTCCAGGCCCATAATGAGGTATGGAATATACAGTATATTTGAAAAATTATTAAAAATTAATTACACATTTCACAAATCAGCCAAGGGTGGTGGATATATCTACATGGAGGATTCTCTCTGAAACCATTGGATTGAAGTCATCATGTGTTCTGGTTAGTGAGCAGTAAGCCTCTGAATAGCACCTTCCAGGCCCATAATGAGGTATGGAATATACAGTATATTTGAAAATTAATTATAAATTAATTACAGATTTCACAAATCAGCCAACATTGTCAATATATCTGCATGCAGTGTTCTCTCTGAAAGCATTGGATGGAAGTCAATATGTCTTCTGGATAGTGAGCAGCAAGCCTCTGAATAGTACCTTCCAGAACCATAATGAGGTATGTAATATACAGTATATTTGACTAGTTATTAAAAATGAACTACAGGATTAACAAATCAGCCAACAGTTGTGAATATATCCTCATGCAGTCTTCTCTCAGAAACCATTGGAATGAAGTCAATATTTCTTCTGGTTAGTGAGCAGCAAGCCTCTGAATAGCACCTTCCAGGCCCATAATGAGGTATGGAATATACAGTATATTTGAAAATTTATAGAAAATGACCTACAGGATTAACAAATCAGCCAACAGTTGTGAATATATCCTCATGCAGTCTTCTCTCAGAAACCATTGGATTGAAGTCAATACTTCTTCTCGTTAGTGAGCAGCAAGCCTCTGAATAGCACCTTCCAGGCCCATAATGAGGTATGGAATATACAGTATATTTGAAAATGTATTAAAAATGAATTACAAGTTTCACAAATCAGCCAACGTTGTGAATATATCTACATGGAGGGTTCTCTCTGAAACCATTGGATTGAAGTCATTATGTGTTCTGATTAGTGAGCAGCAAGCCTCTGAATAGCACCATCCAGGCCCATAATGAGGTATGGAATATACAGTATATTTGAAAATGTATTAAAAATTAATTACAGGTTTCACAAATCAGCCAACGTTGTGAATATATCTACATGGAGGGTTCTCTCTGAAACCATTGGATTGAAGTCATGTGTTCTGATTAGTGAGCAGTAAGCCTCTGAATAGTACCTTCCAGAACCATCATGAGGTATGGAATATACAGTATATTAGAAAATTGATAAAAAATGAATTACAGGTTTCACAAATCAGCCAAGGTTGTGAATATATCCCCATGCAGTCTTCTCTCAGAAAGTATTGGATTTAAGTCATTATGTGTTCTGGTTAGTGAGCAGCAAGCCTCTGAATAGTACCTTCCAGGCCCCTAATGAGGTATGGTATATACAGTATATTTGAAAAATTATTAAAAATTAATTACAGGTTTCACAAATAAGCCAACATTGTGAATATATCTACATGGAGGATTCTCTCTGAAAGCATTGGATTGAAGTCATTATGTGTTCTGGTTAGTGAGCAGCAAGCCTCTGAATAGTACCTTCCAGGCCCCTAATGAGGTATGGTATATACAGTATATTTGAAAAATTATTAAAAATTAATTACAGGTTTCACAAATAAGCCAACATTGTGAATATATCTACATGGAGGATTCTCTCTGAAAGCATTGGATTGAAGTCATTATGTTTTCTGGTTAGTGAGCAGCAAGCCTCTGAATAGCACCATCCAGGCCCATTATGAGGTATGGAATACACAGTATATTTGAAAATGTATTAAAAATTAACTACAGGATTCACAAATCAGCCAACAGTTGTGAATATATCCTCATGCAGTCTTCTCTCAGAAACCATTGGATTGAAGTCATTATGTGTTCTGGTTAGTGAGCAGAAAGCCTCTGAATAGCACCTTCCAGGCCCATAATGAGGTATGCAATACACAGTATATTTGAAAATTAATTAAAAATGAATGACAGGTTTCACAAATCAGCCAACGTTGTGAATATATCTGCATGCAGTGTTCTCTCTGAAAGCATTGGATTGAAGTCAATATGTCTTCTGGTTAGTGAGCAGCAAGCCTCTGAATAGCACCTTCCAGGCCCATAATGAGGTATGGAATACACAGTATATTTGAAAATTTATAAAAAATTAATTACAGGTTTCACAAATCAGCCAAGGTTGTGAATATATCCCCATGCAGTCTTCTCTCAGAAAGTATTGGAATGAAGTAATTATGTGTTCTGGGTAGTGAGCAGCAAGCCTCTGAATAGCACCTTCCAGGCCCATAATGAGGTATGGAATATACAGTATATTTGAAAAATTATTAAAAATTAATTACACATTTCACAAATCAGCCAAGGGTGGTGGATATATCTACATGGAGGATTCTCTCTGAAACCATTGGATTGAAGTCATCATGTGTTCTGGTTAGTGAGCAGTAAGCCTCTGAATAGCACCTTCCAGGCCCATAATGAGGTATGGAATATACAGTATATTTGAAAATTAATTATAAATTAATTACAGATTTCACAAATCAGCCAACATTGTCAATATATCTGCATGCAGTGTTCTCTCTGAAAGCATTGGATGGAAGTCAATATGTCTTCTGGATAGTGAGCAGCAAGCCTCTGAATAGTACCTTCCAGAACCATAATGAGGTATGTAATATACAGTATATTTGACTAGTTATTAAAAATGAACTACAGGATTAACAAATCAGCCAACAGTTGTGAATATATCCTCATGCAGTCTTCTCTCAGAAACCATTGGAATGAAGTCAATATTTCTTCTGGTTAGTGAGCAGCAAGCCTCTGAATAGCACCTTCCAGGCCCATAATGAGGTATGGAATATACAGTATATTTGAAAATTTATAGAAAATGACCTACAGGATTAACAAATCAGCCAACAGTTGTGAATATATCCTCATGCAGTCTTCTCTCAGAAACCATTGGATTGAAGTCAATACTTCTTCTCGTTAGTGAGCAGCAAGCCTCTGAATAGCACCTTCCAGGCCCATAATGAGGTATGGAATATACAGTATATTTGAAAATGTATTAAAAATGAATTACAAGTTTCACAAATCAGCCAACGTTGTGAGTATATCTACATGGAGGGTTCTCTCTGAAACCATTGGATTGAAGTCATTATGTGTTCTGATTAGTGAGCAGCAAGCCTCTGAATAGCACCATCCAGGCCCATAATGAGGTATGGAATATACAGTATATTTGAAAATGTATTAAAAATGAATTACAGGTTTCACAAATCAGCCAACGTTGTGAATATATCTACATGGAGGGTTCTCTCTGAAACCATTGGATTGAAGTCATGTGTTCTGATTAGTGAGCAGTAAGCCTCTGAATAGTACCTTCCAGAACCATCATGAGGTATGGAATATACAGTATATTAGAAAATTGATAAAAAATGAATTACAGGTTTCACAAATCAGCCAAGGTTGTGAATATATCCCCATGCAGTCTTCTCTCAGAAAGTATTGGATTTAAGTCATTATGTGTTCTGGTTAGTGAGCAGCAAGCCTCTGAATAGTACCTTCCAGGCCCCTAATGAGGTATGGTATATACAGTATATTTGAAAAATTATTAAAAATTAATTACAGGTTTCACAAATAAGCCAACATTGTGAATATATCTACATGGAGGATTCTCTCTGAAAGCATTGGATTGAAGTCATTATGTGTTCTGGTTAGTGAGCAGCAAGCCTCTGAATAGTACCTTCCAGGCCCCTAATGAGGTATGGTATATACAGTATATTTGAAAAATTATTAAAAATTAATTACAGGTTTCACAAATAAGCCAACATTGTGAATATATCTACATGGAGGATTCTCTCTGAAAGCATTGGATTGAAGTCATTATGTTTTCTGGTTAGTGAGCAGCAAGCCTCTGAATAGCACCATCCAGGCCCATTATGAGGTATGGAATACACAGTATATTTGAAAATGTATTAAAAATTAACTACAGGATTCACAAATCAGCCAACAGTTGTGAATATATCTGCATGCAGTGTTCTCTCTGAAAGCATTGGATTGAAGTCAATATGTCTTCTGGTTAGTGAGCAGCAAGCCTCTGAATAGCACCTTCCAGGCCCATAATGAGGTATGGAATACACAGTATATTTGAAAATTTATAAAAAATGAATTACAGGTTTCACAAATCAGCCAAGGTTGTGAATATATCCCCATGCAGTCTTCTCTCAGAAAGTATTGGAATGAAGTAATTATGTGTTCTGGGTAGTGAGCAGCAAGCCTCTGAATAGCACCTTCCAGGCCCATAATGAGGTATGGAATATACAGTATATTTGAAAAATTATTAAAAATTAATTACACATTTCACAAATCAGCCAAGGGTGGTGGATATATCTACATGGAGGATTCTCTCTGAAACCATTGGATTGAAGTCATCATGTGTTCTGGTTAGTGAGCAGTAAGCCTCTGAATAGCACCTTCCAGGCCCATAATGAGGTATGGAATATACAGTATATTTGAAAATTAATTATAAATTAATTACAGATTTCACAAATCAGCCAACATTGTCAATATATCTGCATGCAGTGTTCTCTCTGAAAGCATTGGATGGAAGTCAATATGTCTTCTGGATAGTGAGCAGCAAGCCTCTGAATAGTACCTTCCAGAACCATAATGAGGTATGTAATATACAGTATATTTGACTAGTTATTAAAAATGAACTACAGGATTAACAAATCAGCCAACAGTTGTGAATATATCCTCATGCAGTCTTCTCTCAGAAACCATTGGAATGAAGTCAATATTTCTTCTGGTTAGTGAGCAGCAAGCCTCTGAATAGCACCTTCCAGGCCCATAATGAGGTATGGAATATACAGTATATTTGAAAATTTATAGAAAATGAACTACAGGATTAACAAATCAGCCAACAGTTGTGAATATATCCTCATGCAGTCTTCTCTCAGAAACCATTGGATTGAAGTCAATACTTCTTCTCGTTAGTGAGCAGCAAGCCTCTGAATAGCACCTTCCAGGCCCATAATGAGGTATGGAATATACAGTATATTTGAAAATGTATTAAAAATGAATTACAAGTTTCACAAATCAGCCAACGTTGTGAATATATCTACATGGAGGGTTCTCTCTGAAACCATTGGATGGAAGTCATTATGTGTTCTGATTAGTGAGCAGTAAGCCTCTGAATAGTACCTTCCAGAACCATAATGAGGTATGGAATATACAGTATATTAGAAAATTGATAAAAAATGAATTACAGGTTTCACAAATCAGCCAAGGTTGTGAATATATCCCCATGCAGTCTTCTCTCAGAAAGTATTGGATTGAAGTCATTATGTGTTCTGGTTAGTGAGCAGCAAGCCTCTGAATAGTACCTTCCAGGCCCCTAATGAGGTATGGTATATACAGTATATTTGAAAAATTATTAAAAATTAATTACAGGTTTCACAAATAAGCCAACATTGTGAATATATCTACATGGAGGATTCTCTCTGAAAGCATTGGATTGAAGTCATTATGTTTTCTGGTTAGTGAGCAGCAAGCCTCTGAATAGCACCTTCCAGGCCCATAATGAGGTATGGAATATACAGTATATTTGAAAATGTATTAAAAATCTATTACAGGTTTCACAAATCAGCTAAGGTTGTCAATATAGCTCCATGCAGTCTTCTCTCTGAAACCATTAGATTGAAGTCATTACATTTTCTGGTTGATGAGCAGCAAGCCTCTGAATAGCACCATCCAGGCCCATTATGAGGTATGGAATACACAGTATATTTGAAAATGTATTAAAAATTAACTACAGGATTCACAAATCAGCCAACAGTTGTGAATATATCCTCATGCAGTCTTCTCTCAGAAACCATTGGATTTAAGTCATTATGTGTTCTGGTTAGTGAGCAGCATGCCTCTGAATAGTACCTTCCAGGCCCATAATGAGGTATGGTATATACAGTATATTTGAAAAATTATTAAAAATTAATTACACGTTTCACAAATCAGCCAAGGGTTGTGGATATAACCCATGCAGTGTTCTCTCAGAAACCATTGGATTGAAGTCATCATGTGTTCTGGTTAGTGAGCAGCAAGCCTCTGAATAGTACCTTCCAAGCCCATAATGAGGTATGTAATATACAGTATATTTGACTAGTTATTAAAAATTAACTACAGGATTCACAAATCAGCCATGGGTTGTGAATATATCCCCATGCAGCGTTCTCTCAGAAACCATTGGATTGAAGTCATTATGTTTTCTGGTTTGTGAACAGCAAGCCTCTGAATAGCACCTTAATGAAACGAAAAATTTGTTTTCCTTTAAAATAGAGATTGTGAAATAATTCACAAATAGTGTCCTTTCCAGGACAAGTCATTACAGACACCTTTGTCATCCCGTTTTTGAGTTATTGCGTTGTGAATGAAAAATCGCTGGGCATTGTTGGTATTATTCGACGAATTAAGGATGATGGTGAGATAGCATAACAGTTGTGAAAAAATTCACAAATCACCCTGAGCAAAATGCAACCGGTCTGAGCTGTCTTGGTTGCTGAATTATGAAATTATGAGGCTTTTAAAATGAATGCACATAACGGCAATTGAAACGGAAGAGTTGAGTAAAAAAAACTTTAAAAAACATCCGTGATAAATTCACAAATCATGCTTTGCACAACGCAATTACGTTCTTAACGTTTTGTCTCAGGAACAAAATGTAGCCTATTAACCACCGAATATGAATATCGAACTGCAAGCTATCTTTACCACGGTCTGGTTGACTCCTGCACTTGAGCACAGTAAAATCTTTAGGATATCCTACACTTATATTCTGCAGCTGGTGCTCATACAAATTTCAGAAGCAGGCACTTTGTTTCATGTTCCATCTTTGTGTCATTGTCTTTTGTGAACAATATTTGTGATGGGGAACCTACGCATTGCCGAATTGAAAAGAAGGGGATCAGGGGTGTGGCTATACTTCATAAGCCTCTAACCCCCCTGCCCCTTCACGCCACTGTCTGACTCTACAGGAGTACAGTCTACAGTCTGACTCTGCTTCTTACATTTTCTCTATACCAAAATTACATTTAAGATGCCTAGCCTATAGGCAATATAGATATTACCGTGCTTTATTCAGTTCGCTATCATAAAATGATCGGGATGTAACAAACAAGCCTGCATAAATTGGCTACTACAGTCTATAATCTATTGATACCACACGCAAAGAGGTGGGTGATCATGATGTGCAGCGACAATTTATTTTTGTCGCTAACTTTGTTTTGCTAACATCACATTACTAAACTAGCAAGGACTAGCAAGCCACTGTTCAGTAGTAGGGTATTAGGCTACTGCTGGCAAATGCATAGTCGTCGTTAGTTTGCTAGCTAATGTCGTTACTCTATTAAGTCACTAAGGTGCACTTTAAGTCGACACCACTTTAAAGTGGTTGAATACTCACTCAGTTTTCCTAACGTAGTGGTGTGTCAAGTTCCAGGCAATCAGAGATGTGTGTGAAGCTTATTACTTCACGGAAAAAGGAGTCTACTTCTCAGCCGGGCACGCCCACATCACCGAGTGATCTGTTCACAGAACTAGCCTACACCGGTGCGTCCCAATATTCTTCACTCCCCGACTACCACTCCTCTCCTACCCGGAAATGTGCAAAACTGCCTGAACGTTTTGAGTACAAGTATTTGCATGTACACTATACATTGCGGTTTGCGTCGAGACATTAATTAATATGTAAGCATTAATACGCAATTAAGATGTAATCTGCGACATTAGATTAAAACACAAAGATCCGTTTCCGGGCACGGGAGTAGAGGAGTGGTAGTGGAGTAGGAAAGGTGGCATTTTTCGACTATTGGGACGCACCCTATGTAGCTAGACAGTCGTGGGTACCGTAATAGTTTCCGTTACGGTTATCTTGAGCAGCAAGCCTGTCGGTGCCTCTGACAGCACACGCACTCTAAAATCAGTTTAGAGTGGTATTCGAGATATACTCCCTTATGGAAAAATAATATACTGCAGTATATTCAAAATATATCAAAATTATATTCACAATATATTTTAAATATACTGCAGTATATTGCATTTCCATTAGGGCTAGCAGATAAATCATACTGCCTCTATTCCATTACCTTCTGGGTGGAGCAAAATGCCTTTTACTCATTAATCTGTTCTCGTGAAAGCAGCTTGGAGCAGCATTTCGTTCTATTTTGTCTGCCCAGGCGAACACATTTCTCAACAATGCTGTTTTGTTCCTTTATAGCTAGATCTCTGTAAAGATTAACTAACATAACTGTAGACCTATAACACAATAAAACGATTTTTTAGATGATCTATGTAGGCCTACCCATTAAACCAAAATTACGTAGGATATATTAGCGCACTTGATTCAGTAACGTTATCTTGGATGTAACATACAAGCCTGCATAAGTTATTTTATATTATATAATTGCACTAGGCTATAATTAATTAAAAAATACATTAGCTTAACGTTATGGGGTGCCATTTGTAAACTTTCCCTGCTAAAAAACGTGCTTCACTTTTTCCAGATTTAGCCCAAACTTTGCCTCGTTTTTCTCAGATTTAACAAAAAACACCCCCAAATAATGCACTGCAATTTTCACATGCCACTTTTTCCACATATATATAATTAAGAATTATATGTTAAATCTAAATCTAAATCTTATATCTAAATCTAAATCTTATATCTAAATCTAAATCTTATATCTATATCTAAATATTATATCTAAATCTAAATATTATATCTTAATCTAAAAATTATATCTAAATCTAAATCTTATATCTAAATCTAAATATTATATCTAAATCTAAATATTATATCTAAATCTAAATATTATATCTTAATCTAAAAATTATAGCCTATCTAAATCTAAATCTTATATCTAAATCTAAATCTTATATCTAAATCTTTGAACAAACGGCACGGATATGCTAAATCTCATACATATGCAAATTGGAAACGCCTCCTAACCAGCCCATCATCAGGAAATGGGCGCGAAGCTGTGAGAAGCAGCAAGACGGCTATCATGATCAAAAGCAAAATGGAGAATTCCAGCGATTTAGCTAATCTAATTGAACGTGCGGTTGCAGCTGGGGTAACAGCTGCTCTACAGACCCGATGTGCGTTACCAACACCAGACACAACGTCTTCATCTGACACAGCAGTGCCATCGGTAAGTTTTTATTTATTTTTGTAGTTTTCAATGTGTCCATGGCATGGTACCCTGGAGAAAATGATGGGGGTGGGGGGTATAGCTAGCTGGATACAAATGCATAACATAGCATTGTAGCTTATAGTCCAAGGGTATTCGACTACAATTTGACGGTCCAGTCACATTAATACATGGATGCTTATTATTTCACCGAATTCTGTGGATCAGTTTTCTCGAAGTGACTAGTTAGTGGCGCTCACATTCACACTTTTCACGAGTGCTGCGGAAATATCACGTGAGCATATCACATCGGTTTGGAACTTGTTGCGGAGAATGAAAGCATAATTTTCTATACGTATAGAAGCGGCTGCACCGCTTTAAAATGACGAAATTATTTTTACTTTCTTGAACTGACGCCAGTGTCACGCTTATCCGTGGCTGCGTCTTCTCCAATAGCGAACCTATGCAAAATTCTTATCCAATCATCAGTGCCAGTACTACGAACAGCAGCACTCCCAGGTTGTGTGAATTACAGGCAGATCGGAAGTGATAGATGTAAGGATGATTCTACAGCCTATTTAGAGAGTATGAAATAATCTGGCTCTTTCAAAGGAAAGTAATGTTGATAATGAAAAACGTGCGTTCAAAGACGAACGGACAGAAAATTATGCTTTCATTCTCCCCGCAACAAGTTCCAAACCGATGTGATATGCTCACGTGATATTTCCGCAGCAGCGTGAAAAGTGTGAATGTGAGCGCCACTAACTAGTCACTTCGAGAAAACTGATCCACAAAATTCGGTGAAATAATAACCATCCATGTATTAATGTGACCGGACCGTCAAATTGTAGTCGAATACCCTTGGACTATAAGCTACAATGCTATGTTATGCATTTGTATCCAGCTAGCTATACAACCCAACCCCATAATTTTCTCCAGGGTACCCTGCCATGGACACATTGAAAACTACAAAAATAAATAAAAACTTACCGATGGCACTGCTGTGTCAGATGAAGACATTGGGCGTGTTCGAGTAGACATCGGGTGAGCAGTCGGCTCGCCTGCCTCAGACGGAAATGACAAACGCCTGAGCAGATCGAACTGGGACAGTTTCGGACGTTTCTGAAACCGGCAGGGAGAAAAACAATATGGAGTTAGCCGTGTTGTTTGTTGTTGCGGAGGACTTGGAGGCGACAGGAATGTCCTTTTTACTTCAAAATCTTTAAGAAATGGAGGAGAACGAATGAAGGTTGTTTTAATACTGACTTGCATTATTTAATGACTTGTATTGTTAGGGTAGTCAATATTTATCTTTTGCTATGCGACTTTGGCTAAGCGCCGAATTGTTCCACAGTGAAACTGTAATTAAAGTTCTTGAATAAATATAATTGCCATTGTAATTAAAGTGCTGGGTGCCGTTTCATTATCGAATAACTAAATTATTTAGCTAAGCTGTCATCTGTTATGGTAACATACCTGTAAACATTAGGCTGCTTATGTTCTATTGCTCCTATTCAGTTGTTTCTTGTCTGTCAATTTATGAAATGGCATAAACTACACCTGTCATCTCTGTTTAGACTAGCAAACATGGTAGACATGTAATTTTAGTTAATCTAAACCTAGAAGACATCATAGCCATCGGTAGCCATGCATTGTAATGTGAGAATCTATGTAGTTATGTTAAGTATCATAACTTACATGCATGTTTTCATAGACTTTTGAGTGGTGGTTCTAAAGAATATTTTATTGCAGAATATCTGTACCAATATAATTGAGGAATGTCTCTTTCATTGGACTTCTTTAGAGTTAATGTTAATGCATTGAAGATATTCCTTGTGACATAAAGGAAAAGTGTATTAATCCTAATCATTAATTATGTTGCAATGAAATAATAATACTTGGTTGCATATCCTTTGCGTGCAAGGACTGCCTGAAGTCTGCGAGCTGTAGAAATCATCAGATGCTCTGTATCTTCACTGGTGATGCTAAGCCAGGCCTGTACTGTAGCCTTCTTCAGTTACAATATGGATGAAAATGCCCTCAAATTAAAGCTTACAGTCTGTACTTTAGCCTCTAATTCATTGTATCATTTCACATCCAAAGTGCTGGAGTACAGAGCCGAAACACAGGGGAAACAAATATTCACTGTTCACTGTATATATCATTTACTTGACCAGTCTGTTGAGATTTATTTTCACACTAAAACATTATACATAGCATACATGATTCAGCTACTCATAATGTCAGAGTTCATGATTTATTCAAATTACATGACAGCAGGTAGTCCTTTTGGACCCTGACAAAGAACTTATTGAATTGAATGCCATCCAATGTCTTTAACAAGATAAATTGAGTTTGTATGAATGAATAACTAATATAGTACATATAGGGACATTGGGATACTGGGAGTCATTATGTGTTTTGAGGGAACAATGTCAAGAAAGATGACATTTTCCTTGCCAGTTATGGTAATGTATGGATAAATAGAATTGTATTTGAATAAGATGTATTCCAATATCAACATGCCATCTTCCTTTTACCTGTCACCAATCATTGTTCATATATTTCTGATTTGACAATAAACATACAAAATGACAGAAAGAACCCTGTGTCATTGTGGCTTGAATGGTGGTGGAGGGGAATAGTTCTAGTTTATTTACCTTTTGTGAATGTCACCATATTGTGTGAAATAAATATTCTGAAAATGTTCTCTTTGCTTAATTTCTGGTATAATTTATCTGTTTTGTTCTGGAGACCAGACCACCCACATCTAATCAACCCATAGCCATAATAACAGTGTTAGATCTTTAATCTCAATCATTAATCTTACAACAATTTGTAAGATGGATGTACAGCACTGTACCCAGGTTGTGTTGCTTAATATTGTTTCATTGTTAATACCCTTCATGTTATTATGGCATTGGGTTGTTTGTATGTGGTTCTATCTGCTGGCATGTGACATGCAGAGGTCTGGCTATACACTGTCCCATCTGGATATAGGGAAAACTCCACTTCTCAACACAATGACGGACAGCAGGTCATACCTTCATTACATTACATTATAGTCATTTGGCAGACGCTCTTATCCAGAGCGACGTACATCAGTGCATTTTCGAAATAGGAACAAGTGCGTTAAGATCTTGTCTTACTGATAACAATGATGGTGAAGAGAAATATTGATTAGGTAACAGTTTTTTCCCCATCAAAAGACATCCAAATACTTTGAAATAAATGAATGAGTTATCATTTGGTGGTGCTACCTTAATGTTCTATATGGTCACACCAAATGTTCTGGAGAGGACACTTTTTTGGACAACAGTCCAATTAGGATTTTACACTTAAACAAGCTGTTGCAAAAACAAACCACTCCGTATAACAAAGTTGAATCTTTACTTTTCTATAGAATATGGTATAATTACAAATATAGTTGAATAAAGTATTGAATAAAACATTGTTACCTATATTTGGACAGGCCTTTTTTTGTTATTATTTCTTCATACTTTTTGGTTCAGTCAACAGATTTTATATAGGCCTACTGTTAGAGGTAACAGTTTATCTCAAGGCAGATGGATTACAGAAGCAGTCAAGAATGAGAATTGGCAACTTAATTTGTTTATGTAGCATTACCAATATTGTACTTTTTGCATTCTTACTTCAATGATAACCAGAGTAGCGACCTTAAGTTAGTCAATCCCACATATTTATGTATTTGCATGAATAAAGAACAAATGCAAGTCAAAGTCATTTACAGAAATATGCCAGAGAGGTTGGAAAGCCTACAGGGCTTATGCTAGAAGCTCACTTTACAAAACAAAATCACATTAATTGAAAAACAATAAAGGATTGTATTATATATAAAAAATAAAATAAAGCAATAATAAGAAAAAACTGAATAAATATTAATTGTGAAAATAGAAAAGAGAACAGAGAAGGGAAAGAGGAAAATACTGCTATTACATTGTAGGATTTAATAAATAAACCTTATCCCTGTGTTTGAACACTTAGGGAGGGGTACATTTCATTATCCGTATTGTTTTTCTCCCTGCCGGTTTCAGAAACGTCCGAAACTGTTCCAGTTCGATCTGCTCAGGCGTTTATCATTTCCGCCTGAGGCAGGCGAGCCGACTGCTCACCGATGTCTACTCGAACACGCCCAATGTCTTCATCTGACACAGCAGTGCCATCGGTACGTTTTTTATTTATTTTTGTAGTTTTCAATGTGTCCATGGCATGGTACCCTGGAGAAAATGATGGGGGTGGGGGTATAGCTAGCTGGATACAAATGCATAACATAGCATTGTAGCTTATAGTCCAAGGGTATTCGACTACAATTTGACGGTCCGGTCACATTAATACATGGATGGTTATTATTTCACCGAATTTTGTGGATCAGTTTTCTCGAAGTGACTAGTTAGTGGCGCTCACATTCACACTTTTCACGCATGCTGCGGAAATATCACGTGAGCATATCACATCGGTTTGGAACTTGTTGCGGGGAGAATGAAAGCATAATTTTCTGTCAGTTCGTCTTTGAACGCACGTTTTTCATTATCAACATTACTTTCCTTTGAAAGAGCCAGATTATTTCATACTCTCTAAATAGGCTTTATAATCATCCTTACATTTATCACTTCCGATCTGCCTGTAATTCACACAGCCTGGGAGTGCTGCTGTTCGTAGTACTGGCACTGATGATTGGATAATACATTTGCATAGGTTCGCTATTGGAGAAGACGCAGCCACGGATAAGCGTGACACTGGCGTCAGTTCAAGAAAGTAAAAATAATTTCGTCATTTAAAGCGGTGCAGCCGCTTCTATATATACGTATAGAAAATTATGCTTTCATTCTCCCCGCAACAAGTTCCAAACCGATGTGATATGCTCACGTGATATTTCCGCAGCAGCGTGAAAAGTGTGAATGTGAGCGCCACTAACTAGTCACTTCGAGAAAACTGATCCACAAAATTCGGTGAAATAATAACCATCCATGTATTAATGTGACTGGACCATCAAATTGTAGTGGAATACCCTTGGACTATAAGCTACAATGCTATGTTATGCATTTGTATCCAGCTAGCTATACCCCCGACCCCCATCATTTTCTCCAGGGTACCATGCCATGGACACATTGAAAACTACAAAAATAAATAAAAACTTACCGATGGCACTGCTGTGTCAGATGAAGACGTTGTGTCTGGTGTTGGTAACGCACATCGGGTCTGTAGAGCAGCTGTTACCCCAGCTGCAACCGCACGTTCAATTAGATTAGCTAAATCGCTGGAATTCTATATTTTGCTTTTGATCATGATAGCCGTCTTGCTGCTTCTCACAGCTTCGCGCCCATTTCCTGATGATGGGCTGGTTAGGAGGCGTTTCCAATTTGCATATGTATGAGATTTAGCATATCCGTGCCGTTTGTTCAAAGATTTAGATATAAGATTTAGATTTAGATATAAGATTTAGATTTAGATATAAGATTTAGATTTAGATATAATTTTTAGATTAAGATATAATATTTAGATTTAGATATAATATTTAGATATAGATATAAGATTTAGATTTAGATATAAGATTTAGATTTAGATATAAGATTTAGATTTAGATTTAACATATAATTCTTAATTATATATATGTGGAAAAAGTGGCATGTGAAAATTGCAGTGCATTATTTGGGGGTGTTTTTTGTTAAATCTGAGAAAAACGAGGCAAAGTTTGGGCTAAATCTGGAAAAAGTGAAGCACGTTTTTTAGCAGGGAAAGTTTACAAATGGCACCCCATATAACGTTGCTATTCCTGTCATTTAGAGTAGTAGTGTAACGTTATGGCTATCTATTGTTAGCACACGCAAAGAGACAGGTGAGGGTGACCATGATATGCACCTACAATTCATTTTTGTCACTAACGTTAACTTAGTTATTAGTTGGATAAGCTAATGTTGCAATACGGAACTAGCGAGACCTTATCCAGTAAGCTGGCAGTGCAGACCATAGTGCACACTACCATCGTTAGTTTGCTTGCTAGCTGATGTCGTTAACTTTCTCCGTTAAATCGCTAAAGTGCAACGTTAATTGTTCTGTCAAAGATCTGTCTAAAGAATGTCTTGCTGAAAGTTGACGGCACTTTAAATTGGTTGAATAACATTACTCACTTAATTTTCTTATCGTATTGGAGTGTTAAGTTCCAGACAGATGTAGCGCGTAGCCTACGTGAAGCTTGATACTTCAGTGACGGAAAGAGCTACTTCTCAGCGAGGTAGGCACTTATCATAGAGCGTATGATCTGTTACTACAGCGAACTGTATAAGAAGGTCTGTGGTCACAAAAAAAAGAAGTTATGTGGTCATCAGTCCTTCTTTGTTTTACGAAGGCGATGGAACTACGGCAAGACAACAGGCGCAAACGGCACGCAGTATGGAATCCTATTTTGTCCAAATTAAATAAATGAATATGCCTTTATAATCATGTGAATGCAGCACGATTGGCTCGTTATTCAAAAACAAAAAAACTACGTTTAATTTGAAGATTTAAGCAGCCAAAAGCCGAATGAATGTGCTCTTTCGGCTTTTGGCTGCTTAAATCTTCAACTTACACTTATTTAAGTTGAAGATTTTTGACGTGGTAGGGGAAAGTAATTTACCTGTCATATTATTACAACGGTGCTCCAGCACATTTGGAATGGAACAGTGACTATGAGGTATGAAGCACACTTTCCACTTTCATTTGAGTGTGTTTACATCCATATCGCCACCACAGCCCCCCCTAGAGCCACAACCAAACAGTTAAAATCCAAATGTTAACACAGTTACATACGTTTATTGTGACTGAACATTTCGATATTTCATGTAGCCTATGTATGACAACATGATTGATATCCATCATGTACAAACCACATTCAGAATATATTTTATAGGCTATACCTACAGAGGGGGCATTTGAATTTAAATGAATTAAATATGATTTCCTTTAAATCAAATTCAGTAATATAGCAGATAGGAGGCATTTGGAATTTATTCTTCAAACTAATTAAATTAGAAAGAAAGCTTGATGTTAACACTGGCTAACTTACCAAAGCTAACATTTGCTATCAAGCTTTCAAACTAATTAAATTAGAAAGAAAGCTTGATAGTTAACTAGCTAACGTTAACACTGGTTAGTAGGCTACCTTACCAAAGCTCACATTTGCTATCTGTCAATCTGTTTAGGTTAACATGCAGCTTGAGACCATGCACGCTGGTCCAATCTTGTCACAAATAACACTTAAACAGTGCAGCTAGGGACCGTGCAAGCTAATTTTCAAGAACTTACTATTCCTCTGACTAGTTATTTATTTTCTTAACTTACTTTAGCTATCATTTGACACTGCCATTAACTTCATATTACTTAGGCAGCTTGCTTAATTGCATACTTAGCCAGCTAATTTAACATTAGCAATATAGCTAAAAAAGAAGCTTGCTACTTTCAGCTATTTCATTGATTTAGGTAGCTTGCTAAAAATCTAATGGTAAGGTAGGCTACATCAGGGGGTTATTCCACAAAGCAGGATTACTGAGTTAGCTGGATAACTGCACTGAGTGAAAATGCATAAATAAATACAGATGAAAATTACAAATATGTATGCCTACTTAGGCCTTTGCTAGTTTTAATGACTTATATACAGTGCTTTGTATGTGTGAATAACTTCACTTTTTTTACGTTGAAGATGTTTTATTGTTGAGATTTAATTTTCCTACCTCTCTTTTCTTGCATTTTCAAGTTCTATTGTAAATGAGGGGGTGTGGTCCTCCTATGAAATCCAAGGCAAGCAGGGTGGGTCTTGCGCACAGTGGCACTTTACGAACACCAGGGGGAGCCATAGCGCTTGAGTGATTATAGTCTATGGGGGTATGGCCGGGTAAAGGTGCTTACAGAGTGTTGAATACAGGGAGCAGACACATACGTATGTAGATGGACAGTAGGCCTAGGTTGTTGTGTTCTTCAGAATTTTTTCTTAAACTTATTAACACAAAGAAAGTTTGGCTAGTTATTTGCTTTGTCTTTGAATTCTTCATTATCTACCAAATGGTTAGTTGTAGTAGCTATGTCTCCATATTTTCACTAATTAGGAGCCTATGGATTCACCTCAGACTTTATTGTCCAGTTCAATAATTTTGTTACCTCTTTTTATGCAATTGTTTGCAATATAGCACAATAAGAACAATGTGAACATGGGACTTTTATTCTTCATGTCATGCATAGCTATTTCTGACATATTGTGACTTAAGAGGGTAAATAATCCCTCTAAACATGAAAAACACCTCATTAAGAAAAAGGAACATAGCGCAACTCTATGGCAACCGGTAGCATCCACTACCAAATGCACTTAAACACTCCACAGTGAACCCAAAGCAAATAAAATACGACGACAGTCTATCAGGGTTATTTTGAGTGTTTATACCATCATTTTTGAAGTCAAACTATCGTTGAATCCTTTAGTTTGTGCTGACCTAACGGAGCAAACGTGGCCATTGCAACTTGTTACTCTCCTTTGTTGTTTAGGCTGGGTTTTTCTATGAAGTGCATTGTGACAACTAGTTGTGAAATGTGCTATATAAATAAATATTGATTTGATTGATGATTTGATTTCATTTGTTGTAGTCGAGCAGTGCCGGCACTACATTCGTAGGTAAAGTAAAGTATCGCTCCCCCGATAGACTGTCGTCGTATTTTATTTGCTTTGGGTGCACTGTGGAGTGTTTAAGTGCATTTGGTAGTGGATGCTACCGGTTGCCATAGAGTTGCGCTAGCATTAGCAACGTGTGTATGTCCAAAAGAAGGGACAGCATGGAATTAGCTGAAAATGGTTTCCATCAATCAACTACATTATGGGTAAGTCGTAATTGAGACATTATGTCCAAAATTCCGAACTATCCCTTTAAGTATTGCTCACATCAATATGTGATATACGTGTTGTCTACATGAATTTGTTAATTTTTAATGGTCACTCTGATGTTGAAACTCTTCAAGTCTGTGCCTGAAGAGGTGCTGCGATGTGACAAGCAGCAACAGCACATTTCAGAGGAGAGTGCATGCTTGTCTCCACTCCCCCATATCAGCTGAGGAGACTGCAGCATGATCGTTGCTGCATAAGTGTCTAGCGGCAGAATCAATAATATGAAGAAATTGAGTTGTCAAGAAAAATGTTAATGTGACTTCAAGATGGCTTAACCTGCTAAAACACTAGATTTAAATGAATCAGGTGGCTCATAATCAATCACAGTTTTAGCCAGATATGAATTTTGGTTGGCACGATTGTCACGCTAAAGTAACATCTCTGGTTGATTGGGCACCAGCAGTCTGTCTGTACCAGTTGTGCATGAAAAGTATTCCTCTGATGCAAAAGCTGATCAAGTTAATAAAGCAACCCACACAGTAAACTTTTTCACACTTTTATTTTCACAAATGTGAAATATGATATTGGTCATTGCATGTTGTTTTCAGTTGCTCAGCGAGTAAAATATAATGAACTGGCATAAACAATCTTTAGCATTAAGCCAGTAGTAAATGTAAAACTGGATATAATGGAAATGAATGAATCTAATGTACTGCAGCAGGTTTGTCCAAGTTCTGAGAAGCAGATAAAAATTAAACATGATTTAGTCAATTAAATTTTTTTAGGCAAAAAGCATTGCGGAGCCATTTAACATACATTAATCCTTTCTTTAGACTCCAGGTTATAACCAGAAACTGCTTAAGACTTCAAGGGGAGCAGAAACGTCCATAGAAGAGGATGCTCTGAGTAGGGTTGTGTCTGATGAAGAACAGGAAGGGATGGTCTGCGATGAACGAAGTTGGTGGTGGCAAAGGTAAACTTCGCACCTCAATGAGGACGCCAGTGGCAGCAGCGGCCTCTGTGCCCTCCTCATCCACCTCCACAAAGGACTTGTGCACCACTTTGGACACCGCCAGATCAGTGCTGTGAGACATGCCAGAGAAGTTGCTTTTCGACACATCGAAGGCATCCTTCATGCCCAAACCAACTAGAATTTCTTTCAGGTCATAGGTCTCCTCCATCTTTTATCCTTGTTGACCGGTACAACTCTCGCCTGGGCTGACCCTCTTATACGGTCACAAGCACCGATTATGAACAGTTCTGATAGCCTCATGAAGGAGATGGCGTTGGTGGTTGACCATGACATTACCGGCAAGGAAGCCGCTATGAGGCGAACCCGCATTCGTCAGGGGAACAACAGTGTAGCGGAATTTTCCATCACGTTCTGGTCATTGGCCAGTGAAACAGGCTGGGCAGAGGCACCGCTCATAACTTTATTCACCAATGCACTCTTCGATCCTGTTAAAGACGCACTGGCAGTGCTCGTCTACCACGTTTGACGCCTTGGTTACGACTGCCATCCGCATAGACAACCATGTCAGGGAACGAGAGAGAGAGAGAGAGAGAGAGGTAAGAAGAGAACCCGATCCACTCTATACGTCCTCCCTCTTCCAGATACGCCTTCAACTTCCCCCTCCGTCCATGGCTCGCTGAGTAGGGACGAGCCCATAGCGGTCGATAGTTCCTCACTCCGTGATGCACAGGAGCCTAAGCAACGCTGGGAATGGTGTCGTTACTGCAGGTGCAGGGAACACACTAAGGCTGAGTGCCCAAAGTTGGTGGGAAACGGGGGGGGGGGGTCTCGCTAGTGGAATGAAAGACACCATTGAGACATAATAAATCAGTCTTTCGTACCCTTTTACCAGTCCAATTGTCGTGGAATAAACACTCAGTTAAAATTGATGCTCTTTTAGATTCAGGAGCGGTTGAGTCTTTTGTGGATTCCAACTGGGCTAAGGAGCTTAAAATACCTGTTTGTCTCCTCTCACGACCCCGCTACGTTATGGCTCTCGACGGTCGCCCATTAGGCACCGGTCTAGTTAAAAGAGAACACTGATTTTATCTGTATCCGTGTTCTTCATGGTGGTCATTCGGAACGAATCAAGCTCTTTCTCGTTGACTCACGTCCTACCCCCTCGTCGAAGGGCATCCCTGGTTAATCAAACACAAACCACGTGTTAATTGGGGCAATAATAAAGACACATTCAGTGGGGTCCCCAATGTGCCTCTCACTGCCTACTGATGTCATCACGCGCTCCTAACACTTGTGGGTTCGAATCTGAGCCGAGTTCGGTCAGCGACGATGAGGAAGCAGGTTTTCCGGCCGATCTGATTGGGTCTTCTCCACCCTCAGAGGACCGGGAGGAGAGTTTAGCCTGGGATTCGCTGTGTGACTGGAATCCTCCATTAGATGATTTGTCTATAGGGGAGTTCTCTGATTCTCTGATCGTTTTTGAGTCCTGTAACGCGTATAATTTAGTGCACATGCACGTGGGAGACGAATGGAAGACAGCTTTTAATATGCATAGTGTGCACTATGAAGTCTCTCTGAGCACATTGGCCATGTCAGGCAGCTTCTAAAGGCGCTTCGCTAATTCACTAATTTTACCTGCGTTTTATACGCAATTTTAGCTCAGTGGTCACACCTATTACGGTTCTGACAAAGAAAACAGCACCTTCAATGTTTCAGTGGAATCCTAGAGCTGGGGCAGCTTTCATGGAGTTAAAAAAAAGGTTTAGCTCCGAGCCCATCCTCATTACTCCCAACCCTTCACTCCCATTTGTGGTGGAGGTTGATACCTCTGAGTTGGAAGTGGGGGCTATATTGTCTCAGCGTTCAGTTTCCCCAAGACCAGTATCCGTGTGCCTATTTCTCTCGGGGCCTGACGCCGGCTGAGAGAAATTATGACCGGGAGCTTTTGGCTGTGAAATTGGCGCTAGAGGAATGGCGACATTGGTTAGAGCTGAGCATCCCTTCACAGTTTGGACGGACTATGTAAATTCAAAATATATTCAGCAGTGTTTCCCCTACCATTATCTTGGCCGGGCGGCCCGCCCGGCCAAACTCACGTGCCGCCTGGCTTGGACAAGAGGGAAAATAAATAATTTTAATGAAGAAAAAAAAAAAATTTATATTATTCTTTTTAAAAAAAAAATATAACTTTTTTTTTTTTTTTAATGTAGTTGCAATATTTCCCTTACCGCAGAATGCGGGAATGATCAAAATAGCATCTGGAAAAACCCTTGCCAAAACAGCTTCGGTTTCCCAGGCCTAATTAAAATTTTCAATGGCAGCTGATATTATTAGGGTGTAATTATAGTTTCCGCCTCTACGCAAAATGGCGCACTTTCACCGCCCGGCCTGAAAAAAAATCTAGGGGAAACACTGTTCAGGATGCCAAATGACGCCATTCGCGGCAAGGCCGTTGGTCACTTTTCTGGTCCCAGTTCAACTTTCTGTTGACGCATCGGCCAGGCTCAAAAAACAATAAGCCGGATGCACCCTCCTGGAATTATGACCTGTCCGATGGTGACCATCCACTGTTCCTACTGTTCCAGCCGCTCAGATTTTGGCTCCAGTTACGTGGACCATCGAGTCCGTTGTGGGGTAGTTTAGTTTAGGAATATGGGAAACAGTCATTGAACATGAGCAGAGACTGATCTGAATGCAGACATGAAGGAGTAAACACTATTGTTTTAAATAAAATAAGTGTGTAATTAATTAAAATGAAATAGGCCTAGTTAGTTCAAAGCGCCGTTTTCTGGTATTTTTAAAACAAATTTGGAATATATTTTAGTTGGAATTTTTATTTTTTGTGCTGGCAAATCTGCAAATTTGTGATTGTTCTTAAAAACAAAACAAAATATATTAGGCTACAAACTAACGTTAGGTAAGACAAATTCGCTGCTGAGTGGGCCGCTAAGGAGCCAGCAGTGTTAGGTTAGGTTAGGTAAAGCAAAACAAAGTTGCTGCTGAGCCGGCCTCTACGGAACCAGCAGTATTGATCCTGAGTTGATCCTGCTTCTGACGAATTTTGTATATCTTCTAATACAAGGGTAAGCTATGGCTTCGTTTGACCCCTCAGTCTCTCCCATTCCTCGCTCGGTTTCTCCTTCCTCGCCCTATTGGGCTATCTCTTGTCCGGTATGTGACATGTTTACTTATTCCTTCTCCGCCATAAGTGGGAACTTTACTTGTGATAGGTGTAAATTAAATGCTAGGTTGACTGAGAATCTGGAATCTCGCATCCGTACCCTACATGAAATTCGAGAAAGCGAAAAGTTCATAGAATCCTTCTCGGTTTCGGGTGCTCCAGCTAGCCCGTCCCCAACTAATGTTAGAACTCCGAAAATGCCTCCGCAGCAAGGTAACAGCAGGTGGATTACAGTTTGCGAACGTAGTCATAAGCCCCCGGTACTCCACCAACCACAAATTCGGGTTTCAAATTGGTTCTCTCCCCTGAGCAATGCACCTTCGGTAAAACCGGCTGAAAAAGCTTTGATAATCGGTGATTCCATTCTACGAAACATGGAAATTGAGTCCAAAGACTGTAGTTCAGTGCATTCCTGGTGCTAGAGCGACCGACATAGGTGTCCCTCTAATAATGTTGGCTATATAGATCATTGGCACACTTTTTGGGGGAGGCCTAATCTTTTAAAAAGAGATGGTGTTCACCCCACGTGGGAGGGTTCAGCTCTTATCTCTAAAAATCTGGCCTATAGTCTTAGAAATTCAAGTCCCTGACTAATTAGAGCCAAGGCCAGGAAACAGAACTACTTGTCTGCTTGTTCCCCAAAACCATCAGCTTGGGTTCACCCTTTAGAAATTGAAACTGTGTCTGTCCCGCGTATACAAAACCATGTCAAATCTGTCAAAAACCGTGAAGTTTGTTTTAATAATCTGATTAAGATTAAAACAAAACACAATCCTATTAGCTCAAGTGATATTACTACCATGAGAGTTGGCTTATTAAATATAAGATTCCTTAACTCCAAGGCAGCTCTTGTGAACGAACTAATCTCAGACTGCTCTCTTGATATACTATGTTTAACTGAAACGTGGCTGAAAGCGGATGAGAACTTTACATTAAATGAATCCTCTCCACCTGGATTAATTTCTACCATGGTTGGTAGAAACCGCCCCTCTTCTCAGCCTATTTTACTTGTGACTGTCTATAGACCTCCTGGCCCATATTCTGGCTTTATTCATGAATTTGCAGATTTTCTTTCTCATTTAGCTGTAAGTCATGACAAAGTGTTAATATTGGGTGATTTTAACCTGCATTTTGAAAATACAGATGATCCTATTACCTCAGCATTTATGGCCATTTTGGAATCAATTGGTTTCATTCAAAATTTTGTCGGCCCCACACATTATCGTCGTCATACTTTAGACCTGGTCTTAAGTTTTGGTGTTGATATTGTTCATGTTAAAATTCACTCACATAATCCTATTCTGCCTGACCATTTCCTCATTACTCTGCAGTTAAAATTAGCCCACTCTGTAGCATCTGAATTCAGAACGTATACAGGTCGCACTATCACTACCTCCAATACTAGAAACTTTATTAATGTGCTACCTGATTACTTTGATTTAGACACTTCATCCAGCTCCCTGTTAACCAATGATCTGGCAGAGGAATTAGCTACTGCTCTACGCAAAACCCTTGAAGTAGTTGCTCCGTTAAAAAGCAAAAAAGTCATTGAGAAGAAGCTTGCCCCTTGGTACACCGACCACACGCGGGCTCTTAAACAAAAGTCTCGGCAGCTTGAACGCAAATGGTGTTCCACTAAACTGCAGGTTTTCCACTTGGCCTGGAAAGAGTCTCAGTACCTATAAGCATGCTCTCTCCAATGCTAGGTCCTCTTACTTTTCAAAGCTTATACAAGAAAATAAGACCAATCCCCGATTTCTATTCAGAACAGTTGCTGAACTAACTAATAATCATGCAGCAACTAACCCTCAAATTCCAGTCTCAAGTAGTTGTAATGATTTCCTGAATTTATTTAGTGGTAAAATAATTGGAATTAGGAAAAAGATCACACAAGTTAGTGATCATGGTTTTGACGATATAGAACTGCCTCCGAGACTCACTGAACGTCTTGAATCATTTACTCCCATACTTGAGAGCGAACTAATTAAGTTAGTTTCTTCTTCAAAATCATCCACCTGTCTTCTAGACCCCATACCCACAAAGTTATTGAAGGGGATATTGCCTATGCTCATCAAACCAATTCTTCACTTAATTAACTCATCATTGCTATCGGGCCATATTCCTACATCCTTTAAATTGGCAGAAATCAAGCCACTACTTAAGAAACCAAATTTGGATCCCACTGTCCTGGCTAATTATAGACCCATTTCAAACCTCCCATTTTTATCAAAGATTCTTGAGAAATGTGTAGCGCAACAGCTTTCTTCATTTTTACATACTAATAACGTATATGAGAGGTTTCAATCTGGGTTAAGGAAGCACCATAGCACCGAGAACGCCCTTGCCCTAGTAATGAATGACTTGTTCCTCTCTCTGGACTGTGGCTGTATTTCTATTCTTGTTTTACTTGACCTGAGCGCTGCCTTTGATACTATAGACCATCATATTCTCCTCTGCAGGCTAGAAAATTTAGTTGGTCTTAACGGGCATGCTCTTATGTGGTTTAAATCTTATCTCTATGATAGATCCCAGTTTGTTAGGGTAAACAATCAGTCCTCTGAATTTTCTAGGGTGAACTTTGGAGTACCACAAGGATCAGTTTTGGGTCCTCTGCTCTTTTCTCTTTACATGCTCCCTCTTGGGAACATTATAAGCAAACATGGTGTTAACTACCACTGCTACGCAGATTACACACAACTTTATACGTATATCAGTTAAGCCAGGTGAAGTTGACCAGTTATCTAAACTTGAGACCTGTCTTAAAGATGTAAAGGCCTGGATGACCCAAAATTTAATCTTATTGAACTGAGATAAGACTGAGATATTAGTATTAGGTCCCAAATCCCTTTGAGATAAATTCTTACATTTTTCCTTAAATTTAGATTGCTTCTCTGTTTCCGCTAACAAGGTTGTTAAAAACCTTGGTGTAACCATTGATTCAGATCTCTCCTTTCAGCCCCATATTAACAATATCACAAGAATGGCCTTCTTCCACCTGAAGAATATATCTAAATTAAGGAAGGTGTTGTCCCTGGAGGATGCTGAAAAAATGGTTCATGCCTTTGTAACCTCTCGACTAGATTACTGTAATGCTTTATTGTCTGCTTGCAATGGCTCAGCCATGAATCATCTCCAACTTGTACAGAATGCAGCTGCTAGGGTTCTTACTAGAACCAAGAAATGGGAGCATATCAGCCCAGTGCTCAAAACTCTTTATTGGCTGCATGTCAAATTCAGAATTGACTACAAGATTTTACTTCTAGCGTTTAAAGCTGTAAATGGCTTAGCCCCAGAATATCTTAGTGACTTACTCATTCCTTACTGTCCTCCAAGATTACTTCGCTCTCAAAGTGAATTTGAAAATTCCTATTATATCTAAAATTACAATGGGTGGCAGAGCTTTCTCTTACAGAGCTCCTTTCTTATGGAATAATCTTCCCATGTATGTACGGGCTTCAGACACACTTTTTTTGCTCAATTTTCCTTCTGTTTCCCTGTGCAGTCTTTGTGACAGTTCTCTGTAAAAAGCGCTATACAAATAAAATTGAATTGAATTGAATAGCAAAAATTAAACAACAAAAAATATAGGCTAAATATGCAATTTATTTAAAAAAATAATCCCTGTTCTTTCATATATATTTTGCTAGCTTCCACGTTGCTCTTGTGTTCTCTAGCCTGTATTGTCCAAGCCTGAAATGGGTAGGCTTCTCACTGTCAACCCATAGCTATGGTTTGCCCATATAAAATATGGTATTTCCACCTTTTCGAAGGTATGCGGGCATAGCCTATATGTTATGATACGGGAAATCTAGTCTATATAGGTGTTTTGCTTCCAAATGTTTTCCAAAATAATTCATTCAAATGCAGCAATCACATTTTATTTCTCCCTCTCTCTGCTATAGCTACTCTCGATTTCTGAGGCTGCGGTGAAAGCAAGTAGCCTAGTGGCATCAGGACTGTAATGTACTTTATGACAACGAACCACGAAGACGCAGTAGCCCACAAGATACCTAACAACTATCTAATGTTAATTAACCTAGCGGACAGTTAAATGGTTATGACTGCACAATGTTAATGTTTATGCAATTTTGATAATTAGATAATGTTCAATGATGTGTTATTGTGGTGGATGACTCAATTTAACGAAGCTACAACAAGTTTCATTTAAAATAACTGTCCAACTTAATGATAACTTAATGATAACTGGAGCGAACGTGGCCATTGCAACTTGTTGCTCTTCTTTGTTGTTGTAGTCGACCAGTGCAGGCACTACATTCGTAGGTAACGTAAAGTATCGCTCCGCCAACGTACTTCCACAGAGAATATAGGTCAGCACAAAGTAAAGGATTCAACGATAGTTTGACATTAGAATGGGCAAGATGTGTGATCCAAGTGACTTTGACCATGGTATGATTGTTGGTGCCAGACATGGTGGGTCCAGCATCTCAGAAACAGCTGCCCTTCTGGGATTTACAATGGTGCGATAAACAAAACAAGCATAACTTGGCAGATAGCATACCTGCCATCCCAATAAATGAGCCTGGAGGTACCCTTGGAGGTACGAACCAGTTATGTTTTTTTTTTCTTTTTTCTGCCAACTTGTCTTAGAATTTTCCACTTCCTTGCAATGTAATGTGACACCTGGCAACCCGGTGCCTTACACTAAAAGGTTCTTGACCTCATTTATAGAGAATAGAGCCAACCAGGGAATACTTAAAAGCCAATATTTTATTTAATTCACGGCTGGAAAGTAATTTACAATGTAAAGGCAAGTTTAAAAGGACAATACAACAGTACGCAAATATAAATATGTCGAAGCAACAAATACAAATGTGCAAATATATGCCATCCAATACCAGTACAAGAGCGAATAGTTAATCGCAAAGTATAAAGTGCAACTGTGCAATAGCAGCATATGCATAAAGTGCGACTGTGATTAAGAGCGGGGAAAACCCACATTAACCAAGGCATAAAGTGCAACAGTGCTTTCAGACTTAAAATAGATCAATCGACTACACTTCTAAAATACAAGAAAACAGTGGCACCACTCTTCTTCTCACTAAAGAAAAGACAAAGTTCATATTAACTTTCAAACATCTATCCACTGGCTACATCATTCACGTATTAATGAAACATGGCAAAACAGGAATACACCCGTATACCTCAATCTCATAAGTTAAATAATCACTAAAAATACAAACACATACAGCTAAATTAGACCACGTACGCACAATTAAAATACAGGCATATGAATTGAAATGTTCACCTCATCAGCAGATATAGTGGTGCACTCACTAATCCGCTGGGATAATGTTACCGCCAGACACAAACGCAGAAATCTGCACGCAAGCTTCACACCACCATGCCAGACCCTCACTGCACCTCCATTGCTAGTGAAAACCTACAGTGATCAAACAATGCCGTGGTTAACTACCATACATAACAGCTAACACACCATGTATTTGTATAAAGAAACAAACACAATCTTATTTACTCGAGTTTCTACTTATCGCCGGAGTATCTCATGCTTTCATTGTGCTTTCGCCCAAACACTTTCGCCATTTCACTTAAGTACTTCCCAAACTTTTCCTGGGAGGCGGTACCATGATGACGTTACTTCCGATGGATTTAAAACTAAATAATCAGCTACACCCTATTTTGTACCCGGTTACACCCTCGCCTGCTAAATCCCATCATTGTCCCAATGATTTGACAAAGAGCCCTCTTGGGGATTCTTTAAAGCAGTAACAACCTCCCTACTTAAGCTCGTAGCTAAACCAGTAAAAATGTCCTTGAGTGCTGAAGCATAGGTACAGCTCACTTGAGCCAAACTGGAAGCAACAACCCCACCCCCCCCACCCTGGTAATCGACTACTGCCTGAGGGAGACGGAATGGGTTTGAATGAACACCAGCTGTTCTTCTCTGTGAACGACGGGGGATGACCGGGGGGGTTTGGACCACCTCCTCTTCTGCACTCTCCTCCAAATCCGTTTCTTGGTTAGAGTCATCCATTACGCATACAGTTGAACCCTCTGGCTCCAGTAAAGGGGCCTCACACGCTTTCCTGGGTATCTCAACACACACCACGCTAGCAGAATCCTCTTCTTCACTGCAACTCCCCAAGACCGCCTCTAGATTTCCTTCTGTCACCAGACCTTGGGTTTCCCCTTGTTGCCTTGGACCACACACCCGCAACTCTGTGCGATGAACGTTCTTGGGGGGCTTGGATTCATCCAGCGGGACCACGGTGTATACTTGTTTGCCTCCATCCAACTGGGCTACGACACGATGGGGTGTTGGGAGCCACAAGTCTTGTATTTTATGCCTTCCAAGAAAATTGTGATTCCGGACATAAACTAACTGCCCAACAGAAAGAGAATGATCTTTAGATGGTAATCTTGCCACCCTCCGTCGATGTTCCGCAGCCTGCTCCAATTGTCTACCTGCCTGCTCATAGGCTACTTTCAGCTTCTGTTGATGTTCCTGAACCCACTCATTAACACTGCCCTGAAAGCCCTCCTCTTCTCCAAACAGTACATCTAATGGTACACAGGGTGACTGCCCGAACATCAAAAAGTATGGGGAATACCCTGTACTCTGATGCTCCGAGGAATTATATGCAAAAACCATTTCGGGTAAGTAGTCTGCCCACCTCCTCTTCTTATCTGGGGGAAGACTTCTGAGTAAGTCATGTAACGTACGGTTAAACCGTTCACACTGCCCATTCCCCTGCGGATGATATGGTGTCGTTCTACTCTTCTTCATACCGTAGATCTTGCATAGGGATTTGACAATGTCGGCTTCAAAACATCGACCCTGATCCGAATGGATCCGGGCCGGAACCCCATAACATTGGATCCAGTGCTTCACCAAAGTCTTTGCCCCGTGGTTGCACGCTGGTCCCGTGTTGGCACGGCTACGGTGAACTTAGAAAATACGTCCGTTAGGACCAAAACATTTTCTCGCCCATCACTGGACGGCTCAATTACTGTAAAATCCATGGCCAGAACTTCCAAAGGTTTAGATGCTAGTAAACTTCCCATTGATGTCACAACCTTAGGCTGTGGGGCTTTGGAGACAATGCAACGCTCACAGGACCTACAATACTCCTCGATGTCACCATACATCCCGGGCCAATAGCACCGTCCACGGATTAGCTTAAAGGTCCTTTCAATTCCTTGATGCCCCTGTCCTTCATGCATCTGGAAAAGGACTTCTCTCTGCAGAGAAACTGGCAAGATCAGCTGCTTCACCCGGCCTTCTTTCTGGTCCCGCCTTCCCCGGTACCAGACCCCTTCGCTTTCTTCTACTCGTTCCCATTGCCGCAGTAGCTCCAACGTCTGTGGCTCTTCCTCCAGTCGCTCACATCGGCTAGGTTTCCTCTTTCTTAACCAATATCTAAGGAAGGCGGAAATTATGGGATCGGCCTGTTGTAATGCCCTCAAGGTTTCTTTGCTGTACACAGGAAAACAAGAAGTGGAAACCTGCTCCGCCACCAAAACTACTGGAACACCCAGGTGAGGTTCAATAGCCACACCTCTGGCTCCCTGAAACACTTGTGCAGAGCCATCCACTGTACTGTCTGCCTCTGTATACCGTCTTGATAGTGCATCTGCATTGACATTTTGACTTCCTGGTCGATATAATATATGAAAGTCAAACTGGGCTAGCTGTGATACCCACCGCTGCTCCACAGCACCTAATTTTGCCGTCTGAAGGTGGCACAATGGATTATTATCGGTGACTATAGTGAACTTGTTTCCTAACAGATATTCACGAAACTTATCAGTTACAGCCCATTTTAATCCAAGCAGCTCTAATTTGAAAGCACTATAATTATCCATGTTCTTTTCGGAAGGGCGAAGGCTACGACTGGCATATGCGACTGGTTTCTTCTGGCCATTACACTCCTGAGACAATACAGCTCCTAAGCCCTGATGACTCGCATCTATTTCAAGTATAAATGGCTTAGTAAAATCTGCATAACCTAACACTGGAGCCGAAATCAACTTCTGCTTTAAGGCCTGAAAGGCAGATTCACAAATAGAATCCCACTGCTGTACAAATACATGACGAGAAAGATGTCGCTTATGCTTCTTTGGAAAACCTTGAGCAGCTAAGGCATGTAGAGGGGCAGCTAAACTTGCAAAGTTCTTAACGAACCGCCTATAATAACTAGCAAAACCCAAAAACGATCTAAGTTCAGTGGTATTTTGAGGTTGTCTCCACTCCGCTACTGCACGGATCTTCTCTGGATCAGTGGACACGCCTTCAGCAGAAATTACATGGCCAAGGTAGGATACTTCAGACTTAAAAAAAGAACACTTGCTCAGCTTGACTTTTAAGCCAAAATGTTCAAAGCGAGACAGAACCAAGTCAAGGCGCTTAAGATGTTGGTCGAACGTTGAGGAGAACACAACTACGTCATCCAAGTACAAGAGTAGGGACTGGAACCGTTGGTCACCCAGAATTCGTTCCATGAGCCTCTGAAATGTTCCCGGAGCATTGCAGAGCCCAAACGTCATCCGTGAAAATTCAAAAAGGCCAAAGGGTGTACAAAAAGCTGTCTTAGCGCGGTCCTTCTCAGCTACCTCCACTTGGTTGTACCTGCTGGCGAGGTCAAGTGTGGAGAACCACTTTGCTCCAGTCAACGAATCTAAAGACTCCTCTATACGAGGAAGAGGATAGGCATCCTTCCTTGTTTTGCTGTTTAACTGCCTGTAGTCCACGCACATACGCATAGTGCCATCTTTCTTCTTGACGATCACCAGGGGGGAAGAGTATGGGCTACTACTTTCCCTAATAACACCCTGTTCTAAGAGCTGTCTAATATGAATTTTCACCTCTTCATACTGACTTGGGGGTAGCCTACGATACCGCTGACAGACAGGGCCCGCATCAGTAACAGGGATTTCATGCTGGATGACATCAGTATGTCCCAAATCACTATCTGATCGAGCAAACACATGGGTATATTTTAACAGTAACTCTTTAGCCCTAACTGCTTGTTCATCTGTGAGGCCTGGGAATTTGATCTGTGTCAATTCAGAATTCAATGAATCACTATACTCCGATAAAGTAGTATGTTCTAACAATAAAACTTGCTCCTCCTGAGGGCTTGTCCGCTTAAAAACCACTGAGGGTACCTCCCCTACAATGACCTCGGCTGCATGTAAAGTGGCAATGCGTGTCCGTGGCTGCAAATTTACATCATTGCCCCCAACATTAATAACTGGAACAACTAACTGTCCTTCCTGAACCCATACATAAGCACTGGAAACCAGTAATCCAGCTGGTAAAATGCCCTCATCCCCCCCCAAAGCTTCCACTAATACTGGGTATCCCGGTGAGGACTGCGTCTGCATCCCGGTAACGGGAACCAGGCACATGGAACCAGCAGGTACTTTATAGGGGGCTAGGACTTTAGCAAAACCAATGGTATCCTTACAATCACTTTTATCATTTGAACACACCCCAAAAGCAGCCTTCCACCCCGCTTCACAATGAATAGAGGAAATCGACACTTTTGTTAGGTTATCTTGCTGACACAGGAGCTCATAGCATTCCTTTATAACATTCATACCAATGAGTCCAGGAATCGCTTGTTTGCGCGCAACAGTAATGGGATCTACAGGATCTTTCACTACCAGTATGCCTCTCTGTGGTATGCTCCTGCCTAATGCATTAATGTCTGTCAGTAATTGTAGTCACCATTGACCCTGTATCAAGAAGACATGGCACCTTTACCCCCCCCCATTACAACTTCTACAAGAGGGCTTTGCCCAACTAGGCACTGATAAGTTTTACCATCTGAAAGTAATTGGCCTGGTGAGCCTGACTGTCCCCCACCCGTGGTTCGGCTCTTCACCACAGGGGGGGGGGGAGTTTCCCTGCTGCTCTGAAAGATGGGCTGTATTATCGGAGTTATTACTGGGCTGGAGGTTTGGGCGACTGTCAACCTGCTTCTGCGTGCTAGCATTCAACTGGCAATATCTTGCGATATGCCCAGCGGTTTGACACTTAAAACAAATTGGTTTACCAGAGGAGTCAAACTTAGGCTCTTGTCTTTGGCTACCAGTGCGTCTCCCCCCAGACCTGTCCAATCCTGACAATCTGCGTGTTATCTCATCTAACTGTGCTTGTTGCTTTTGAATAATATCCAAAATCTCAGTTAAGACAGGGTCTTGCTTTGTCTTAGTAGCAACAACAGACTGTACTTCAAGGGGCTCCGTACTTAGTTCACAAGAATTACCAATCTTTTGCCCACAACCCCCAGGCTTACTACCATCCTCCCCCCACTGAATAGCTTCCTTACGGATCTCATAGAAAGTAAGATTAGAAAATCGCCTAAGAATACCCTTAAGCTCTCTACGTAAAGAAATATCACGAACATTTTCTACAAATTGATCACGTAGGGTAAAGTCACTAGCCCAAGCCTCCCTTATATCACACTGCTTAATTTCCTCCATGATGGCCATGAGAGCGTGGGAGAACTCTCGCACTGACTCCCCCTCTCTCTGTCGTCTATCAAAAAACTGTTTTTGAAGTTTAGTTAAGGACTGTGGCTGCCCATACGCCTCTTTAAGAATTTCTAACACACGATCAGGATTTTTTCTCTCAACTGAGGTGCGATACTTAATCTCGTCCCTTGCTTCCCCTCCCAGGTGCTCATAAATATAAGCAGCTTTCTCTTGGCCCGAAAAGGGGCGGTAACCCATTGTAGCCTGGATATCATCTAGCCACTCATAAAAAGACAAACTCGAGCCCCCTGTAAAGACTTTACATTTCCTCTCTTTAGGAAAATAAACCACATAGTCACTAGGCCTCAGGGCGTGAGGCCTGGGAGACGAGTGTGCACTAGACCGACCCACCTTCTCAGATGCACCAGACCCCAAAGAGGATCCTAGAGTGAGTTGCTCCGACAGCTTCTCATTCTCCCCCCTAAGCCTTGCCATTTCAGCTTTCTCTGCAAACAACCTCTCCTGAAGAGACTCCAGTTCTGCCTTTAACTCTTCTGCAGACATCCTTTCCCCTTAAACTGTCACCACACAACCAGAAGAAGGGTTTAAACAAGACAACACAATATGTAAGGGGGAAAAATGAGAGAAAAAAAAAAAAAGGTTTAAAGAAAAATACACAATCTTCCAGCAAGAAAATAACAAAATCTTGAAGCAATTATTTTCATCCGTTAGTCCTTTCTTGACTCGTTATCGTTGTCCGGGCTGTCGTGTGATGCCACCGTTTTCTTTACTTTATTTTTAAATTATGCTAAAAGAAAGCACTGTGCACAATAAACCTGCCTTCACACCACTTTCTTCAAATCCTATAGGCTATAAGACCCTGCTCGCAGCGCCAAAACTGTGACACCTGGCAACCCGGTGCCTTACACTAAAAGGTTCTTGACCTCATTTATAGAGAATAGAGCCAACCAGGGAATACTTAAAAGCCAATATTTTATTTAATTCACGGCTGGAAAGTAATTTACAATGTAAAGGCAAGTTTAAAAGGACAATACAACAGTACGCAAATATAAATATGTCGAAGCAACAAATACAAATGTGCAAATATATGCCATCCAATACCAGTACAAGAGCGAATAGTTAATCGCAAAGTATAAAGTGCAACTGTGCAATAGCAGCATATGCATAAAGTGCGACTGTGATTAAGAGCGGGGAAAACCCACATTAACCAAGGCATAAAGTGCAACAGTGCTTTCAGACTTAAAATAGATCAATCGACTACACTTCTAAAATACAAGAAAACAGTGGCACCACTCTTCTTCTCACTAAAGAAAAGACAAAGTTCATATTAACTTTCAAACATCTATCCACTGGCTACATCATTCACGTATTAATGAAACATGGCAAAACAGGAATACACCCGTATACCTCAATCTCATAAGTTAAATAATCACTAAAAATACAAACACATACAGCTAAATTAGACCACGTACGCACAATTAAAATACAGGCATATGAATTGAAATGTTCACCTCATCAGCAGATATAGTGGTGCACTCACTAATCCGCTGGGATAATGTTACCGCCAGACACAAACGCAGAAATCTGCACGCAAGCTTCACACCACCATGCCAGACCCTCACTGCACCTCCATTGCTAGTGAAAACCTACAGTGATCAAACAATGCCGTGGTTAACTACCATACATAACAGCTAACACACCATGTATTTGTATAAAGAAACAAACACAATCTTATTTACTCGAGTTTCTACTTATCGCCGGAGTATCTCATGCTTTCATTGTGCTTTCGCCCAAACACTTTCGCCATTTCACTTAAGTACTTCCCAAACTTTTCCTGGGAGGCGGTACCATGATGACGTTACTTCCGATGGATTTAAAACTAAATAATCAGCTACACCCTATTTTGTACCCGGTTACACCAACATACAACCTGCTGACACTTGAAAGTAAATAAGTTGACAGTGATGACACCCAGTCTCTTCAAACTGGTTCGGAAAACACTATTCATGGCTACGTACGTTCAACAATTTCTAGATTTTTCACACATTAACTATTGTTTAATTTCGTGTAGTTTTCATCATTGATAAAATCTATGCAAAGTAATGCACTTTTAAATTTTATATGGTGTTTTAGGCACATTATATATTCTAAAATATGAACACAAAATGTCCTATTTAAAGATGCAAGCATGTTACACATTACATTATACCATGGTCAGATGTGTGATATCCCCCCTGCCCCTTTTTGTATTCAAAATCCAACCTCCATTCAATATAATCACCTCAGTAGTGCATGCAAAAACCCACCATTTGTATTTCACAATTCCAGACTTGCTACAAACTTATTGGCCGAAATTTTTGCGTGGCAAAACAGGTTCACACATTATTTAAAAGCGAACAAGAGCTTACATTCTGATACATACTGTAAACTGTAAATAGGGATTTGTATTTGTATTTTATTTTGAACACTGGTACTCTGGCAAAATGGACCACACCTTAACTACCAAAAAAGTAAAGCGTGATGCCAGGAAGGGGAGGGAGGTCTACCTTTGACAGCAGTGTACTCACATACAGGCATGCTCACCATGCTCAGGTGTTGCCAATTGACTTCATCAGACCGGTTATAAAACCAAAATGTAAGAAAGAAACATTAAACAAAGGACATTACCTCCTAAAAGTTGAAAGACTGCTCCCCATTCAGGCGATTTGCCAGGCTCAGTGCATATGGGGCGCCCTCTCTGTTGAGTTCAGACATCAGCTTGCTGAACACAGCGTGAATGTCCTTGGCAGCTTTGTGAAGGTGGAGAGACTGGAGACAGGTGCAGACAATATGTTGAGACACTGTAAAATGGTTTCCTTACAGAAAGTACAAGCAAGGCATAAAACTTTCAGTTTCTTCCCACTCATTTATCTCACCAACATATCTAAATATATACAATACATATGCAAATCCAACTGAAATGAATCACTTTGATGATGCCATTTGCGATTTCTATTATAACAGACGTATCTTATAATTTTATTTAAGCACTATGACACTTAACGTGATCAGACTGGGTCTTTATTGAATTCTAACAAGCCAAAGAACAAAAAAAGAAAGAGGCCGTTTAATAAATTCAAAAATAAAGTGTCAGAGTTTGTCTTTTTTTTGTTTTACCATTAACTTTATATTTATAGTTAACCTTCCATTTATGTTAGCGTTTTAGTGCCATTTCTGTTGAGGTGTTGTTATGGGTCAATATATATATTTTAAAAAATTATTTTTAAATATTTTGTGTCATATAGAACCAAACATAATAGGAAGGTTAAAGACATCTTTTTATGTCTTTAAATGTTCAATACAAAAGTGCACAAACATTTGACAGTTGAGGGTAAAGCCGAACTCTACACTACCAAAGTAGTGAATTGGTTAAGCAGGAGACCAATATACCTCAGCCATAGGTCACCAGTCACCCAAACAGCATCCCCATGTTAACACAATGTAAAGGCATCCCATCCTTGTTGGTGGGATAATTCTAGCTGCAGTAACATTGTTTTATCACCTCAAACATATCCAGTTGATGTTGAGGCTTTTGCACTTGCTGTTGCAGTACCGGGCCAGCTTCAGGCTTCTTTTCTTTCATAAAGTGAAGCACCTACAAAAACATCAACATTTTTAACAGTGACACTGAGTTACAAGTACAGATCTTTTTTTTCTGTAAATTCAAATGACAGTGTGGGAATAGTCCTGTATACATAATACCAAGCTTTAGAACAATGTGGACTGAGCATATTTCTTGGGGAAAAAATGGCAACATTTGAGAGAGTATACGTGATCTGAACAAAAACGTCTCCGACGTAAAAAAAAAAGCCAAGTTACTCACGCATAGCCTACAGAGCGCTGTCTATAAGTCCTTAATTCCAACTTGCAAAGACTAGGCCTGCCTTTAAAAGTATCGATATCAAAATGTGGCCAAGTTACAACTAACAATATTGCCTATCGTCGCTCACACTAAATAAACTAGCTCTATTCCAAAGCAATGCTATCCAAACTTTCCTAAATTATTTAATGCAACTTGGCCCTGTGTTTCTTCATCTTAGCATATGAAGAGATTGTGCCTCATGGAACAACATATGATTTCAATTAATGTTTTTAACAGTTGATGAATAATTACAATCCAGAAAGGATATGGTTATACTTTGTTGGCAAGTTTACCTTAGAAAATATACAGGTTTTAAAATGTTAACTGCTGCTACAGATTTCTTTACAATTCACAAGCAGACATTTATATCAAGAAACATCATGTACAATAGAAAAAGGGGGATGAATAAATAAATGCAGATAAAAATAAGTAATATTTTTACATATAGCATTTTTACAAACATATCCAGACATGTTTGTGGGTCAGATGATGGCAAATAAGTAATAGTACTAATTTTCTTAACATAATAATAGTTATGATATTTGCAAACAGAATTTTGTGAACACAAGGATATCTATGCTCTATAGGACCACACAAGTTTTGATAGAAATCCAAATATTCCAAATAAATGAATCAATAAATACATAATAATAATAATACATTTTATTCATTCTGTGCTTTTCATAGACCCAAAGACAATTATTCAAACATGCCCTATAGTGTAGTAATTTTTCTGTTTAATTTCTAAGTGCAACACTTCTGAAACAGAGTATTTCCACTATAAATTATTCTCATTTTGCAGTTTGATGTGGAACATACAGTGTTCATACAGACCACATTCTCTTGAGATGGTGAAACACAGGGCCAAGTTGCATTAAATAATTTAGGAAAGTTTCGATAGCATTGTTTGGAATAGAGCTAGTTTATTTAGTTTGAGCTACGATAGGCAATATTGTTAGTTGTAACTTGGCCACATTTTGATATCAATACTTTTAAAGGCAGGCCTAGTTTTTGCAAGTTGGAATTAAGGACTTATAGACAGCGCTCTGTAGGATATGCGTGAGTAAATTGCCTAAATTCTGACCACAACGGTGCCTCCCGCACATGAACCCCCCGCGTGCCAGAAGGAGATACGCTGCAGATCCCGGACATTCCGGTTTGGGGCCTGAGCACGCTTCCAAATTCACATGACAGCAGCCTGCAAAAGAGCACTGACCAGGTGAGCCCCTAATACTGCATCGTTTACTGCGGCTTTAAGTTTAATAGATGCAAATCCAACACTAAATCAACAAACTAACAAGAAGTCATCTCCTGGTTTCACATGGCGTCTTCTACATTTTGGACAACGTTGTTGGCTTATACTCTGAAATATCTTGCACCTGCAGCTGAAAAGAAACATTTAATTCCAATAGAGGCAGAATTGGACCGGGTAAATAAAGGTTGTTTTCCCACAAGACATTACATGAGCATTGCCCTCTTTAAACTTTGGCTAAACTGGCCTGCTTTTAGTGTTGTAATCCATTGGCCCTTAAATGTTACTGGAAGTATTCCATTATTTATACAACAGGATTTTATTCTCTGGGATACTAAAACCTTATTTAGTGCCGTTAATGAAAATAAAACCTTTGCTTTAATTAATTCGTCAAATCTTTGGACAAGCCTCAAAGTAGGACAACTGACTACTCGCCCCTCTGTGTTTATTTAGGTTATTCTAACACATAAACTGAATCATTTTGCATAATTTGGATAAAGAGGGCAAAACTGATTTACTGGATTAACATGCTAAGTCCTTTTGCATAATGTTACACAAAAGCTAATAGACACTGTTGCGTCCATGAAAATACATTCCCTGATTAAGCCAGGGGCATCTGAGGATATGACAATCAGTTCTGCTTACTTGTCATCGGCTGCCACCTACTGTCCAATGCAGGAATTACACAATTTTGTGTTGTGGGATCCAAATAAGTGGACTGTGTCCAAGTACAAAATAAAGAAGCTGATGAATACGCTCAGTTGTAAATCATACATTAAAGTATATCCCAATATATTTATGATTACACTTACAAAATTCTATTGAAATGTTGTCCATAAAGTTTCACTGCAAGTTGCTGTGAACAGTTTCTTTTTTGAACAAAAGGACTGAAATTGCAACCTTCGTAGTGCATTATTCGCTCAATCCAAGAAGTCTCATAGAAATATAGTGAGTCACACTTTTTAATTGTGTAAGGCACAGAGTCCCAGGACTTGAACACAATTACGTTAATCTAAAAGTTTATTTTTATGTTAATATTAACATATAAACAAATAGTTCTTAGACTTTGAGGTCAATTCTCTTTTATAGGCTTGATAAACCCAACATATACAAAAATTGCAAAATAAAACACACATTTCAAAAGTGACACCCTGTTTTAATGTCAGTAGTTAATACCTATTCTCCACCAGACAATAAAACCCACAAGTACAGCAGAAACTTCCAGAAGCTTCTTTGAATTAGTCCAATTTCTGGCAATGGTCAATGTCTTCTTGTTTATAATGGGAAATTATCTGTACCAGTATGAAAGTGTTTATTGCCAGGAAAAGTAAGCCAGCAATCCAAATTAGAACAAAAGTGTTCTGCCCTTCAAATTCCAGATAGTATGCTGGTGCCAACCAAATCGCCTGTAAGCCAAAGTGTAAAAAAATACCTCTTCAGTCAAAGATATTCTCGTCTGACAATAGCAACCAATTTAAATTCATTTACAACACCACCTCAAATAATACCATAAACAATGAAATCGGCAGCATCAGGTTTCCAAATCACAAAGCTCATTCTACATCTTATATGTACAGAATGGCATAGTCAAATATTTCCATATTCCACTTGAGTGATTTTTAATTATTTTCTTTGTCTCCACGCTTTTAGATCTATACAGAATGTGCAAGAGTGTCTTAAGCATTACCTGTCCAGCGAACCACAACACAAGTAGACCCAGTCCCTGCTTAAGTGACAGCATAAGACGAGGCAGGACAAGAGGCAGCAAGCACAGATACCACAGGAAGTACTGTAGGAAAGTCAAATGAAATTCTCAGTGCTGAACCCATCACAAACTTAAACAACATTATCTACAGTCAAGCCGGAAAGTCTGCACACCCCTTTCACCTTCTCCACGTTTTATTACGTTACAGACTTATACTACAATAGATTGAGTTCATTTTTTGCCTCAAACATCTACACACAATAGCCAATAATGACGAAGTGAAAACAGGTTTTTAGAAAATATGCAATTTTATTTTACTGACAAAAATAGGTTATTTAGGAGTTACATATCTGTACACACCCTTAGCCTAATACTTGGTTGCTGCACCTTTAGCAGCGATTACAGCTTCAAGGCGTCTTGGGAAAGAAGCTACGAGCTTGGCACACTTGTTTCTGGACATTTTTGCCCATTCCTCTTGGCATATCCTTGCAAGCTCTGTCAGGTTGGATGGGGAGCGTCGGTACACAGCCATTTTCAGCTCTTTCCACAGATGTTCAATTGGATTCAGGTCTGGGCTCTGGCTGGGCCACGCAAGGACATGCAGACTTTCTCCGAAGCCACTCCTTTGTTCTCTTGGCTGTGTGCTTCGGGTCGTTGTCATGTTGGAAGGTAAACCTTCGCCCCAGTCTGAGGTCCAGAGCGCTCTGGAGCAGGTTTTCTTCAAGGATCTCGGTGTACTTAGCTGCATTCATCTTTCCCTCTATCAGGACTAGTCGCCCCGTTCCCGCTGCTGAAAAACAATCCCACATCATGATGCTGCCACCGCCATGCTTCACTGTAGGGATGGTATTAGCCAGGTGATGAGCGGTGCCTGGTTTCCTCCAGACGTGACGCTTGGTATTCAGGCCAAAAAGTTCAATTTTGATTTCATCAGACCTGGTTTCCTCCAGACCAGCACATTTTTAAAATTGTTTTCTTCAACTTCTATTTTATTAGCTTTGTCTAACCTTCCTAATACATTAGGGTCTATATGACCCAAAATTACTTTTTGTATTTGCATAATTTCAAATTGGTGATATATATACAGATCCTTTCCAAAAAAAATGAATATCATGGAAAAGTTGTTTTTTTTCCCATAATTCCATTCAAAAAGTGAAACTTTCATAGATTGTAGATTCATTACACACAAAGTGAAATATTTCTAGCCTTTGTTTAATTTTTCATAATTTTGGCTTAAAGCTCCAGAAAACCCCCAAAACAGTATTTCAAGAAATTAGAATAGTGTGTCGAAAATCAGCATTTACTTCAGTTATTTCAGAGAATGAGTGGAGTGGCTTGACTCGAGGAATCCGACAGTTGTAGCCCATGTCCCGGATACGTCTGTACGTGGTGGTTTTGGAAGCACTGACTCCAGCCTCAGTCCACTCCCTCTGCATCTCCGCCAAATTTTGGAATCGTCTTTGCTTGACAATCCGCTGAAGCCTACGGTCATCTCTTTTGCTTGTGCACCTTCTCCTGCCACATTTTTCCCTTCCACTAAACTTTCTATTGATATGCTTGGACACTGCACTCTGTGAACAGCCAGCCTCCTTAGCGATGACCTTTTGTGGCTTACCCATCTTCTGGAGGGTGTCAATGATGGTCTTCGGCCAATTGTAAGTCTGCAGTCTTCCCCATACTGAACCAAACTGAGATAAACTTTGCAGGTGTTTTGAGTAAATTAGATGATAGTGTGACACTCAGTCTAAAACATTCATTCTCTGAAATAACTGAAGTAAATGCTGATTTTCGACACACTATTCTAATTCCTTGAAATACTGTTTTGGGGGTTTTCTGGAGCTGTAAGCCAAAATTATGAAAAATGAAACAAATAAAGGCTAGAAATATTTCACTTTGTGTGTAATGAATCTATAATCTATGAAAGTTTCACTTTTTGAATGGAATTATGGAAAAAAGATTGAGATTAAAAATTCCCAAAATGACACGAGTAATTTTTCCTGGAAAATTCCCTCATTGCAACCCTACCCCCCTGTATACTCAAACTCACTAATCATGGTTTTCTAATATCTATACACCATTTAAAGGTCTTTATATGAACCACCTCATGACATGCGTGTTTGTGGTACATATTAATCCTTCACTATTGCTCAATAATTTTGCTATATGCATGTGATGTTGTCTGCTTGAATCGATGTAAATGTTATTGTGTAATGGTCACTCTACTTCTGGTCTGTGCATGGAGAGGTTCTGTGATGTGAAAAGAGGCAGCTGGTAACAGCACATTTCAGAGGAGAGTGCATGCTTGTCTACACTCATCCGCATCAGCTGCAGAGATTGCAGCGTGATCGTCGCTGCCTAAGTGTCTAGTGGGAAAATTAAGTATATGAAGAAATTGAGTTGTCAAGTAAAGTGAAAAATCTTGATGTGACGGCAAGATGGCTCATCCTGCTAAAACACTGGATGAAACACATAAGTAATCAGTTTTAGCCAGATCTGTTATGAAAATACTCCTCTGATGAAATGACTGATCAGGTAAGTTAATAAAGCAACCCGCACAGTAAACTTTTGCACACTTTTATTTTCAGAAATTTGAAATGTGATATTGGTCATAGCATGCTATTTTTATTTGCTCAGTGAGCAAGTGACCTCAGCAGGGGGGTGACGTGCGAAAACTTCGAGAGGTTGAACACAAGCCGAGCAGCCGCATTCTGGACCAGTTGTATTAAGTCAGTAGTAAACTTCAAAGAGGATACAATGGACATGAATGAATACAATGTACTGCAGGAAACATGATATAGTTGATTACATTCTTTTAAAACCACATTGCTGAGCCATTTAATGTACAGCTTTTCTTTAGACTCCTTAAGACTTCAAGGGGAGCAGAAACGTCCATAGAAGAGGATGCTCTGAGTAGGGTTGTGTCTGATGAAGAACAGGAAGGGATGGTCTGCGATGAAGAAAACTGGTGGTGGTTGTAACGTTAAACATCGCGCCCTGCTCATGACAGCAGTGGCAGCAGCAGCCTCTGTGCCCTCCTCATTCACCTCCACAAAGGACTTGTGCACCACTTTGGACACCACCAGTTCATTGCTGGGAGACATGCCAGAGAAGTCGCTTTTGGACACATTGAAGGCGTCCTCCATGCCCATACTAACCAGAATGTCTTTCAGGTTATAGGTCTCTTCCATCTTGAACTTGGGAAGAGCCACCTTTGTCTCAATATTCTTCATCACATTAGGCTGAGTCCACTCAATGAGCTTCTTGTACGTGAGCTTCCTTTCCAACTGTAGAAGACAATAAGCCATTGTTCCAATTGTGAGTGAGGGATTCTCAAATGCTATAGGCACCTCATTACCATATAATACCACATTCTTACACTGCAAAGTTTTAGACCACTGGCCATTGTCTTAATTGCCTTGTAGGCATTATTGTAGATGACCAAGCCATTGAGTCGTACACCAAATTCAGTCTTACCCTCATAAGCCCTGTGGAGTCATCCTCAATCTTTTGGGGCAGAAGAATGAGCATGCTCAGCTCTTTACCAATGTAAGGCATCTCCAGAATCTGACAATTGACCTCTGAAATGAACGTCAACGCAAATCTGGCCGTCTGGTGCATCATCTGCACTGGCTTACTTTCATTCTGAAAAATTCAAGATTGTGCAGAGCTTTCAAATACACTTTTCAATTAATGTACAATATCAAAGCAGTGATATACTGTATATGTGATATGATATTGCAGAAATATGTTTAAGTTTGTAACCTGCAGAGGTTGTTAACTTCCATTCAATTAGAAAATCAACAAAACATGCAATTTGACCAGGGGCATCCAAACTTTTGTATACCACTGTTAAAGATGAAGTTCTAAATTATGACATAACATTTAACATCACGGTAAGGTTGGGTCATTAGCTGATACTGCAACAGTCAAGACTCAAGAGAACTGAAATCATGCTGGAGTCAGTTCTTCATAAACATTACCATGGAAACTGATGCAAAGTAATTACAGTAGCCAAGCAACACGTGTGACTGAACATCACAGAGGAAAACAACCTCCGTGTCAGTGTAGGTCACAGTGCTGACTTCTGACTGATTTGCAGTCACACAGTAATTTGGAAACTGAGTAAGCATTAGCTGTTACCTTGTTCAATTTGAATTCCACTTCCCTAGTGTCTGCCTCTTTGAATTTCTTTTCCCAGTTGCCCTTAAAATAGATAGCATTCACCAACACCAGTCTGGTCATGTGGTCAACAGTCCCTTCCAACAGCAAGTTCTTGATTTTCTCTACAAGAAAGCATAATTCAGTGGAGAAGTACAGAGGGCACTGTGTCACACAAGTATATTTAATAATAAAAAATAAAAAAGTCGCACACTAATATTTCGTTGGACTGCCTTTAGCTTTGATTACGGCGTGCATTTGTTGTGGCATTGTTTCGACAACCTTATGCAATGTCACAACATTTATTTCCATCCAGAGTTGCATGAATTTTTGGCTGAGATCTTGTATTGACGACGGGAGAGTCAAACCACTCCGTAAAGTGTTCCCAGCACATCCCAAAGACTTTCAATGGGGTTAAGGTCAGGAATCTGGTGGCTAATTCATGTGTGAAAATGATTCCTCATGCTCCCTGAACCACTCTTTCACAATTTGAGCCCGATGAATCTTGGCATTGTCGTCCTGGAAAATGCCCATTGATGGGATAACCTGGTCATTCAGTACATTCAGGTACTTAGCTGACTTCATTTTATTGCTGCATAATGTTGCTGAGCCTAGACCTGACCAACTGAAGCAACCCCAGATCATAACACTGCCTCCAGAGGCTTGTACAGTGGGCACTATGCATGAAGGGTGCAATGGCGACTTTTTTTTTGGCCGGGCAGTGTATATATACATACACAGCTACAGATATAATGCATTATGTTTTGAATAATACAGGAGTAGTTCATCTTCAGGGGTGTGAAATATTTTACAAACGGAACCTTCAACACCTACAATGAAATGCAGAACAAAGCTCTCAAAGAAAGCCAGCTGACAAATATGCTGTATGCTAAGGATGATGCAGGGATTAGGCTACTTCATATCTGGAAAAGCAGAAAAATCTCTAAATCGCTTAATAACCTCCCACTGCGTGATCATTTCAGTGAGATACACATGACCTGATAGCATCTATGCATTTCAATTAAACATAAGTTCAACACAATGTCTATAGCGTAGACAACATTTTAGTCTGGTTCATGGTTCATGCAATGGCTGATTGTTGCTGTGAATCGTTCACATTGGTTACCACACACCAAACAGGAAGTAAAACTATGTAAACCTATAACAGGAAGCAGTCTTTCTCTTCATGATCATTTCAGTGGAATATACAGGACAGAGTAACAGTATCTGTACATTTCAAATGAAAGTGTGAATGTGTCTGTAACTGCAGTTACCTTGAGTCTGCTTCTCCACCCAGCTGTTTATGTTCACCCTGGCAACCTCTGCATTTGATATGAAGTCAACGGTCTCCAGCTCTGCCTCATAGAACTTCTTTGTGTCTTGAATGTAGTTCTACAGATTCACAAAGACAGTGAATGTTTAACTGTTCAGTGTGTTCTAGTCTGAAATTCACCTAAAAATGCTCAATGCTTTCCAAGAGATTAAATATAAACTAATAATGAATGTTTGGGAGGAAAATGCATTTATTTTTATGTACAGTCAAGCCGGAAAGTCTGAACACTCCTTTCACCTTCTCCACGTTTTATTACGTTACAGAGATATTCTACAATAGATTGAGTTCATTTTCTGTCTCAACATTCTACACAAAATAGCCCACAATGACAAAGTGAAAACAGGTTTTTAGACATTTGTGCTAATTTATTAAAAATCTAAATGTAAAATATCATATGTACACAAGTGTGCACACCCTTTGATATGACACCCAAAAGTGAGCTGAGGTGCATTTTGTTTCCACTGATACTGCTTGAGATGTTTCTACAACTTAATTGGAGTCCACCTGTGATAAATTCAATTGATTGGACATGATTGGGGATTGCCAACACCTGCCTATATAAGGTCCCACAGTTGACAGTGCATGTCAGAGCAAACTCCAAGCCATGGGGTCAAAGGAATTATCTGCAGACCTCGGAAACAGGATTGTGTCAAGGCATAGATCTGCAGAAGGGTACGGAAAAATCTCTGCAGCTTTACAGGTCCCAAAGAGCACAGTGGCCACCATCATTCGTAAATGGAAGAAGTTTGGAACCACCAAGAATCTTCCTAGACCTGGCCGCCCGGCCAAACTGAGCAATAGGGGAAGACGGGCCTTGGCCAGGGAGGTGAGCAGGAACCCGAGGGTCACTCTGACAGAGCTCCAGCGTATCCTTGTGGAGATGGGAGAACCTTTCAGAAGATCAACCATCCAGGCAGCACTCCGACAATCAGGCCTTTATGGTAGAGTGGCCAGACAGAAGCCCCTCCTTAGTAAAAGGCACATCACAGCCCGCTTGGAGTTTGCCAAAAGGCACCTAGAGGACTCTCAAACCATGAGAATCAAGATTCTCTGGTCTGATGAAACCACAATTGAACTTTTTGGCCTGAATACCAAGCGTCACATCTGGAGGAAATCAGGCACCGCTCATCACCTGGCTAATACCATCCCTACAGTGAAGCATGGCAGTGGCAGCATCATGATGTGGGGATGTTTTTCTGCAGAGGGAATGGGGCGACTAGTCCTGATAGAGGGAAAGATGAATGCAGCTAAGTACACCGAGATCCTTGAAGAAAACCTGCTCCAGAGCGCTCTGGACCTCAGACTGGGGCGAAGGTTTACCTTCCAACATGACAACGACCCGAAGCACACAGCCAAGAGAACAAAGGAGTGGCTTCGGAGAAAGTCTGTGCATGTCCTTGAGTGGCCCAGCCAGAGCCCAGACCTGAATCCAATTGAACATCTGTGGAAAGAGCTGAAAATGGCTGTGTACCGACGCTCCCCATCCAACCTGATGGAGCTTGCAAGGATATGCCAAGAGGAATGGGCAAAAATGTCCAGAAACAAGTGTGCCAAGCTCGTAGCTTCTTTTCCAAGACGCCTTGAAGCTGTAATCGCTGCCAAAGGTGCAGCAACCAAGTATTAGGCTAAGGGTGTGTACAGATATGTAACCCCTAAATAACCTATTTTTGTCAGTAAAATAAAATTGCATATTTTCTAAAAACCTGTTTTCACTTCGTCATTATTAGCTATTGTGTGTAGATGTTTGAGGCAAAAAATGAACTCAATCTATTGTAGTATAAGTCTGCAACGTAATAAAACGTGGAGAAGGTGAAAGGGATGTTCAGACTTTCCGGCTTGACTGTATCTTTTATTTTACCAGCAAAACAATCAAAATCAATCAAAATGACAATAACATTTAAGGATCACAGTTGTTTAAACAGGAAAGCAGGGATTAAAAGCAGGAGTACACTTCAGACACTGTGTCATGAATTATGTGTTTATAATCAGCAATTGGAATTTAAAAAATTCCTCCAAATGTACGTGCACATAATCTAAAACGGGAAATTTCTCAACTTTTTTTAATTCGTTTTTCCAATGTGAATTTTAAGCCTTTAAGCCTCTAGCTTGCCTGATCCAGAAGTATTTGTAAGAAGACACTTTCTATGCAGCAACCATGAAAAAAAAAAGTTCATTTTAAAGCCATCAGAAACAGAGGAACAAAACCTGGGAAGCATTCAGTTTCCCCCACATTCAGAAGTTCAAAGAGTGCAGATTCAACCGAGTTAAAATTATTCTGGAAGGCTTTGCCAAGGGTAGGGACACATAATTAACTGCTACATATCAACAGTATAAAAAAACACAACAACATACTGTGCATCACTGTTTTATAATTGCACAGTCAAAAATACTATACAAAATAACCCTCTCCCAGGGCTGCTGGTTCGGTTAAGGCATCACACTGTGGTGCATGGATGCACAACGATTGCATCGCCCAGGGAATGGGAGGTATCAGTCGGATAGGGCTTCCAGTGCATTGCTATCTAGTGACCCCCTCACTGGTCCATCGGGTACCCGTAGATTGCATGCAAAGCTGCATATGAAAGGTCCCTCTACACTCTTGTCTACACTCTCTCGAATAGGTGGGGTTCGCGCAATGTACCATTCCACATTGGGGTGGGAATTGGATATGCTCAGCCCCCCTCATGTTCACAGGTTGGTGCAGAAAACATTTTCTGAAGCGTTTGAATAGCACAGTGCCTTTGCATGGGAGTCACACTGCCATGTAGAATAATGCGTAGCATGCATATGAGTTAAGCTACAGTTGAGTGTTTATAATCTCATAAGTGAACTTGTTATGCACGATGCACGGTTGAATTCAATGTGTGCACACTGAAATGTTACATTGGCTTAACCCTCTAGATTTTGTACTGTACGTCCTATGAGTGATGATTGCTCTTGTGATTTAGCCTTGCTAACTGTGCGTGGTTCACAAGGGACCAACAAAACTAATAGAAAATAAGTTACCATTCAATAATGTGGAGCAAAACTCCAGACAAGGTTTTCCTGTAAACTGTTGGTGTTCCAGGAACAGCAAAAAGGAGCAACAGAAACATTTACTGAGAAAGGCATTATACAGAAGATCAAGTGCTAAACCTAAAATGCAAAAATAAAAATGGTTCTTAATCCATCTGGAAACAGCAACTACAACAGACAACACACACAAAATGCGGAAACAAATATCTTAGAAGATTGAAACAGTTTGTGACTAAGGCTCTGAGGATTTAGCCTATATCATTAAAAAAACTGCTAGATGTAGTTAAAAAAATAATAATAATAAATTTTAAAAAACAGTTAACATGTTGCAATGTTAATGACCATCCAAAGTCCTCACAGTTTGGTTTTCACATTTGGACAGAAGGGTAGAAAATTATAATAATTTTTTTTTTTTTCAATTTTCAGATTCTGTCAAATTTAATGTGGACTCCTGAAACAGATGGTTGGTTTCCTTTCAAATTCCATTTAAATTATAGAACTTGTAATGAAAGCTGTGTTCGGTTCAATGTTAATGTTATAATCTTGATGTGGAACACAGCTTGTTTATTGTAATACTGTGCACTTTGGTGAAAGGCAGATGCACAGGTGCATACCATGTTGAGAGCAAAACAGCTGTAGCCATTTATTTTTGTTCCTTAAATACATCTATATGGAGCGCAATCTGCACACTCTTAGGCAGAGTGCGGCCTTACAATAGACAAAATGTTTGTTTCAGAAAATACAGTTTGCTCCACTCCTTTCACTGAGGAATATGAAAGAAAACATTTTTCGCAACTGTGCCAGACTTGCAAACAAATAAATCCAATCTTGAAAAGTTCACCTATGATCTTCTTGGACAGCATCAGTGAATACAGGGTTGAGGCTTACAGCACAGATACTGTTACTGAGGAGTGGGGTGATGACACATCACAGTGATATTACTTACTGATTTAAACACTCCTCAGTGTGTCAGTCACAACCTGATCCTGCAACAATCTTTTGTTACCATGGGCCCTATCTTGGCGATCTTGGCGCTTGGTCTAATTCACGTAGATGGGGTTAAATCCCAATTCTTAGAGGTCACTAAAGGAGTCCCCCAAGGATCGATCCTGGGGCCTGTCATCTTTACAATTTATATCAATAGCATTGGCTCCGCTCTTCGAAGTAGCAAAATACACATGTATGCAGATGACACAGCCATATACTCATGTGCTTCGTCAATGTGCAAAGCCATATCAGACCTTCAGGCCGACTTCAATGCTATTCAAAACTCACTTACAAGTCTGGAATTAGTATTAAATGAAAGCAAGACAAAGTTTATGTTTTTTTCAAACAGTCGTGAGCCTCTTTCTACTAACCTTGGCATCTGCTCTCTTAGTGGCTCCAAAATTGAGCGTGTGCCTGCTTATAAATACCTTGGTATATGGATAGATGAAAATCTATCATTCAAAACTCATGTTGACTTCCTGATAAAAAAACTCAGACCCAAAATTGGATTTTTATACAGGAATAAATCATGTTTGTCTTACGAGAGAAGGAAGCAGATAGTTCAGGCCACATTGCTACCAGTTCTTGATTATGGTGATACTTTATTCATGCATGCTTCTGCCAGTGCTTTAAAACCTCTTGATTCTATTTATCACAGTGCCCTCCGTTTTATCACAGGTGATAAATTCCGCACACATCACTGTATTCTTTATCAAAGAGTGGGTTGGTCATCCCTCACTACAAGGAGAGAGCAGCACTCCCTTCTGTTTATCTATAAAGCTATCCTACAGAAGCTACCTCCTTATCTTACATCATTACTTACCTTTAAAACTTCCAATTATCCCATCAGATCACAAAATTGCATAGTTTTATATACACCTCAGGTAACCACTGAATTTGATAAAACATCTTTTAGATACTTTGCCCCTTGGTCCTGGAACAGGCATCAAGACATCCTTAAACTTGAATTTCTCATTCCTATGGGTATCTTTAAGTCCCTAATCTTGGACCTAGGCATATTTGTTGATGTATGTAATTGTTAAATGTCCTTGTTTTGTATTTCATTATATATGTTTTAATGTAATGCAGGGCACATCTGCGAATGAGCCCTTGGTCTCAGTGTGAGAACCTTTTATTATTATGCATTTTTGATATAGCCTACACAATAATAATATTTCACATTGTGATCTAGATATTTTAGTCATGCTTGTGCGCGCCCCTGTGTGTAACAGACAGGAGGGTACGCGCGTTGTGCACACACCTATGTAGACGCACTTATATGCACCGTTAAAATAACATGTAAACAACTGCGACATGACTTTAGACCAGGTTTGTGGTGGTTCTAGCGCAAGCGCTTTCTGCTGGCTCAAAATAGCAATACGCCAAAATAATCCTGGCCACTCCTCATCTTAAAACCAACACGCCCAGCTCACTTGCAACGGGCGCAAGAATACATGGTAGTTAAAGGACGTAAGCGGTAGGCGTTATAATGAACCTAGCGCCGGGTGTAAGATAGCAAAGACACTTGCGTTTGGGTTAGCGCCGCTTTGCGCCGGGTGTAAGATAGGGCCCCATGTCTTATGTCCACTGGGCATATATAAACATACACGTATTTACAAGAATTGGAAATGTGCACTTGAAAATTGAAATGTGTACAAAACGCAAGAATATTAAACAAAGAACATTACCTCCTCAAAGTTGAAAGACTTCTCCCCATACAGGCGATTTGCCAGGCTCAGTGCATATGGGGCGCCTTTCTGGTTCAGGTCAGACAACAGTTTGCTGAATCCAGCATGAATGTCATCATCAGCTTTGTGGAAGTGGAGAGACTGCAGACAGGTACAGACAAACACCATGAAACACTGTAAAATTGTTTCTTTACACAAAGTACAAGCAAGGCATAAAAGTGCTCCAGTTTGTGCTGATATTTTCTCACTAATATGCAAATCCAACTCAAATGAATCCTTTTGATTATACCATTAGCACTTTCCATTATAACGGAAGTAACTTATTTTATATAAGCATTAGGATACTAAGACCTTTAGCGGGTGCAAAAACATTTAGCACACGCAAAACTAATAAGACAACAAATGATTGGTGCAAAACAAATACCATGACCAATCATTTGTTGTTATTGGTTTTGCGTGTGCTGAAAGGTTTTGCACACACTAAAGGTCTTAGTAAAACAGCCCCTTAATGTGAAAAACTGGGTCTTTATTCAACTCCAATAATCCCAAAAGACAACAAGGAAGACAGAATGATAAGGGGAAAAAAGTGTCAGTTTGTCTTTTTGTCTGTTAGCCTATAACAAAAAATATTTTCTTTGCTCATTGTATCACATTACACATTAGTATATCATTACATATTTGAGATTTTTTGTTAAGTCTTTTATTGTTCAATACAAAAATGCACTAAAATATGACTGCAGTTAAGCCTAAAGACAAACTGAAGTAAATTGGTGAAGCAAAAGACCAAGATACACCAGCCATAGCTCACCAGTCACGCAATCAACATGTTAACACAATGTAAATGTTACGATCCAGATACGGGACGAACCCAAGTGCAACGACCAGGAGACAGATTCAACAGAACGAATATTTATTAAGCTTTGGGGTAGTCCCAAAGCTGTACAGAAAGGAAAACACGGTATCACACAGGAACACAGGCGTCCGATACGGACTGCTCCAAGCCGGAGCTGGACTTGAACTCAGGAACGTGTTCCAAGCCGGAACTGGGCTGTACTGGACCGGGAGGTCCACTCAGGGACAGTGTCACTGGAACGGCAAATCTGTTCCAAGCCGGAACTGGACTTTTACAAGCGGTGAACTTCACACCGAGACTGGACTGGAACTGGACCGGGAGGTCCACTCAGGAACTGGATACTGGAACGGCAACTTGTTCCAAGCCGGAACTGGACTTTTACAAGCGGCGAACTTCACACCGAGACTGGACTGGAACTGGACCGGGAGGTCCACTCAGGAGCTGGATACTGGAACGGCAATTTGTTCCAAGCCGGAACTGGACTTTTACAAGCGGAGAACTTCTCACCGGGACTGGACTGGAACTGGACCGGGAGGTCCACTCAGGAACTGGATACTTGGAACGGCAATTTGTTCCAAGCCGGAACTGGACTTTTACAGGCGGTGAACTTCACACCGGGACTGGACTGGAACTGGACCGGGAGGCCCACTCAGGAACAGGACAGAAAACAGAAGGTGAGTTAGAATAGGAACTGGATCGGAGCTGGACTGGGAGGTATTTACGGGTACTGGACTGAACGTAATGACAGGTAGCCGGCAGACCCCGGCAGGGAAGAGCTGTGTGACGGAGCTCAGGTAGGTCCGGTTGGGGTAGCTGGGTTTGCTGAGGAACCTGGAACCGTAACCGCAGCACTGGAGGTAGCCACGGCCGGACAGGAACCACTGCAGGAATACGAAGCTGTGCAGCCAACTTCGGACGCAACTCGAGCTGGAGTTGGAGGTACTGTAACACACACACAGGGATTACACTAGCTACAGACTGGTAGAAGCTGGAACAGCTGGTGATTAGAGGGAGACAGGTTAGAGGCATGCAAAGCAGTAAAATGTTCGGGCTGGATAAATACCGAACTGGAAGACAGGTAAAACGAAAGCTGTGAGGAATAAACCCACAACCAAACGCTTAGATTTACGGGACCAGAAACGTGGAGACCATACAACGAACAAGGTAAGTTAACGAACTGGCGCCGACTAGCAACCAGACGGGGGTTTAAATAGGGCAGTGAAATAGGAACCAATAAAGCACACGTGAGGAATGTAACCGGGAGTGATTGCTAGTAACCCAGGTGAGGAATGAATGCAACGAGCGGGGAAGGCGATAGGCGGAAACTAAAGTGGGAAATCAAGAGAGCGAAACAGAGGGGAAACGCCCAGCCTGCAGCAGAGGGGAAAACACGGACAAAGGAATCCAACATGACACGGAAGGAAAAGGGGAAAACATGGAAAAAGGACAGGAAGGGAACGGAACGTTACAGTACCCCCCCCTCAATGGACGCCACTTGGCGTACCTGGAGGCCTGATCTTGTCCGGGAACAGTTTGTGGAAATCCTGGATGAGTGAGTGATCCAGAATGAGGCTCTTATGGAGCCAGGACCGCTCCTCCGGACCATAACCCTCCCAGTCGACGAGGTACTGGAAGCCCCGGCCTTTACGGCGGATGTCAATTATCCGGTCCACCGTGTAGGCCGGGGCGTCGTCGATGATTCAGGAAGGAGGAGGAGAGATAACTGGAGCACTGAGGGGGCTGGAGGCGACAGGCTTAACTTGACTAACATGAAACACAGGGTGAACTTTGAGGGAGGCAGGGAGGGAGAGTTTAACAGAAACAGGGTTAATTAAACAAATAATGGAAAAGGGACCTATAAAACGGGGCTGGAGTTTTTTAGAGGAAGAGGGAAGGGGAATATTGGCTGTAGAGAGCCAGACCTGCTGACCGGCCCTATACTGCGGGGCTGCGGTCCTGTGAAGGTCCGCCAGACGCTGGGAACGGGAATTAGAGCGAAGGAGTGCGGTGCGCGTAAGTCTCCACATGCGCTTGCATCTGAGGAGGTGAGACTTTACAGAGGGGACTGCTACCTCAACCTCCTGGGCCGACAGGAGAGGAGGTTGATAACCCAAAGAGCATTCGAAGGGAGACAACCCTGTGGAAGCGCACTTAAGGGAGTTATGGGCGTATTCCACCCAAGGGAGAAAACGGCTCCAGGAAGCGGGATTACGGGCAGTGACGCACCGCAGGGCGGCCCCCAGGTCCTGATTGGCCCTCTCTGCCTGGCCGTTAGACTGGGGATGGAAACCAGACGACAAACTAGCAGAAGCACCCAGGGCTACACAGAACGCCTTCCATACCTGGGAGGAGAATTGGGGCCCACGGTCAGAAACAATGTCGGAGGGGATCCCGTGCAGCCTGACCACGTGCAACACCAGGAGCTCAGCAGTTTCGAGGGCGGACGGGAGCTTGAGAAGAGGGATAAAGTGGACCGCCTTGGAGAACCGGTCCACAATTGTCAGAATGGCAGTATTACCCTCTGACAACGGCAGACCGGTGACAAAGTCAACGCCGATGTGACTCCAAGGACGGCCCGGGACGGGGAGGGGATGGAGAAGACCGGAGGGAGGCTGGTGGGATGCCTTGCTCCTGGCGCAAACAGAGCAGGCCAGGACGAAGGCACGGGTATCCCCCTTGAGGGTGGGCCACCAAAAACTCCTCCTGACAAGGGGGATCGTTCTGGCAACACCTGGGTGACAAGCCAGACAGGAGGCGTGAACCCATTCCAGGACCTGGGAGCGGACGGAATTGGGCACAAATAAAGAGGAGTTAGGGTTACTGCGGGGATCCGGTTGGGAAGTCTGAGCGGCCCTCACGATCTCCTCGATCTCCCAGGAGACCGCAGCCACCACACAGGATGCCGGTAGGATGGGCTCCGGATCAGCAGGACTGGAGGGGAGGGAAAAAATACGGGACAAGGCATCTGCCTTGGTATTGCGGGAACCGGGGCGGAAAGAAACAGAAAAATTGAAGCGGGCAAAAAATAGGGACCATCTAGCCTGTTGGGCATTAAGCCTCTTGGCTGATCTGAGATAAATTAAATTCTGATGGTCAGTAAAAACAATAAAGGGATTACCTGCCCCCTCCAGCCAGTGGCGCCACTCCTCAAGTGCCAGTTTAATGGCCAGCAGTTCCCGATCCCCGACATCATAATTCCGCTCCGCGGAGGACAGTCTCCGGGAGAAGAACGCGCAGGGATGGAGTTTGTTGTCCAAGGCGGCTCGCTGAGACAGAATGGCCCCTACGCCGGTGTCGGAGGCATCCACCTCAATGGTGAATTGACGGGTTGTGTCGGGGTGACAAAGAATGGGAGCTGAGGAAAACCGGACCTTGAGCTGCTCAAAAGCCCGCTGGGCCTCGGAATTCCAGCAAAAAGGAAAAGCAGTGGAGGTGAGCTTGGTAAGGGGAGCAGCAATGATACTGTAATTGCGGATGAAACGACGATAGAAATTAGCGAAGCCAAGGAACTGCTGAAGGTGCTTACGTGAGGATGGTTGGGGCCATTCTGTCACCGCCTTAACCTTAGCAGGGTCCGCCCGGATACTGACCTCCTCGATGATGAAGCCGAGGAACGGGACAGAAGAGACGTGAAAAGAGCACTTCTCGGCCTTCACGAAGAGTTGATTCTCCAGCAGCTGCTGGAGAACGTCCCGGACGTGGAGAATGTGCTCCTGAGGGGATTTTGAAAAAATGAGAATGTCATCGATATACACAAAAACACTCTTCCCCAACAGGTCCCGCAGCACATCGTTGACCATGCCCTGGAAGACTGCAGGGGCGTTAGTAAGGCCGAAAGGAACCACCAGGTACTCGTAGTGGCCCAACGGGGTGTTGAATGCAGTCTTCCACTCATCCCCCTCCCGTATACGCACCAAATGGTATGCGTTACGGAGGTCGAGCTTGGTAAATGTGACTGCCTGATAGAGGGGTTCAAACGCGGTATTAATTAGAGGGAGAGGGTACTTATTGTGGATGGTGACCTCATTGAGACCTCGGTAGTCGATGCAGGGCCGCAGAGAGCCGTCCTTCTTCCCTACGAAGAAGAACCCTGCACCAACCGGGGATGAGGAGGGACGGATAATACCCGAAGCGAGGGACTCGTGAATGTAGTTCTCCATAGCCAGTTTCTCCGGACCCGACAAGCTGTAGAGGCGGCCAGATGGCAGTTTGGCTCCCGCCAACAGGTCGATACAGCAGTCGTAGGGCCTGTGAGGAGGTAGAGACAGAGCACGTGACTTGGAGAATACACGAAACAGGTCATGATACTGCTTGGGGACGTTAGATAAGTCGGGTTCAGGTTGGTCGACACAGTCACCCTTGGACCCCGGAGGGGGTAGAGCAGAGCGGAGACAGCTAGCTAAACAATGGGCACTCCATGCCAGGATACGACCGGCTTGCCAGTCGATATGGGGGTTGTGGAGGCGTAGCCAGGTCTGACCTAAGACCATGGATGACTGCTTGGAGTGAATGAGGAGTTGAATCGTCTCCCGGTGGTTGCCAGATAACAACAACTGAATAGGAACGGTGGAGTGGGTCACTAACCCCAGGCTTCTACCGTCCAGAGCGAGAGCAGAGATAGGAGAAGGGAGAATCTCCGTAGGGATGCCGGCCCTCCTGGCAAAGGTGATGTCTATGAAGTTGGCGTCCGCCCCGGAGTCGATGAGGGCCGATGAGGAGGCTGAATTGTCCCTCCAAAGGAGAGTGGCCTTGAAAACAAGGCGGTTCTGAGCTGCATGGTTAGGAATGATGGGGCTCGTCAGTACGCCCAGCTTCACTGGCGAGCCCATTCTTTTGGGCGAATGGGACATGAGGCGATCTGATGGCCTGGTTTGCCACAATAAAAACAGGACCTAGTGCGAAGGCGACGTTGGCGCTCCTCAGCATCGACCGAAACTCTGCCCAGTTGCATAGGCTCCTCCTCGGAGACACCAGACGTAACTCTCGGTCCCTTTGACGGTAGAGTGTTGACGCACATTGGGAGAGTCGGGGAGTGAGTGACGACCGGGGTTCCTCCCTCGCTCACGAGCCCGGATATGGAGACGATTATCGATGGCAATGGCTAAGCTAATGAGACTGTTGAGGGAGCTGGACTCCTCACGGGTAGCAAGCTGGTCCTTGAGTTCCTCACTGAGGGCCTGGCGAAAAGCCCCCTGGAGGGAGGTGTCGTTCCATCCGGACTCCGCAGCAAGGGTGCGGAACTGAATGGCCATTTCGGCAACACTGCGGCTGCCTTGGCGGACTTGGAGCAGGCGCTGGGTAGCGTCTCGTCCACAGGCTGGGTGGTCGAACACGCGCCGCATCTCAGAGGTAAAGGCTGCGAAATTATTGCACAACGGAGCTTGACTGTCCCATATAGATGTGGCCCACTCCAGGGCACTTCCTCCCAGGCTGCTCATGATGAACGCGATCTTACAAGGGTCGGAGGCGAAGGAAGTGGGCTGCATGCGGAAAACGATATCACATTTCATGAGAAACTCACGACACCTCCCTAACCCCCCACGGTATAATTCGGGGTGTTGCACCCTGGGTTCCCGGCTAGGAGAGAGAACCGGAGCCTCGGGAGGTGGTTCAGGAACTGGAGGAATAGGGCCCACAGGAATCCGAGGAAGAGGCTGGTGAAGCGAAAGCTGAGCCACCTGCTCCGTGATGCCTCTCAGCACCTCCAATACGTCATCCAAACGTCGGCCCTGTTGGTCGCTGACCGCAGTTTGGCAGGAGAAGGCGTGGCGAATCTGCTCCAGGTCGGCTGGGTCCATGTTTTAGGCCAGTTCGTTCTGTTACGATCCAGATACGGGACGAACCCAAGTGCAACGACCAGGAGACAGATTCAACAGAACGAATATTTATTAAGCTTTGGGGTAGTCCCAAAGCTGTACAGAAAGGAAAACACGGTATCACACAGGAACACAGGCGTCCGATACGGACTGCTCCAAGCCGGAGCTGGACTTGAACTCAGGAACGTGTTCCAAGCCGGAACTGGGCTGTACTGGACCGGGAGGTCCACTCAGGGACAGCGTCACTGGAATGGCAAATCTGTTCCAAGCCGGAACTGGACTTTTACAAGCGGTGAACTTCACACCGAGACTGGACTGGAACTGGACCGGGAGGTCCACTCAGGAACTGGATACTGGAACGGCAACTTGTTCCAAGCCGGAACTGGACTTTTACAAGCGGCGAACTTCACACCGAGACTGGACTGGAACTGGACCGGTAGGTCCACTCAGGAGCTGGATACTGGAACGGCAATTTGTTCCAAGCCGGAACTGGACTTTTACAAGCGGAGAACTTCTCACCGGGACTGGACTGGAACTGGACCGGGAGGTCCACTCAGGAACTGGATACTTGGAACGGCAATTTGTTCCAAGCCGGAACTGGACTTTTACAGGCGGTGAACTTCACACCGGGACTGGACTGGAACTGGACCGGGAGGCCCACTCAGGAACAGGACAGAAAACAGAAGGTGAGTTAGAATAGGAACTGGATCGGAGCTGGACCGGGAGGTATTTACGGGTACTGGACTGAACGTAATGACAGGTAGCCGGCAAACCCCGGCAGGGAAGAGCTGTGTGACGGAGCTCAGGTAGGTCCGGTTGGGGTAGCTGGGTTTGCTGAGGAACCTGGAACCGTAACCGCAGCACTGGAGGTAGCCACGGCCGGACAGGAACCACTGCAGGAATACGAAGCTGTGCAGCCAACTTCGGACGCAACTCGAGCTGGAGTTGGAGGTACCGTAACACACACACAGGGATTACACTAGCTACAGACTGGTAGAAGCTGGAACAGCTGGTGATTAGAGGGAGACAGGTTAGAGGCATGCAAAGCAGTAAAATGTTCGGGCTGGATAAATACCGAACTGGAAGACAGGTAAAACGAAAGCTGTGAGGAATAAACCCACAACCAAACGCTTAGATTTACGGGACCAGAAACGTGGAGACCATACAACGAACAAGGTAAGTTAACGAACTGGCGCCGACTAGCAACCAGACGGGGGTTTAAATAGGGCAGTGAAATAGGAACCAATAAAGCACACGTGAGGAATGTAACCGGGAGTGATTGCTAATAACCCAGGTGAGGAATGAATGCAACGAGCGGGGAAGGCGATAGGCGGAAACTAAAGTGGGAAATCAAGAGAGCGAAACAGAGGGGAAACGCCCAGCCTGCAGCAGAGGGGAAAACACGGACAAAGGAATCCAACATGACACGGAAGGAAAAGGGGAAAACATGGAAAAAGGACAGGAAGGGAACGGAACGTTACAGTAAAGGCATCCCATCCTTGCGGTTAGTAACTCCAGCTGCAGTAACTTTGTTTTATCACCTTTAACACCTCCTGTGGCAGCTGAGGTTTTTGTACTTGCTGTAGCAGTCCAGGGCTAGCTTCAGGTTTCTTTTCTTTCATAAAGCCAAGCACCTACAGCATTGTCAACATTTTTAACACTGACACTGAGTTACAAGTAAAGACATATTTCTTTCTGGAAATTCAAAAGGGAATAGTTGTATACACATCATACCGAGCCTTGTATCAACATATGCTGTACAAACTTATTAGAGCAATGTGGATTGAGCACATTTTTTGGAGGAAAACAACTTGGCAATAGAGAACATTTGAGAGACAGAGTATGATTCTTGCACATTTAGTAGCAGGGGCCCCTTACACATGCATCTCAAACAATACTGTGTACAAATTGTTAGTGTTTGTCGCTTGTAAACATCGCAATCAATCATTGTCTGCTTAATTTGTGGCAATTACTTCAACTCAGATGACTGAGGTGGTGAAAATGGGATAATTGTTTGAAAAGTGGCTTCACAAAGAGGCTATCATGACCTCTAGCTGGTGGAGGACTGAAGTATCCTGCGAGAAAACAAGGGGAAACAAACTGGTGGCCCTATTTACCTTGTTTTATTACAGTGCTGTGTAAAAGTTATTGCATAAATGAAGAGCTGCCCAGCCCTGAACACACACATTTTATAACAGTTAACTTTGACTTTTAACCAAATAATATTCTGGTCCATCCTCATAGTTTTACAAATGTGTATAAAAACAAGGCAAATAACTGGATATAAGACTTGCAGCCAATTTTGTAGATGAGAAATCTTCTACTGTATCATTAACATAAAAAGTATATGCACGTTAGCACTCGTGTTATCGGTGACTCCTCATTAGCTTTGTGATTTCAAAATCAGATAAACGAGCCTCGTCAATCGAACAAGTCAATACACTGTCCCCATCGTTTAACCTTTATCTTGCAAGACAGTGTATGCAGCCATGTATGTGTAGTCCTTTCCTCAAACTATCATAGTTCAATGCAAAGTCTTTGTCTATGAGATGTTGCTGAAACACTGTATTACAATTCCAAATTGGGAGGCTGGTTTGCTGAACAAGAGAGAATTTTAAAAAGGTTCCGTTATAAAACCAAGCTGTATATAATCTATATTACTACCACAATAAACAAAAGTAACCACATATGCATTTAATGAGGTTCAAATGTTTTTTAACAATAAATATTTTTTACTTCTGTTTCTTGGAGTGGCTGGTTCTTTTAAACAGTGCCTTTTAGTAAAGATTTTATAGGTTTTATTTTATACCGTTTGAACAGGAGGGCTTTTGTTCACTTAGATTTCCAGGCAGTGGCAGGAAAAGCTGGGAATTATGTGCACAATATCAAAATATTTTCCAAAAATATAAAGAACGTGTAGTATATGCTCAATGTTACACAAACATAAGACAACAAGTAAAATTTATTTTGTGCGTTTCGATTTTGACACCTGCAATTGCAAAACCCTCAATCTGTTGCCTATATAGCTGTTACACCAGCGTTACGTGCACAGTTGTGTCCTTGGAGTCACATGTACAATCAGGTTAGTGCAGAAAGTAAAGAGGAGACGGCCCCGTCAAAGCCTTACGAGTATCTCATTGGTTGCCAACTAGAGAGTGTGAAAATATGACATAGGCCAAAATAAATAATAATTTTTTTAAAAGTAATATCTTTGTCTGCGCGGTAAGAAAAAAAAAATTGACAACAAAAAATAAGCAATTTTTTTTGGGAGCGCCCCCACCGATTGGGTATTGACACGGACTAATGCCTATTGTCACAGAAAATGTCTTGCTTCAGTTAGTCAAACAATTCTGTTCCCAATTGCAGTGAGTCACTGGAAACTTAAGCCTCCCACCGTGCTACAGTGTCAGGACACACCCTGTAACACAATAGCACCTCTGTATGCCGAGTACAACATAATCCCAAGCTTTCATCCCCACACACTTTACACATTTTCCAATGACTTCAGATGACAAAATGAAAGAAATAAGTAGGAACAAATTACATGAGTAGCGTTGCTCTAGAATAATGCTTATTCATTTTATGTGAAATGTGGCCCATGGCCAAGTGTGTACTTGCTGATCTATAGAGAACATGTTTTTTTTCCCTATAACATGGCACTTTTGGACTTTAAAAACATTTATTTTGTTGGAAAATGCAAACAAAGGAATAGGATAAAATCTAAGATAACCCAATTCCATTTATACTGTAATGCTTATTTTACTGAATTTGCCAAAAGCTAGCTAGAAATTTCTAGAGTTTTAAAGGCAAGAATGGTGAACATTAAATGGATCATTTGAGAATACCAGGATACAATAAGATACTAGGATACTGCTGAAAATTATTAATTTTAACGGGATATGTTATTAATGTACCTTTGATATAGAAAACTTGAAGGGTTTCTTCTCCTGACTTATTTTTCCATAGAGTTCAATAGAGAAATTTGTCAGGAGAAACAACCCTTCAAGTGATCCATCCATATCTACTGCATATCTGGCAGGAGAGTGATGGTTTGAGGCTTGTTTGATACCTCAGACCCTTGATGACTTACAGCCATTTTACCAATCATGTATTCCATACTGTTCCAGCATAAGTTCCAGCTAAATCTAGACCCACCCACCAATTCCCATAGAGATCCATTCAAATGCAGAGACGTTATAGTACCGCTATAAGTAGATGTCCTAACTGACTTGCCAACACTATAGTTTGCTAACATGAAATCTGTGGCGTGGTTAAAAATGAGTTTTAATGACTTCAACCTAAGTGTATGTAAGCTTCCGACTTCAACTGTATAGCCTAAATTATTTTTTTTAATGTGACAAAAAAAACAACATGCGTCAACACATTCAATAAGTGTTTTCCATGGATCATCCCTTCCAAAATGTCTGTTACACTGAGGTTGCTCAGGTACAGTACAAAATCGCCCCCTTACACAGAATGTAACTGTCTCAATGCAGTTGTGGTGTGCTGGGATGTCTGAGAGTGGCACTGTGCCTGGGTGAACTCACCTTGGACATCTGTGTAGCTGTGTTCCCCCGGGCTCCCATGTACACCATGGCCAGAGCAGAGGAGATGCTGAGGGGCGAGTAGAAAACGCTGTCCGTTTTCTTACTCTCACTTATCTTCTTAAACAGGTCCAGGGAGAACTTGGTATTTGCAGCAATCAGTGGCGCCATTGTTGGTTTCCTGGAACTGCAAGCATTTCCCAATGAAATACATCATGAAATAGGAAAGACATATGGTTTTTCTGCAGTAGAACGGTATGTAAAGTGCAGGAAAACTACAGCTTCACACGCACACCTTACACAGTTTTTATGGCTGATATACCTTTACAACGGGCTTTCGAGACAAAGTTCAGACAGACTACGATTAGGTAATTCCTCCTATAAACTCCACTGTGTCGGGGTAACATTTTAAGAATGAACCATCGCTGCACGCTCCCTTTTTATACAGTCTATGCACACTCCTAAAGACAATCTGTGTAAACCTTTGTCATTTAAATTTTCTGTGGTTTTACTGGTTCGTCTTCAATATCCGCAATTCTGAGATTTCCTGACTTGACATGAAAAAAAGAACAAGTTTTCACCTTTTGGATTCCTATGGAGAAAATCCCTGTCTCAATGTCTATGGGTGCATCCAATAGACTGTATAAAAATATGGACACAGCCACTGTGACGTCACCCATTGCCTTTCCACGGCCTCGTAAAAACTGAATTGAAGCGCGGAAGTCTTTTTCACCGGCCGTTTGTACAAACTGCGCCTGCTCCGTGGAGCCGAAGTGACCTTGGCTTGGAGCAGGGTCAACCGGATATGGCCCGGGCACAGTATGATTGACAGTTCGGAGTGGAGAAGCCACAGAACTATAAAGCCCATAGAACTACATAAAGCCCATGACCTGACCAAACCCACCATTTTGCAAAATAAACTTGCGGTAAACTTCCTTAAGTTGCTAATGTTTTATAATATAACATTTAATTTTCATCCTCGATTTTACTGTGTCATTTATTCGCATTGAATGTGTGGTATTCGTCACATAATTAACGTTCATTCAGTTATCTTCAATTTATATTCAGCTAACATCAGCTAATTTGATTAGCTAGATAGCATACCAGCTGAGCTCGGTAGCCAAGCTAGATGCAATGCATCACCACCTTGCTAAGAGCAGTCTTCGGGACCAAACTAGCTGGCGACACCACGGTTGTGCTTGGACTGGTTGGAATTAAACTTGCTGATTAATTAAATTACATTGACGTAGGTTTTTACGGATATCAGGACCTGGTAACAGTAGGATTGAGTATTGGGGGGAACATTTTGTGGGAATATCGACCGACGGCCTGTATAGGTCCGGAACGATATTCTGGCACTGTTCCTTACAAACTCAGACAAAATGGCAGGGAGGGAGCGGGAGGAAGACAGCAATATCATGGAGTCTAGTGGAGATGAGTGGAGTCGGGTGGGAGAGGTGGTGAAAGGGAGTAAAAGCATGAAGGGAAATAAGAGAAAGAAAAAGGACGGAGCTAGCTCAAGTGGAACGGACAGTGAAGGGGGAGAGGATCCGAAGGTAGAATTGCTGAATGTAGTGGTGAGATTTGAGGGAGAGGGGGGAGTAAAGAAAGTTGATCCGCTGAAGCTAACAAAAATTATTAGAGGACAAGTCGGAGAAGTGAAATATGCGAGAGTTTTGGGAGACGGAAACTTGCTAATAGGGTGCACCAATGAAGTACAGATGGAGAAGGCAAAGAATATGAGTAGTGTTGGAAAAGTTAAAGTATCCAAAGTAATAAGAGTGGGGGAGCAAAGGAGAGGCGGGTGCAAGGGCGTAATTTCGGGAATACCTCTTAAAGTTACAATGAAGGAACTGGAGGATAACTTGCGGGTGAGGAATAGTTTAGTCCAAAGTGCTAAAAGAATGACAAGGGGAACTGAGAAAAAAGAAACTTAGACCATTTTGATAGAGTTTGCAAAAATGGTTCTCCCAAAGGAGATATACTTTGGATTCATGAGATACAGAGTTAGGGAGTTTATACCAAAGCCATTGAGATGTTTTAAATGTCAGGGGTTTGGGCATGTGGCTAATGTGTGTAAGGGGAAGAGAAGATGCGCTAGATGTGGGGGGGATCATGAGTATGGGAAGTGTGTAGAGGGAGTAAAACCAAAGTGCTGCAATTGTGGAGGGAATCACAGTGTTGCTTATTGGGGATGTGAAGTGATGAGAAGACAGGTGGAGGTGCAACAGATCAGAGTGAAGGAAAAAGTATCTTATGCAGAAGCAGTTAGGAGGGCGGGTCAGGAAAAGCAGGCTAAGGAGTATGGACAAAATAGAATGCAAATGACAGTGAATATAGAGGAGGACAAAAAGAAGAGGTGGGAAGAGAAGAAGGGGTTGGTGACCTTTATAGCAGGAGTGATAAATGCAACAGCTGAGGTTAAGTCTAAAACTGAAAGGATTCAAATAATTGTCAAAGCAGCAGTGCATCATCTTGATATGATAGGTTTGAAATGGGAGGAAGTGAGAGACAGTCTCAGTGTTCTGGCAAGTCAAGAGCCATGTGTTGGTTGATAATAACAATGTTAATATTCCAGTGGAATGCAAGGAGTTTGATAGCTAATGGGCAGGATTTAAAGCAATTTGTAGATAGTAGAAGGGAGAAACCGAACATTTTATGTGTTCAGGAATCATGGTGAAACCTCAGTTAGATTTTGTTTTGTTTGGATATGTGGCAATTAGGCGAGATAGGAAAGATGGGGGTGGAGGGGGCTGTGTCACATTTATTAAACAAGGGATGCCTTATAGAGTATTGGGTATTGGAAAATAATTGGAGTATGTGGTGGTGGAAGTTTGGGTAGAACGGAAGGAAGTAGTGGTGGTGAATTATTATAACCCTTGCAAGAGATTAGAATTAAATAAGCTTGAAGAAATAGAAGGGCAAAGTAGTAAAGTAAGTAAGTAAGTAAAATTTTATTTATATAGCACCCTTCTCAGCACGAGTGCACAGAGTGCTTTACAACAATAATAAAATCAGAACATCAATAAAAAATAAGAAATAATAATAATAATTTAAAATCATCCATAAAAGACAGGAAAAATCACAAGAAACAGACATTAAATACATAAAAACAGTGGTTGTCTAGGGATGGCCAAATGCCTGCCTAAACAAATGGGTCTTTAGCTGACTTTTGAAAGTACTCTCCGAGGGTGCAGCTCTCAGGTCCAGGGGGAGGGCATTCCAGAGCCTTGGGGCCGCCGCCCCGAAGGCTCGGTCCCCTTTGGTTTTTAGTCTGGTCCTGGGCACCACCAGGAGCCCCTGGTCGGACGACCTCAGTGACCGGCTGGATGAGTATGGGTGGATGAGATCTGTGATGTAGATGGGGGCTTGACCAAGGAGGGCTCTGTAGGTGAACACCAGGACCTTGAAATGGATCCTGAGTTGCACTGGGAGCCAGTGCAGAGAGGCAAGGATGGGAGTGATGTGGCATGATTTCTTAGACCTGGTGAGCAGCCTAGCAGCAGCGTTTTGGACCAACTGAAGTTGGTCCACAGATGATTTGTTGAGGCAAGTAAACAGGGAGTTACAGTAATCGAGTCTGGAAGAAATAAATGCATATACAGACATTTCCAATTCAGCATGCGATACAATGGACCGGAGTTTTGCAATATTTCTGAGGTGAAAAAAACAGGTACGGGTAAGGGATTTGATTTGACATGCTTGTCCAAATGCATAGACTGATCGAAAATAACCCCCAGGTTTCTTAGGAAAGGGTGTACGTTTCCCTTAAGGGGCCCCATGTGGGTGGCTACTCTAGCGGCAATGTTGTCAGCAGCTACAATCAGCACTTCAGTTTTTGCCGCATTGAGTTGGAGGAAATTACTCCCCATCCAACTCTCAATGGCGGACAGACACTCCTGTAAAATTTTGAGTTTCTCCATTTTGTCAGGTTTGAAGGAGAAATACAATTGGATATCATCCGCATAGCAGTGATAAGAGATACCCTTGAAATTACTGATGAGGGGGCCTAGGGGGAGCATGTATAGGGCGAAAAGGATTGGCGCTAGCACGGATCCCTGTGGCACGCCACACGAAAGGGGTGTGGGGTCAGATTTAAAGGGACCAACAGCCACAGAGAAGCTTCTCTCCTTAAGATAGGAGGCAAACCAATTTAGAGCGCTCCCAGAGATGCCCACCCACTCCCTGAGCCTATCTAACAGGATGCCGTGATCAACCGTGTCGAAGGCTGCGCTGAGATCTAACAGCACCAGGACAGAACATTCGCCGGAGTCAGAGGACATCATGATGTCATTTGAGACTCTGAGGAGGGCAGTTTCAGTGGAATGTTTTTTGCGAAAACCAGATTGGAATCTGTCTGAGATGTTATGGTTTGTCAGGTAGGTGGTGAGCTGGTTAGCGACAGCTTTCTCTAACACCTTCGAGACAAAGGGCAACTTTGAGATGGGTCTGTAATTTTTTGGTAGGGAGGGGTCCAAGTTGGGCTTTTTAAGGAGCGGCTGCACGACCGCCTCCTTAAAGTAGGATGGGACAGAGCCAGAGACTAGGGACTTGTTTATAATGGTAACTAAACTGGGGCCAACAGAGCTAAAAACTTCCTTAAGCATAGGAGTAGGTATAATATCTAGGGGACTCGAGGAGGACTTCATAGAGCTCACTAAGTCTATAAGATCATTCAGTGAGACAGGTGAAAAGCTGCTCAACGATGACTGGGTGACTGGGCAGAGGGGAAGGGGGGAGGGGGAGGGGGTGATGCTCGCCCTTACATCAGCAACCTTACATAGAGCAAGCATTGTGTGGTGTGGGGATTTTAATGCGCATAACACATTGTGGGGGAGTGAGAAAACTGATGTTAATGGCCAAGTAATAGAAGATTTTTTACATGAGAGGAATTTAGTCTGCTTAAATGATGGAAGTAAAACAAGAATAGATGTTAACACAGGAAAGGAGTCAACACTGGATCTTACAATGGTTTCAAATAATATTGCTCCCATATGTGAATGGAAAGTGTATCAAGAAGGCACTATAGGTAGTGACCATTATCCAGTATTATGTACAATAAGCATGAATGCTTCTATGACTAAAGTGGACAGGGGGGGGGGGGAAATGGGTGTTTGGGAAAGCTAAATGGGAGAAGTTTAAGGAAGAGTGTGATGAGTATCTGAATCAGATCAATGATAACATGACCATAGAAGCTCTGGATAAGGAAATAAGAAAAGGTATTAGAACAGCTGCACTGAGATCCATCCCTAAGAGTAAAGGCAAAATAAAGAGGAAGGCAGTACCATGGTGGGATGATAACTGTAAAGAGGCTGTGAGAAACCGAAATAAGGCATTTAAATTATTGAAAATAACCCATAATTTTGATGAGCAGAGTGTGCCATTTACTGTGGGAGAGTTAAAAAGGGCATTGGCTAAAGCTGGTATGACTGCACCAGGGAAAGATGAAATATGCTATGTGATGATAAAACACTTAAGTGAAGAAGGTCTGAACAAATTATTATTACTGTTTAACAAAGTGTGGGAGGAAGGTAGAATACCTGTGAGTTGGAAGGAGGCGGTCATTGTACCCATAAGGAAGCCAGGGAAAGATGCAAGCAAACCAACAAGCTATAGACCAATTGCATTAACATCGCACTTATGTAAACTGAGAGAATGGTAAATGAAAGACTGGTGTACTTTTTAGAGAAACAGGATGTAATTGTAGGATGTCAAAGTGGATTTAGGAAAGGAAGGGGTACTTTAGATCCAGTGCTGTGTCTAGAAGATGAAGTAAGGAAGGCACAAATAAATAAAGAGACAGTAGCGTCAGTGTTCTTCGATGTAGAAAAAGCGTATGATATGCTTTGGAAGGAGGGGCTTCTGATAAAGCTAAATGCAATAGGAATTGGGGGTAAAGTTTTTAACTGGATAATGGACTTTTTGAACAAAAGAACAATACAAGTAAAGATAGGATCTGAAATGTCCAATAAATATGAGGTTGAAAATGGAACACCACAGGGGAGTGTGATAAGTCCTGTATTATTTTTAATTATGATAAACGACATCTTTGGAAATGTATCAGTGGACATGGGAAGGTCATTATTTGCAGACGATGGGGCTCTGTGGAAAAGAGGGAGAAATTTGAGTCATATAGTTAAAAAGGTGCAAGAGGGAATAAATCAAGTTGAGATGTGGGGGAAGAAATGGGGTTTTAAGTTCTCAGTTGAAAAGACTAAGGCAATGTTCTTCACAAGAAAGAGAGTTAGAGGAAATTTTAACTTGCAACTATATGGGAATAATTTAGAGATAGTTGAGTCATTTAGATTCTTAGGAGTATATTTTGACTCTAGATTAACATGGAGGGAACAGATTAAAAGTATTGTGGATAAATGCAAAAAGGTTTTAAATGTGATGAGATGCCTTGTGGGGTTGGACTGGGGAGCGGATGTAGCATCCTTGAAGTATATTTATGTAGCACTAATTAGATCAAGGCTGGACTATGGGAGTGTGGTGTATGGATCTGCAGCAAAAACTGTGCTTGGAGGGTTAGATGTGATCCAGGCCCGGGCCCTTAGATTATGCATAGGAGCAGTGAGAACATCACCTGTGTGTGCCCTTCAAGTAGAAGCAGGAGAAATGCCACTGGGTTTACGCAGGAAACAGCTCACTGTAAATTATTGGATGAATTTGAGAGGGCACGGAGATAATCATCCAACCAAAAGAGTGCTACAGGCCTGCTGGGAAAGACAGGGAACAGTTAAAACAAGTTTTGGCTGGACAGGGGATGGAGCAGCAAGAGATCTGGGAGTGTATGGAATGAGGTTCTGTCTGACAGTGTATAGGCCTAGACTCCCTGTGTGGATACTTGAACCATTAATCGTAGATCTAGAGTTGCTGCACATTAAGGCAAGGAGGGAAAATGCAGATTTAGTTAATGAGTTTTATTGGTATACAGAAAGTAAATACACAGAGTATGTACAGGTGTTTACGGACGGATCAAAAGATCCAATAACAGACAACACTGGTTCTGCTGTTGCAGTTCCTAATAGTAGAACAGAAGTATGCAAACGGACGTCAAACTTTTTAAGTGTATACACAGTTGAGTTGTATGCCATATGGATGGCTTTAGAGTGGATTGAACAAGCCAAACCTAACAGAGCCCTCATTTGTAGTGATTCCGCAGCAGCTCTGTACAGTCTAAAGCTAGGTACATCCAGTAATCGCCAAGACCTATTATTTGAAATAATGGAAATTCATTCACAAGTGGTAAAACAAGGCACTGTGGTCACATTAATTTGGGTTCCTGCACACATGGGTATTAAGGGTAATGAGAAAGTGGACAAATTAGCCAAACAAGCTGTTAGAAAAGAAAACATAGACACTGCAATTGAACTTTCTAAAGCAGAAGGAAAGAGTATAGCATGGAAGGAAATCAATAAAGAGTGGCAGCAGTACTGGGATAAGGAGATAAGAGGACGACACCTACATGCAATACAAAAAAGAGTGGGTAGGGAGAGAAACAGAGGAGGAAATAGAAAAGAGGAGGTAGTGATGACCAGACTTAGAATAGGACATAGTAACTTGAACGGGACTCTCAACATTATAGGGAAACATCCAAATGGGCTTTGTGAACAGTGTCAGTTACCAGAAACAGTAGAGCACGTTCTTCTTAACTGCCGGAAATATGTCACCAAAAGAAAGGACATGATGGATGGAATGGAAAGAGCAGGACTAACAGGAGCAGGTTTAAAATACATTCTGGAGTGTGGTGGAAGTGGACAAGGCAGGAAGTATTTGAGCACATTTCTAAAGAGAACAGGACTGATGGGAAGAATCTGACAAAATGGACACTGTAGGAGTTAACTAACTCCAGAAGATGGCAGTAATGCAACGCAAAGGATGCAAGCTGCCGTTAAACACCAAAGAAGAAGAACCACCTTGCTAACCGCTAATTAACTCGACTGTGGCAGAGCAGTCTGTCACGGTTTGCCGCAGCATGAAACCCCGTTCTGAAAACTCTTCCAGATAAAGTGGGGATTAAGGTTAGTGGGTTCACACGCTAGCTAAAAGCAGTAGCTACATTGTAGCTGGCATTAACTTTCATCTGCATCCTGTAACCTAATCACAAACATTTACAAACGCAGACTCCGTATTGTTTTCCGATAAATTATTGGTTTTATTTTAAACATCCCCGTATTGAGTCAGTAGGCTACAAACATACCGCTAACACGTTGGCTCTATTCCCCGCACATTTTCGTAATTTTTGGCACCTAAAATGATCCAGGTGTAGAAATGTCCAGTTAGATTTCTAGCTAGAGCAGCTGGCTAACGTTAGCTAGGCAATCACGGTAGCTAGCGAACTTATATGGCCAGCCAGCAAGGATTACTTGACAGCAAGGATAACTTAAGTTAAAATGGCTTGCCATAAGCTATCGTTAGCTTGCTAGCTAAATGTTAAAACGACTTACCGTGAGATATCGTTAGCTTGCCAGCTAGCTAACCCAGCATCGCTAAGCAATGGTAATGTTCATGACAGGGGAGTACATAACAGGGGGCTATTGCGTAGGCCAGGGGTTCCCAAACCGGTCCTGGGGACCCCCTGTGTATGCTGGTTTTCGTTGCAACCACAGTTGCAATCCCAGAATTTTAACAAGCTGGCTGTTAATTTTTCTTAATTAGGTGCTTTTCATGTTTGGAGGAATTATTCACCCTCTTAAGCCACATTATGTCAGAAATAGCTATGCATGCCATGTAGAATAAACTCCCCATGTTCACGTTGTGCTTATTGTGCTATATTGCAACAATTACATAAAAAGAGGTTACAAAATTATGTATTTTCACTCAAATTAAAGAGTGAAGTGAATAAATAGGATCCTACTTAGGTTAATTAGGTTGTCCTAATTCGTAGGTGTTTAACTCATAATTTTTTCTTTAAGCTTATTAACACAATGCAGGTTTGGCTCGTTATCATTTGCTTTGAATTCTTCATTATCTACCAAATGGTTAGTTTTAGTGGCCATGTGTCCATACTTTCACCAATTAGGAGCCTATTGATTCAAATCAGTCTTTAAATGGATCTGTTAAATAATTTTCTTATCTTTTTTAAATAATATAGCACAATAAGCACAATGTGAACATGGGGTGTTTATTCTACATGGCATCCATAGCTATTTTTGATATAATGTGGCTTAAGAGGGTAAATAATTCCTCTTAACATGACAAGCACTTAATTAAGAAAAATTAACAGCTTGTTAACATTCTTGGATTGCAACTGTGGTTGCAACGAAAACCAGCATACACAGGGGGTCCCCAGGACCGGTTTGGGAACCCCTGGCGTAGGCTACGGGAGGAATAGCTAAATTAATTAAAACGCACGCTATGTAGCTAGACTATTACGGTACCCACGACTGTTTCCGTTACGGTTATCTTGACAAACAAACCTGTCAGTGCCTCTGACAGCACACGCACTCTAAAATCGGTTTAGAGTGGTATTCGAGATATACTCCCTTATGGAAAAATAATATACTGCAGTATATTCAAAATATATCAAAATTATATTCACAATATATTTTAAATATACTGCAGTATATTGCATTTCCATAAGGGCTAGCAGATAAATCATACTGCCTCTATTCCATTACCTTCACAAATCAGCCACGGTTGTCTATATATCTACATGGAGGGTTCTCTCTGAAACCATTGGATTGAAGTCATTATGTATTCTGGATAGTGAGCAGCAAACATCTGAATAGTACCTTCCAGAACCATAATGAGGTATGTAATATACAGTATATTTGACTAGTTATTAAAAATGAACTACAGGATTAACAAATCAGCCAACAGTTGTGAATATATCCTCATGCAGTCTTCTCTCAGAAACCATTGGATTGAAGTCATTATGTGTTCTGGTTAGTGAGCAGCAAGCCTCTGAATAGTACCTTCCAGGCCCATAATGAGGTATGGAATATACAGTATATTTGACAATGTATTAAAAATTAATTACAGGTTTCACAAATCACCCAACGTTGTGAATATATCTACATGGAGGGTTCTCTCTGCAACCATTGGATTGAAGTCATTATGTGTTCTGATTAGTGAGCAGTAAGCTTCTGAATAGTACCTTCCAGAACCATAATGAGGTATGGAATATACAGTATATTTGAAAATTTATAAAAAATTAATTACAGGTTTCACAAATCAGCCAAGGTTGTGAATATATCCCCATGCAGTCTTCTCTCAGAAAGTATTGGATTGAAGTCATTATGTATTCTCGTTAGTGAGCAGCAAGCCTCTGAATAGTACCTTCCAGGCCCCTAATGAGGTATGGTATATACAGTATATTTGAAAAATTATTAAAACTTAATTACAGGTTTCACAAATCAGCCAACGTTGTGAATATATCTACATGGAGGGTTCTCCCTGAAACCATTGGAATGAAGTCATTATGTCTTCTTGTTAGTGAGCAGCAAGCCTCTGAATAGTACCTTCCAAGCCCATAATGAGGTATGTAATATACAGTATATTTGACTAGTTATTAAAAATTAACTACAGGATTCACAAATCAGCCATGGGTTGTGAATATATCCCCATGCAGTGTTCTCTCAGAAACCATTGGATTGAAGTCATTATGTTTTCTGGTTTGTGAACAGCAAGCCTCTGAATAGCACCTTAATTAATCCACCTGGTTTGAGTGGTAACGTTAGGCTAATAGGAGCCCCGGATTTGCCGCACTGATGCCGCACTGTTGACAACGGAAAAAAAAGGTTTGTTTTCCTTTAAAATAGAGATTGTGAAATAATTCACAAATAGTGTCCTTTCCAGGACAAGTCATTACAGACACCTTTGTCATCCCGTTTTTGAGTTATTGCGTTGTGAATGAAAAATCGCTGGGCATTGTTGGTATTATTCGACGAATTAAGGATGATGGTGAGATAGCATAACAGTTGTGAAAAAATTCACAAATCACCCTGAGCAAAATGCAACCGGTCTGAGCTGTCATGGTTGCTGAATTATGAAATTATGAGGCTTTTAAAATGAATGCACATAACGGCAATTGAAACGGAAGAGTTGAGTAAAAAAAAAACATCCGTGATGAATTCACAAATCATGCTTTGCACAACGTAATTATGTTCTTAACGTTTTGTCTCAGGAACAAAATGTATTAACCACCGAATATGAATATCGAACTGCAAGCTATCTTTACCACGGTCTGGTAGACTCCTGCACTTGAGCACAGTACAATCTTTAGGATATCCTACACTTGTAGTCTGCAGCTGGTGCATACAAATTTCAGAAGCAGGCACTTTGTTTCATTTTCCATCTTTGTGTCATTGTCTTTTGTGAACAATATTTGTGATGGGGAACCTACGCATTGCCGAATTGAAAAGAAGGGGATCAGGGGTGTGGCTATACTTCATAAGCCTCTAACCCCCCTGTCCCTTCACGCCACTGTCTGACTCTACAGGAGTACAGTCTACAGTCTGACTCTGCTTCTTACATTTTCTCTATACCAAAATTACATTTAAGATGCCTAGCCTATAGGCAATATAGATATTACCGTGCTTTATTCAGTTCGCTATCATAAAATGATCGGGATGTAACAAACAAGCCTGCATAAATTGGCTACTAGTCTATAATCTATTGATACCACACGCAAAGAGGTGGGTGATCATGATGTGCAGCTACAATTTATTTTTGTCGCTAACTTTGTTTTGCTAACATCACATTACTAAACTAGCAAGGACTAGCAAGCCACTGTCAAGTAGTAGGGTATTAGGCTACTGCTGGCAAATGCATAGTCGTCGTTAGTTTGCTGGCTAATGTCGTTACTCTATTAAGTCACTAAGGTGCACTTTAAGTCGACACCACTTTAAAGTGGTTGAATACTCACTCAGTTTTCCTAACGTAGTGGTGTGTCAAGTTCCAGGCAATCAGAGATGTGTGTGAAGCTTATTACTTCACGAAAAAAGTAGTCTACTTCTCAGCCGGGCACGCCCACATCACCGAGTGATTTTTTTTGTGTGTCCTGCAATATTTTCCGAAAGGGACACACACATATATTACCCTTTGTAACTGTAGCCTACCCCTCCTTTATTAAACCACAAAAGTATTGCTGGCTTTACCGTTTGCGTGCCAAAAAAAACATCATGCAGTATCTGTCCAAAGAAAGTGTTATTAAAATGTTAAGTATTATTTTGCTATGAAATATTTACTCTGAGAGAATAAAGCAAAAAACCAATACAAATGCATTTAGGGGAAAATAAGTGAAATAATGAGGAACTGAAACCGCTGCAGAGATCGTTGAAATGGATAAGGAAAGGATCATAGAAGGGGGAAAAACAGAGAGTATGCTTCAGTATAATAATAATAATAAGTACCTTCCAGGCCCATAATGAGGTATGGAATACACAGTATATTTGAAAATTTATAAAAAAAATAATTACAGGTTTCACAAATCAGCCAAGGTTGTGAATATATCCCCATGCAGTCTTCTCTCAGAAAGTATTGGAATGAAGTAATTATGTGTTCTGGGTAGTGAGCAGCAAGCCTCTGAATAGCACCTTCCAGGCCCATAATGAGGTATGGAATATACAGTATATTTGAAAATTTATTAAACATTAATTACACGTTTCACAAATCAGCCAAGGTTGTGAATATATCAACATGGAGGGTTCTCTCTGAAACCATTGGATTGAAGTCATTATGTGTTCTGGTTAGTGAGCAGTAAGCCTCTGAATAGCACCTTCCAGGCCCCTAATGAGGTATGGAATATACAGTATATTTGAAAATCTATTGAAAATGAATTACATGTTTCACAAATCAGCCAAGGTTGTGAATATATCTACATGGAGGATTCTCTCTCAAACCATTGGATTGAAGTCATTATGTTTTCTGGTTAGTGAGCAGTAAGCCTCTGAATAGCACCTTCCAGGCCCATAATGAGGTATGGAATATACAGTATATTAGAAAATGTATTAAAAATCTATTACAGGTTTCACAAATCAGCCAAGGTTGTGAATATATCTACATGGAGGGTTCTCCCTGAAACCATTGGAATGAAGTCATTATGTCTTCTTGTTAGTGAGCAGCAAGCCTCTGAATAGCACCTTCCAGGCCCATAATGAGGTATGGAATATACAGTATATTTGAAAATGTATTAAAAATTAACTACAGGATTCACAAATCAGCCAACAGTTGTGAATATATCCTCATGCAGTCTTCTCTCAGAAACCATTGGATTGAAGTCATTATGTGTTCTGGTTAGTGAGCAGCATGCCTCTGAATAGTACCTTCCATGCCCATAATGAGGTATGGTATATACAGTATATTTGAAAAATTATTAAAAATTAATTACACATTTCACAAATCAGCCAAGGGTGGTGGATATATACCCATGCAGTGTTCTCTCAGAAACCATTGGATTGAAGTCATCATGTGTTCTGGTTAGTGAGCAGTAAGCCTCTGAATAGCACCTTCCAGGCCCATAATGAGGTATGGAATATACAGTATATTTGAAAATTATTTATAAATGAATTACAGGTTTCACAAATCAGCCAACATTGTCAATATATCTGCATGCAGTGTTCTCTCTGAAAGCATTGGATGGAAGTCAATATGTCTTCTGGATAGTGAGCAGCAAGCCTCTGAATAGTACCTTCCAGAACCATAAAGAGGTATGTAATATACAGTATATTTGACTAGTTATTAAAAATGAACTACAGGATTAACAAATCAGCCAACAGTTGTGAATATATCCTCATGCAGTCTTCTCTCAGAAACCATTGGAATTAAGTCAATATTTCTTCTGGTTAGTGAGCAGCAAGCCTCTGAATAGCACCTTCCAGGCCCATAATGAGGTATGGAATATACAGTATATTTGAAAATTTATAAAAAATGAACTACAGGATTAACAAATCAGCCAACAGTTGTGAATATATCCTCATGCAGTCTTCTCTCAGAAACCATTGGATTGAAGTCAATACTTCTTCTCGTTAGTGAGCAGCAAGCCTCTGAATAGCACCTTCCAGGCCCATAATGAGGTATGGAATATACAGTATATTTGAAAATGTATTAAAAATTAATTACAGGTTTCACAAATCAGCCAACGTTGTGAATATATCTACATGGAGGGTTCTCTCTGAAACCATTGGATTGAAGTCATGTGTTCTGATTAGTGAGCAGCAAGCCTCTGAATAGTACCTTCCAGGCCCCTAATGAGGTATGGAATATACAGTATATTTGAAAATTGATAAAAAAAATGAATTACAGGTTTCACAAATCAGCCAAGGTTGTGAATATATCCCCATGCAGTCTTCTCTCAGAAAGTATTGGATTGAAGTCATTATGTGTTCTGGTTAGTGAGCAGCAAGCCTCTGAATAGTACCTTCCAGGCCCCTAATGAGGTATGGAATATACAGTATATTTGAAAATTGATAAAAAATGAATTACAGGTTTCACAAATCAGCCAAGGTTGTGAATATATCCCCATGCAGTCTTCTCTCAGAAAGCATTGGATTGAAGTCATTATGTTTTCTGGTTAGTGAGCAGCAAGCCTCTGAATAGCACCTTCCAGGCCCATAATGAGGTATGGAATATACAGTATATTTGAAAATGTATTAAAAATTAACTACAGGATTCACAAATCAGCCAACAGTTGTGAATATATCCTCATGCAGTCTTCTCTCAGAAACCATTGGATTTAAGTCATCATGTGTTCTGGTTAGTGAGCAGCAAGCCTCTGAATAGTACCTTCCAAGCCCATAATGAGGTATGTAATATACAGTATATTTGACTAGTTATTAAAAATTAACTACAGGATTCACAAATCAGCCATGGGTTGTGAATATATCCCCATGCAGCGTTCTCTCAGAAACCATTGGATTGAAGTCATTATGTTTTCTGGTTTGTGAACAGCAAGCCTCTGAATAGCACCTTAATGAATCCACCTGGTTTGAGTGGTAACGTTAGGCTAATAGGAGCCCCGGATTTGCCGCACTGGATGACAACGAAAAATTTGTTTTCCTTTAAAATAGAGATTGTGAAATAATTCACAAATAGTGTCCTTTCCAGGACAAGTCATTACAGACACCTTTGTCATCCCGTTTTTGAGTTATTGCGTTGTGAATGAAAAATCGCTGGGCATTGTTGGTATTATTCGACGAATTAAGGATGATGGTGAGATAGCATAACAGTTGTGAAAAAATTCACAAATCACCCTGAGCAAAATGCAACCGGTCTGAGCTGTCTTGGTTGCTGAATTATGAAATTATGAGGCTTTTATAATGAATGCACATAACGGAAATTGAAACGGAAGAGTTGAGTAAAAAAAACTTTAAAAAACATCCGTGATAAATTCACAAATCATGCTTTGCACAACGCAATTACGTTCTTAACGTTTTGTCTCAGGAACAAAATGTATTAACCACCGAATATGAATATCGAACTGCAAGCTATCTTTACCACGGTCTGGTTGACTCCTGCACTTGAGCACAGTAAAATCTTTAGGATATCCTACACTTATAGTCTGCAGCTGGTGCTCATACAAATTTCAGAAGCAGGCACTTTGTTTCATTTTCCATCTTTGTGTCATTGTCTTTTGTGAACAATATTTGTGATGGGGAACCTACGCATTGCCGAATTGAAAAGAAGGGGATCAGGGGTGTGGCTATACTTCATAAGCCTCTAACCCCCCTGCCCCTTCACGCCACTGTCTGACTCTACAGGAGTACAGTCTACAGTCTGACTCTGCTTCTTACATTTTCTCTATACCAAAATTACATTTAAGATGCCTAGCCTATAGGCAATATAGATATTACCGTGCTTTATTCAGTTCGCTATCATAAAATGATCGGGATGTAACAAAGAAGCCTGCATAAATTGGCTACTAGTCTATAATCTATTGATACCACACGCAAAGAGGTGGGTGATCATGATGTGCAGCGACAATTTATTTTTGTCGCTAACTTTGTTTTGCTAACATCACATTACTAAACTAGCAAGGACTAGCAAGCCACTGTCCAGTAGTAGGGTATTAGGCTACTGCTGGCAAATGCATAGTCGTCGTTAGTTTGCTAGCTAATGTCGTTAGGCTACTCTATTAAGTCACTAAGGTGCACTTTAAGTCGACACCACTTTAAAGTGGTTGAATACTCACTCAGTTTTCCTAACGTAGTGGTGTGTCAAGTTCCAGGCAATCAGAGATGTGTGTGAAGCTTATTACTTCACGGAAAAAGGAGTCTACTTCTCAGCCGGGCACGCCTACGTCACCGAGTGATCTGTTCACAGAACTAGCCTACACCGGTGCGTCCCAATATTCTTCACTCCCCACCTCCAAATCAAATTCAGTAATATAGCAGATAGGAGGCATTTGGAATTTATTCTTCAAACTAATTAAATTAGAAAGAAAGCTTGATGTTAACACTGGCTAACTTACCAAAGCTAACATTTGCTATCAAGCTTTCAAACTAATTAAATTAGAAAGAAAGCTTGATAGTTAACTAGCTAACGTTAACACTGGTTAGTAGGCTACCTTACCAAAGCTCACATTTGCTATCTGTCAATCTGTTTAGGTTAACATGCAGCTTGAGACCATGCACGCTGGTCCAATCTTGTCACAAATAACACTTAAACAGTGCAGCTAGGGACCGTGCAAGCTAATTTTCAAGAACTTACTATTCCTCTGACTAGTTATTTATTTTCTTAACTTACTTTAGCTATCATTTGACACTGCCATTAACTTCATATTACTTAGGCAGCTTGCTTAATTGCATACTTAGCCAGCTAATTTAACATTAGCAATATAGCTAAAAAAGAAGCTTGCTACTTTCAGCTATTTCATTGATTTAGGTAGCTTGCTAAAAATCTAATGGTAAGGTAGGCTACATCAGGGGGTTATTCCACAAAGCAGGATTACTGAGTTAGCTGGATAACTGCACTGAGTGAAAATGCATAAATAAATACAGATGAAAATGACAAATATGTATGCCTACTTAGGCCTTTGCTAGTTTTAATGACTTATATACAGTGCTTTGTATGTGTGAGTAACTTCACTTTTTTTACGTTGAAGATGTTTTATTGTTGAAATTTAATTTTCCTACCTCTCTTTTCTTGCATTTTCAAGTTCTATTGTAAATGAGGGGGTGTGGTCCTCCTATGATATCCAAGGCAAGCAGGGTGGGTCTTGCGCACAGTGGCACTTTACGAACACCAGGGGGAGCCATAGCGCTTGAGTGATTATAGTCTATGGGGGTATGGCCGGGTAAAGGTGCTTACAGAGTGTTGAATACAGGGAGCAGACACATACGTATGTAGATGGACAGTAGGCCTAGGTTGTTGTGTTCTTCAGAATTTTTTCTTAAACTTATTAACACAAAGAAAGTTTGGCTAGTTATTTGCTTTGTCTTTGAATTCTTCATTATCTACCAAATGGTTAGTTGTAGTAGCTATGTCTCCATATTTTCACTAATTAGGAGCCTATGGATTCACCTCAGACTTTATTGTCCAGTTCAATAATTTTGTTACCTCTTTTTATGCAATTGTTTGCAATATAGCACAATAAGAACAATGTGAACATGGGACTTTTATTCTTCATGTCATGCATAGCTATTTCTGACATATTGTGACTTAAGAGGGTAAATAATCCCTCTAAACATGAAAAACACCTCATTAAGAAAAAGGAACATAGCGCAACTCTATGGCAACCAGTAGCATCCACTACCAAATGCACTTAAACACTCCACAGTGAACCCAAAGCAAATAAAATACGACGACAGTCTATCAGGGTTATTTTGAGTGTTTATACCATCATTTTTGAAGTCAAACTATCGTTGAATCCTTTAGTTTGTGCCGACCTAACGGAGCAAACGTGGCCATTGCAACTTGTTACTCTTCTTTGTTGTTTAGGCTGGGTTTTGCTATGAAGTGCATTGTGACAACTAGTTGTGAAATGTGCTATATAAATAAATATTGATTTGATTGATGATTTGATTTCATTTGTTGTAGTCGAGCAGTGCCGGCACTACATTCGTAGGTAAAGTAAAGTATCGCTCCCCCGATAGACTGTCGTCGTATTTTATTTGCTTTGGGTGCACTGTGGAGTGTTTAAGTGCATTTGGTAGTGGATGCTACCGGTTGCCATAGAGTTGCGCTAGCATTAGCAACGTGTGTATGTCCAAAAGAAGGGACAGCATGGAATTAGCTGAAAATGGTTTCCATCAATCAACTACATTATGGGTAAGTCGTAATTGAGACATTATGTCCAACATTCCGAACTATCCCTTTAAGTATTGCTCACATCAATATGTGATATACGTGTTGTCTACATGAATTTGTTAATTTTTAATGGTCACTCTGATGTTGAAACTCTTCAAGTCTGTGCCTGAAGAGGTGCTGCGATGTGACAAGCAGCAACAGCACATTTCAGAGGAGAGTGCATGTTTGTCTCCACTCCCCCATATCAGCTGAGGAGACTGCTGCATAAGTGTCTAGCGGCAGAATCAATAATATGAAGAAATTGAGTTGTCAAGAAAAATGTTAATGTGACTTCAAGATGGCTTAACCTGCTAAAACACTAGATTTAAATGAATCAGGTGGCTCATAATCAATCACAGTTTTAGCCAGATATGAGTTTTGGTTGGCACGATTGTCACGCTAAAGTAACATCTCTGGTTGATTGGGCACCAGCAGTCTGTCTGTACCAGTTGTGCATGAAAAGTATTCCTCTGATGCAAAAGCTGATCAAGTTAATAAAGCAACCCACACAGTAAACTTTTTCACACTTTTATTTTCACAAATGTGAAATATGATATTGGTCATTGCATGTTGTTTTCAGTTGCTCAGCGAGTAAAATATAATGAACTGGCATAAACAATCTTTAGCATTAAGCCAGTAGTAAATGTAAAACTGGATATAATGGAAATGAATGAATCTAATGTACTGCAGCAGGTTTGTCCAAGTTCTGAGAAGCAGATAAAAATTAAACATGATTTAGTCAATTAAATTTTTTTAGGCAACCAGCATTGCGGAGCCATTTAACATACATTAATCCTTTCTTTAGACTCCAGGTTATAACCAGAAACTGCTTAAGACTTCAAGGGGAGCAGAGACGCCCATAGAAGAGGATGCTCTGAGTAGGGTTGTGTCTGATGAAGAACAGGAAGGGATGGTCTGCGATGAACGAAGTTCGTGGTGGCGGCACGGCAGTCACCCCATGGCCTCTGTGCCCTCCTCATCCACCTCCACAAAGGACTTGTGCACCATTTTGGACACCGCCAGATCAGTGCTGCCAGAGAAGTCGCTTTTGGACACATCGAAGGCATCTAATGCTGTGCAAGTAAAGCATATTGTCCTAACGTTAGGCAATTAATGTCTGGGAAAGTAATAAAGCCATATTTTTCAGGTGTACTCAATATGAAATCGTTATTGAATCACGTACAATATACAGTTGCAAGAAAAAGTATGTGAACCCTTTAGAATTTTCTGTATATCTGCATAAATTCGATCTAAAATGCGATCACATCTTCATCTAAGTCCTAAAACTTGATAAAGTGAACCCAACTCAACAAAAAACACAAAAAACATTATTCTTTTATAATTTATTTATTGAGCAAAATTATCCAACATTAAATGCTTTGTTGGAAAAAGTATGTGAACCCTTGGATCATACGTATTTTTAAAGTATCATATTTAATATTTGGTCGCATATCCTTTGCATGCTGTTACTTCCTGAAGTCTGCGACCCATCAATATCAAAAGGCTCTCAATATCTTATTTTCAGGTACTGTTACAAGCGATACTATAACCACTCTGCATTTGAATGGATCTTTATGGGAATTGGGGGGTGAGACTAGATTCAGCTGTAAATTACACTCGTACATTATGGAACACATGACTGGCTAAATGGCTGTAAGTCATCCAGGGTCTGAGGTATCAAACGAGCCCCAAACCATCACTCTGCGGCCAGATATGGAGTAGATGTGGATGGATCACTGCAAGGGTTATTTCTCCTGACTCATTTTCCTATAGAACTCTATGGGGAAAAAAGTCAGGAGAAGAAACCCTTAAAGTTTTTAAGGTGCGCAGAAGCTCCTCTCGATGTCCAGCATCTGGCAGAGAGCCATATTCAGCTGAATTTAATGGACAACAGTCCGTTAGTACAAAAGAAAACTGAGTGAAGAGAGCCTCAGCCATGTTTTTGGGTAATGATACGGACTGCGCAGGGAAAGATATTGAGAAATGATTGAAAATGCATTGTAATAGGACAATAGGACAGCACCTTATTCCTGAACTCCCCTCCTCGGTTGGTGAGAATGTGTTTTGGTGCCCCAAACTTGAATTCTACAATGAACTGTGCAAAGAATTCTACAATGCACTGTGCTACATCCTCGGCTTTCTTAGACTTCAGCGGATATGCCTCAGCCCACTTGGTCTTGTAGTCAATCATGACGTCCCTGTGCAGTCCGTCTCGTTACCCAAAAACATGGCTGAGGCTCCCTTCACTCAGTTTTCTTTTGTACTAACTGACTGTTGTCCATTAAATTCAGCTGAATATGGCTCTCTGCCAGATGCTGGACATCGAGAGGAGCTTCTGCGCACCTTACCATCCACAGACCAGTGGATTGGTTGAAAGAATGAATGGGACAGTGACAAAGTAATGTGGACTTGACACTAAACTGACCTTGACCCATTTACACCACTAAATGGTACTATAGTCACTGTGTTAAGTATTCTATTTTGGTATTGTATTAAGCAGTGTGATTTGGGTCACACATCGCAATCATAAGCTATGCTTTACAATCGAAATTGTATTTCATAACAATGTCAATATGTTTCAAAACTCTCACCAAATTGGTGGATGAGAATCCTTGGAACTGGGACCTCAGTGCAGCCATGTTTGGCTTGCGCACCAAAGTACAGATCACCACCAAGCACTCCCCATTCAACCTCATGTTCGACAGAGAAGCCAGATATCCATCTGAGGTCCCAGAGACTTTTGGAGTGAGTAGCTAGGTCTCTACATTTCCTTCACTCTAACTTATAGCTGACAGCATTTTCTCTCAATTCAAGGTAGCTGAGAATATAGAGGAAATTGTGGCTACAAAAGTTTATAAGTACTAAAATGGACTATACTTTCTTAAAATAGGTGTAATAGCCTTTGAGCTTTATTGGACAGCACAGTGTAGAGACAAGAGGAAAGGTCGGATTCGAACCGACAATGTCGCAAAGAGCACGGGAATCCTAGTTAGGCCGCGCCACTGGCTGAGCCACGGGGAGACACGCCAGGAAGGCATACTTCGGCTCATACTTAAATAAATAAATCAAATAAATTGTATTTAAAAAAAAAAAAAAAAGTTTGGTTTATACTTACAAAAAAATGCTGCTAAAAAAAGTAAACTAGTTCTGTATGCCACTTGTGCTCACTGGATATCTAAATTAGCTTACTTGAGTTTTATTAACTAAAATGTGGCTTGCTTAGTCCTTAATTTGTCATAGCCATAGGCTACGTGTAGCCTAGCTACGGTTTTTATTTAGTTTTTTTTTAAGGGGTTTCCGTGCTGTTATAGTTTTGACAGCTCCGCGTTATCATAGCTATGATGCAGCTTTAGCAAAAACGGGTATGCAGTAACAGACTAACCTTTTTATATTCATTCGTTTTTTGTTTTCAAAGAGGGCATTTCCCGGTATAATTGCTGACTTGTGGCGAAAGTGCCGCCGTGGTGATAGATTTACCTTAACATCTGTCCGATGTCGTCGTTTTTCACGGTAAGAAGAAATTTTATGACAGCGGCACTTTTCTACAATGAACTGCAAAGAATTCTACAATGCACTGTGCTACATCCTCGGCTTTCTTAGACTTCAGCGGATATGCCTCAGCCCACTTGGTCTTGTAGTCAATCATGACATATATATTTTTTAAATCGCATTTTCATTTGCAACTTTCACTAATTACCGCAACTTCATCGCAACAAACACACACAAAACATTGCACTTTGCATCGCAACTTTTAAGAAAAGCTACTGCGAAATCAAGCATTTTAGGCTGCAACAGTCAGAAAAAAGTTCCACGAGATCCTGGTGGGACTGATTAATTGGGACAGGAGCAATGACACCATCCTCCAATGGGGTCCCCAATGCGCCTCACATTGTTGACTGACGTCATCATCCATTTCTGGTGGGCGTTGGTCCCAGCCAGAACTTGACTGTCAGTAAGGAGGAAAGGAGAGTTTAGCCTGGGATTCGCTTGCTGACGGAAATACTCTTTGGGACGAGGTCTCCCGGGATAGGTTCTCTGCCTCTGAAGTTATGTGGTACTCCGCTCCCCATTCGCCCTCCCGTATTGATTCCCAGCTTATGGGAGCGCTTGAATTCCACCTGCGAGCTAACATGCCGACCGAGAGGGTATCAGCAGTCAGGAACTGGCCCACCCCAGAGAAATTATGACGTAGGGGACCGGGAGCTTTTAGCTGTTAAGTTGGCACTGGAGGAGTGGAGACATCCTTTCACGGTGTGGACGGATCACAAGAATCTTGAGTACATTCAGAGCGCTAAACGACGTAAGCAGACAGCAGACAGGTCTGCTGGTCGTTATTCTTCGCAGGGTTCAATTTTTTGTTAACCTATCGACCGGGCTCCAAGAATGTCAAACCTCATGTGCTCTCACGGATTTTTGACCGATCTGAGTATGACCATCCCCCTGAGCCAGTCGTTCCCACGGCTCAGATTCTGGTCACGTGGGACATTGAATCCCTGGTGCTAGGGGCTCAGCGACAGGAGCCGGAGCCGGGTGGAGGACCCCCTAATTGCCTGTTCGTGCCCTCTAAGGTTTGGGCCCAGGTATTGCAACGGGGGCATTCCTTCTGTCTGGCGAGTCATCCCGGCGTCCACCGCACCAAAGATTTTTTAGCGAGGTGATTTTGGTGATTTTTATATGGTGTTTTAGGCACATTATATATTCTAAAATATGAACACAAAATGTCCTATTTAAAGATGCAAGCATGTTACACTTTACATTATACCATGGTCAGACAATTCTGGCAGATGTGTGATATCCCCCCTGCCCCTTTTTGTAATCAAAATCCAACCTCCATTCAATATAATCACCTCAGTAGTGCATGCAAAAACCCACCATTTGTATTTCACAATTCCAGACTTGCTACAAACTTATTGGCAGAACGTTTTGCGTGGCAAAACAGGTTCACACATTATTTAAAAACAAGAAAAAGCGAACAAGAGCATACATTCTGATACATACTGTAAACTGTAAATAGGGATTTGTATTTGTATTTTATTTTGAACACTGGTACTCTAGCAAAATGGACCACACCTTAACTACCAAAAAAGTAAAGCGTGATGCCAGGAAGGGGAGGGAGGTCTACCTTTGACAGCAGTGTACTCACATACAGGCATGCTCACCATGCTCAGGTGTTGCCAATTGACTTCATCCGACCGGTTATAAAACCAAAATGTAAGAAAGAAACATTAAACAAAGGACATTACCTCCTAAAAGTTGAAAGACTGCTCCCCATACAGGCGATTTGCCAGGCTCAGTGCATATGGGGCATCCTTTCTGTTGAGTTCAGACATCAGCTTGCTGAATACAGCATGAATGTCCTTGGCAGCTTTGTGAAGGTGGAGAGACTGGAGACAGGTGCAGACAATATGTTGAGACACTAAAATGGTTTCCTTACAGAAAATGCAAGCAAGGCATAAAACTGTTTCAGTTTCTTCCCACTCATTTATCTCACCAACATATCTAAATATATACAATACATATGCAAATCCAACTGAAATGAATCACTTTGATGATGCCATTTGCAATTTCTATTATAACAGACGTATCTTATAATTTTATTTAAGCACTATGACACTTAACGTGATCAGACTGGGTCTTTATTGAATTCTAACAAGCCAAAGAACAAAAAATGAAAGAGGCCGTTTAATAAATTCAAAAATAAAGTGTCAGAGTTTGTCTTTTTTTTGTTTTACCATTAACTTTATATTTATAGTTAACCTTCCATTTATGTTAGCATTTTAGTGCCATTTCTGTTGAGGTGTTGTTATGGGTCAATATATATATATTTAAAAAAAATATTTTAAAATATTTTGTGTCATATAGACCCAAACATAATAGGAAGGTCAAAGACATCTTTTTATGTCTTTAAATGTTCAATACAAAAGTGCACAAACATTTGACAGTTGAGGGTAAAGCCGAACTCTACACTACCAAAGTAGTGAATTGGTTAAGCAGGAGACCAATATACCTCAGCCATAGGTCACCAGTCACCCAAACAGCATCCCCATGTTAACACAATGTAAAGGCACCCCATCCTTGTTGGTGGGATAATTCTAGCTGCAGTAACATTGTTTTATCACCTCAAACATATCCAGTTGATGTTGAGGCTTTTGCACTTGCTGTTGCAGTACCGGGCTAGCTTCAGGTTTCTTTTCTTTCATAAAGCGAAGCACCTACAAAAACATCATCAACATTTTTAACAGTGACACTGAGTTACAAGTACAGATCTTTTTTTTCTGGAAATTCAAATGACAGTGTGGGAATAGTCCTGTATACATAATACCAAGCTTTAGAACAATGTGGACTGAGCATATTTCTTGGGGAAAAAATGGCAACATTTGAGAGAGTATACATGATCTGAACAAAAACGTCTCCGACGTAAAAAAAAAGCCAAGTTACTCACGCATAGCCTACAGAGCGCTGTCTATAAGTCCTTAATTCCAACTTGCAAAAACTAGTCCTGCCTTTAAAAGTATCGATATCAAAATGTGGCCAAGTTACAACTAACAATATTGCCTATCGTCGCTCACACTAAATAAACTAGCTCTATTCCAAAGCAATGCTATCCAAACTTTCCTAAATTATTTAATGCAACTTGGCCCTGTGTTTCTTCATCTTAGCATATGAAGAGATTGTGCCTCATGGAACAACATATGATTTCAATTAATGTTTTTAACAGTTGATGAATAATTACAATCCAGAAAGGATATGGTTATACTTTGTTGGCAAGTTTACTTTAGAAAATATACAGGTTTTAAAATGTTAACTGCTGCTACAGATTTCTTTACAATTCACAAGCAGACATTTATATCAAGAAACATCATGTACAATAGAAAAGGGGGGGATGAATAAATAAATGCAGATAAAAATAAGTAATATTTTTAAAATAGCGTACATATAGCATTTTTACAAACGTATCCAGACATGTTTGTGGGTCAGATGATGGCAAATAAGTAATAGTACTAATTTTCTTAACATAATAATAGTTATAATAATAATGATATTTGCGAACAGAATTTTGTGAACACAAGGATATCTATGCTCTATAGGACCACACAAGTTTTGATAGAAATCCAAATATTCCAAATAAATGAATCAATAAATACACAATAATAATAATACATTTTATTCATTCTGTGCTTTTCATAGACCCAAAGCAGTGGATGCAGACAATTATTCAAACATGCCCTATAGTGTAGTAATTTTTCTGTTTAATTTCTAAGTGCAACACTTCTGAAACAGAGTATTTCCACTATAAATTATTCTCATTTTGCAGTTTGATGTGGAACATACAGTGTTCATACAGACCACATTCTCTTGAGATGGTGAAACACAGGGCCAAGTTGCATTAAATAATTTAGGAAAGTTTCGATAGCATTGTTTGGAATAGAGCTAGTTTATTTAGTTTGAGCTACGATAGGCAATATTGTTAGTTGTAACTTGGCCACATTTTGATATCAATACTTTTAAAGGCAGGCCTAGTTTTTGCAAGTTGGAATTAAGGACTTATAGACTGCGCTCTGTAGGATATGCGTGAGTAACTTGCCTAAATTCTGACCACAACGGTGCCTCCCGCACATGAACCCCCCGCGTGCCAGAAGGCGATACGCTGCAGATCCCGGACATTCGGGTTTGGGGCCTGAGCACGCTTCCAAATTCACATGACATCAGCCTGCAAATGAGCACTGAACAGGTGAGTCCCTAATACTGCATCGTTTACTGCGGCTTTAAGTTTAATAGATGCAAATCCAACACTAAATCAACAAACTAACAAGAAGTTATCTCCTGGTTTCACATGGCGTCTTCTACATTTTGGACAACATTGTTGGCTTATACTCTGAAATATCATGCACCTGCAGCTGAAAAGAAACATTTAATTCCAATAGAGGCAGAATTGGACCGGGTAAATAAAGGTTGTTTTCCCACAAGACATTACATGAGCATTGCCCTCTTTAAACTTTGGCTAAACTGGCCTGCTTTTAGTGTTGTAATCCATTGGCCCTTAAATGTTACTGGAAGTATTCCATTATTTATACAACAGGATTTTATTCTCTGGGATACTAAAACCTTATTTAGTGCCGTTAATGAAAATAAAACCTTTGCTTTAATTAATTCGTCAAATCTTTGGACAAGCCTCAAAGTAGGACAACTGACTACTCGCCCCTCTGTGTTTATTTAGGTTATTCTAACACATAAACTGAATAATTTTGCATAATTTGGATAAAGAGGGCAAAACTGATTTACTGGATTAACATGCTAAATCCTTTTGCATAATGTTACACAAAAGCTAATAGACACTGTTGCGTCCATGAAAATACATTCCCTGATTAAGCCAGGGGCATCTGAGGATATGACAATCAGTTCTGCTTACTTGTCATCGGCTGCCACCTACTGTCCAATTCAGGAATTACACAATTTTGTGTTGTGGGATCCAAATAAGTGGACTGTGACCAAGTACAAAATAAAGAAGCTGATGAATACGCTCAGTTGTAAATCATACATTAAAGTATATCCCAATATATTTATGATTACACTTACAAAATTCTATTGAAATGTTGTCCATAAAGTTTCACTGCAAGTTGCTGTGAACAGTTTCTTTTTTGAACAAAAGGACTGAAATTGCAACCTTCGTAGTGCATTATTCGCTCAATCCAAGAAGTCTCATAGAAATATAGTGAGTCACACTTTTTAATTGTGTAAGGCACAGAGTCCCAGGACTTGAACACAATTACGTTCATCTAAAAGTTTATTTTTATGTTAATATTAACATATACACAAATAGTTCTTAGACTTTGAGGTCAATTCTCTTTTATAGGCTTGATAAACCCAACATATACAAAAATTGCAAAATAAAACACACATTTCAAAAGTGACACCCTGTTTTAATGTCAGTAGTTAATACCTATTCTCCACCAGACAATAAAACCAGAAGCTTCTTTGAATTAGTCCAATTTCTGGCAATGGTCAATGTCTTCTTGTTTATAATGGGAAATTATCTGTACCAGTATGAAAGTGTTTATTGCCAGGAAAAGTAAGCCAGCAATCCAAATTAGAACAAAAGTGTTCTGCCCTTCAAATTCCAGATAGTATGCTGTGCCAACCAAATCGCCTGTAAGCCAAAGTGTAAAAAAATACCTCTTCAGTCAAAGATATTCTCGTCTGACAATAGCAACCAATTTAAATTCATTTACAACACCACCTCAAATAATACCATAAACAATGAAATCGGCAGCATCAGGTTTCCAAATCACAAAGCTCATTCTACATCTTATATGTACAGAATGGCATAGTCAAATATTTCCATATTCCACTTGAGTGATTTTTAATTATTTTCTTTGTCTCCACGCTTTTAGATCTATACAGAATGTGCAAGAGTGTCTTAAGCATTACCTGTCCAGCGAACCACAGCACAAGTAGACCCAGTCCCTGCTTAAGTGACAGCATAAGACGAGGCAGGACAAGAGGCAGCAAGCACAGATACCACAGGAAGTACTGTAGGAAAGTCAAATGAAATTCTCAATGCTGAACCCATCACAAACTTAAACAACATTATCTACAGTCAAGCCGGAAAGTCTGCACACCCCTTTCACCTTCTCCACGTTTTATTACGTTACAGACTTATACTACAATAGATTGAGTTCATTTTTTGCCTCAAACATCTACACACAATAGCCAATAATGACGAAGTGAAAACAGGTTTTTAGAAAATATGCAATTTTATTTTACTGACAAAAATAGGTTATTTAGGAGTTACATATCTGTACACACCCTTAGCCTAATACTTGGTTGCTGCACCTTTAGCAGCGATTACAGCTTCAAGGCATCTTGGGAAAGAAGCTACGAGCTTGGCACACTTGTTTCTGGACATTTTTGCCCATTCCTCTTGGCATATCCTTGCAAGCTCTGTCAGGTTGGATGGGGAGCGTCGGTACACAGCCATTTTCAGCTCTTTCCACAGATGTTCAATTGGATTCAGGTCTGGGCTCTGGCTGGGCCACGCAAGGACATGCAGACTTTCTCCGAAAACCACTCCTTTGTTCTCTTGGCTGTGTGCTTCAGGTCGTTGTCATGTTGGAAGGTAAACCTTCGCCCCAGTCTGAGGTCCAGAGCGCTCTGGAGCAGGTTTTCTTCAAGGATCTCGGTGTACTTAGCTGCATTCATCTTTCCCTCTATCAGGACTAGTCGCCCCGTTCCCGCTACTGAAAAACATCCCCACATCATGATGCTGCCACCGCCAAGCTTCACTGTAGGGATGGTATTAGCCAGGTGATGAGCGGTGCCTGGTTTCCTCCAGACGTGACGCTTGGTATTCAGGCCAAAAAGTTCAATTTTGATTTCATCAGACCTGGTTTCCTCCAGACCAGCACATTTTTAAAATTGTTTTCTTCAACTTCTATTTTATTAGCTTTGTCTAACCTTCCTAATACATTAGGGTCTATATGACCCAAAATTACTTTTTGTATTTGCATAATTTCAAATTGGTGATATATATACAGATCCTTTCCAAAAAAATTGAATATCATGGAAAAGCTGTTTTTTTCCCATAATTCCATTCAAAAAGTGAAACTTTCATAGATTGTAGATTCATTACACACAAAGTGAAATATTTCTAGCCTTTGTTTAATTTTTCATAATTTTGGCTTAAAGCTCCAGAAAACCCCCAAAACAGTATTTCAAGAAATTAGAATAGTGTGTCGAAAATCAGCATTTACTTCAGTTATTTCAGAGAATGAGTGGAGTGGCTTGACTCGAGGAATCCGACAGTTGTAGCCCATGTCCCGGATACGTCTGTACGTGGTGGTTTTGGAAGCACTGACTCCAGCCTCAGTCCACTCTCTCTGCATCTCCGCCAAATTTTGGAATCGTCTTTGCTTGACAATCCGCTGAAGCCTACGGTCATCTCTTTTGCTTGTGCACCTTCTCCTGCCACATTTTTCCCTTCCACTAAACTTTCTATTGATATGCTTGGACACTGCACTCTGTGAACAGCCAGCCTCCTTAGCGATGACCTTTTGTGGCTTACCCATCTTCTGGAGGGTGTCAATGATGGTCTTCGGCCAATTGTCAAGTCTGCAGTCTTCCCCATACTGAACCAAACTGAGATAAACTTTGCAGGTGTTTTGAGTAAATTAGATGATAGTGTGACACTCAGTCTAAAACATTCATTCTCTGAAATAACTGAAGTAAATGCTGATTTTCGACACACTATTCTAATTTCTTGAAATACTGTTTTGGGGGTTTTCTGGAGCTATAAGCCAAAATTATGAAAAATGAAACAAATAAAGGCTAGAAATATTTCACTTTGTGTGTAATGAATCTATAATCTATGAAAGTTTCACTTTTTGAATGGAATTATGGAAAAAAGATTGAGATTAAAAATTCCCAAAATGACACGAGTAATTTTTCCTGGAAAATTCCAACCTGGTCTCACAGACCATTCGTACCTATTCTACGAAATTCCAGTCCCGAAAATTCGTACTTATTTTACGAATCAGCGATTGCACACCACGTGACTTTATGATTTTCTCCGATGAATTACGAGACAAAACGGAGATCCACCATTTTTATTTCACGGTCAAATAAAGCGAATGGGTAAGCTGCCGGTATTGTACTTATAGTTTATACTTATAGTTATAGTACATTCATAGAATACCTTTCTTATTTTGTAATTGCATTTTAATGCAATATGATGTATAATTCTCGAGCTTCTTCGTCTCTGCTTTATCTGTGTGGGTTGCTATTTATCTGCTAGTCTTGTAGGCTATTGCTTGTATTATACTAGCTGAAGTTAGCTAGGTCTGTTCAGATCAGTACATACTGCATAGGCTGCAATATGATTATTAATGGATTTAGCTTGTGAACTAGCCATCAGAGCGTATCGTTTTCGGTTCTTTTGAGACGTATAACATGAGAAAACCGAGCATATCTGTAATGGAAACAACCGCGTCTCCCCGTTAACTTCTGTAATGAACTGCGATTCCCATGATTCTGTGCGCTGTCTGTGTGTATTGCCCATAGACTGCAGAGACGTGACGGGTTGACCACTGAATTGGCTTCATGCCCCAATGAGCAGCTCCCATGGGAATCCATGGAACTGGTAAGCGGAAGCTGCCTCCAGTTCTTTTTTTTATCTCGATGGTTGGACTTCATTCATAAAACCAACAAAAAAAAAGTCTGCCAGTCTACAAATAACAGGATTCCTAAATGCTATATGCAAATCCCATATGCAAAAGGTCTGTAAAAATCTTTTAAAAATCACATATGCCATATAAAAACTTAAATAAAATAAATATGTGGTAGAGAGCTAGCATATACATTTCATGCTAAAATTAAATAGTTCCCTAATACATGGTACTCCTTATAAAAAAACATTGAGAGATTGTATAAGAATTGTATAGAAATATATAATATAATAGGCTACTAATCAACATGCTTTTTTATAAAAACTTTGCATGTATGATCATATATGATTTTTGCAGACCTTTTGCATATGGGATTACCTTCGTAAGCATTTAGGAATCCTGATATTTGCAGACTGGCAGACTTTTTTTGTTGTTGTTAGTTTAAGCCAACACAATCTCTCAAGCATGGTACACAGCAGATATAGAATGTACAAAATACTCAAATCCAGAAGCTTGAGAAGCAATGCAATAATAATGGTATATAATGTAAGGAAGACTTAAAATTCAGTAATTAGACTATCAGTTTCCTTTTCAATTTAGAATTAAACAAATTTTGTAGGCTGATAACCACAATGATAATTTTCCATGCCAAATAAGCGTTCATGCGCGGCTCTCAAGCCTACAATACTTCGGCATAACCAGCAGGTAATGTGCGTATGTCAAGTGAAGACCTGACGTGGAGCTACGACCATTTCCACGGTCAAATGGAGTCACGTTGAAATTTTATAAATCACTACTTTGTCATGATTTTTTACGTACGCCACACGTAAGATCAAATTTGATTGAAACTACTTTTTATAAATGAGGCCCCTGGTCTTGGCCCTTCTGCCCTTCTGACCATCTTCTAGTGTAGACTCAAGACTCGCCTGTTTAGATTGCATCTTTGCTCCCTGAATTAATTGTTAGCATGCAAGTCTTGCTTTTTGAAATAGCATTTTAGGGGCATGTTAACAGTGATTTATACATCAACACTTGCCATGTTACTGACATTTTGGTTAATGTATTATTTAGACTTGTACCGTTTTTTTTTCAGTATACCATTGTTTTTTTATTGGACATTTCTCTTATATAGCACTATTTCTCATTCCCCCCTCTATCTAACAGGTTAAGGAGAGGATATCAGCCTGCCTGGCTGACATTTCAATGTGGATGGCTACTCATCACCTGAAGCTCAACCTTCACAATACGGAACTGCGCTTCATACCTCACAGGACCTCCCCACTGCAAGCCCTCTCCATGACCGTCGACGGTACTATGGTGGCTGCCTCCTGCTCTGCAAGAAACCTGGGGATGGTCCTGGATGACCAGCTGGACTTCATGGAGCACATAAGGGCAACAGCACGGTCCTGCAGGTTCCTCCTGTACAACATCAGGAGGATTCGACCATACCTGACCACCTACTCGACCCAGCTTCTCGTCCAGACCATGGTTATCTCACACCTGATTTACTCCTCTCAAAGTTTTCACACCCCTGCTGAGGTCAGTCCACTGGCTGCCGGTCGCCGCCAGGATCAGATTCAAAGTTCTGACCCTGGCCCCCGCTGCAGCCAAAAGGACAAGCCCTTCCTACCTGCAAGACATAATACAACACTAAACTCCAGCTCGACCACTTCGCTCGGACTGCGGAGCTTCTCCACCCTAGCTCCCCAGTGGTGGAACAAACTGTTCACTCCTCTACGTTCTGATCAAACACTGCCTGCACACCTCTTCAGACTCCACCTTGACTGTTTTTCGCTTGTTTCATGTTCCTTAATTCTTTGTTGATTTTATAGTTTATAATGTCTTGTTGTCTTAGCCATAGCTTACTGTGTACTGTACTCAATGTTCATGACTATGGATAGCTGCTATGTTATGATAAGAAATTAGCTCTATCTGAACTGAGGTCATTGACCTTCGGTATGCACTTATTGTGCGTCGCTTTGGATAAAAGCATCTCCAAAATGAATGTAATGTAAATAAAGTTTATTATTATTATTATTATTTTATGCAAACTTATGCACTTTTTGCCTTATAAGTCGCTCTGTATAAGCGCATCTGCCAAATGAATAAATGTCTGTATTGATACACTTCTGTAATGTGATGGACCCTTTCTAGATTAAATAAGCTAAATGTCCAGCTAATAAAACCTTGAAGACGCTGAAGTTCAATACGTCTCTGAGTGAATTAATACAAAATTTATTTTACAGTGCATTGTGTACGCTATATATTGATGTATTGTAAATTATCTCTTCTCTTTCAAAACCTGATGGCCAATATACAGCATATAGTAATAATGTTTATCATTTTAGTCATATAAAGGTTAGAAATTGTTTATACCACAACATCTCATATTGATTACAATGAAAACACACCAATTTAAAATGGGTAGAAAATTATTTTTATATAATTACCAATAAAATCTCAGATCATAGGATAGACTACATTAACATTTTTTTTTAAATATATATATTTTTTTTACATACAGCTGACACCCTTGTCATTATGTATTTAAAGGGAATGCTTTCATTCCGACAAAGCTTTCACACTAGGCTACTGCATGCTGTTCACTACTGTCTGCTTATTAATTATCAACCTGCTGGATTTGGAAGGCATTATAAATATCTAGAAGTATCTAAGATAAGTATCAAAGTATTAAAAGTTAGGTTCATGTGAGTAGCGTGATCCCATTCGCAATAAACGGAGGGCAACTTCATGTGTGTTTACGGTTGTATCAAGCGGAACTACATTTCGGCGCCATTTTATTGGTTCGCGCTATGGAAAGTATTGCTGGGAATTGTAGTTTTTTGTGTGCAAATTTATTTTCTATGTATGTAATTATCTAGGAATTGCTAATGTATTATCTAGCTGGCAAGCCAGTTATGCTAGCTACGTTCAACCAGTTCTAGGTACCTAGGTAGCTACGCGTGCTTTAGCTGTTGGTAGACAGTCTATTAATTATATATATTTAAATATGAATAGCTATTGATAGTCCAAAGTAGATGGCAGTTCTCTATCTGTAATGTCATTAAACTGCAATTTTCTGGCATGTTGACCACCCTGACATGGATTAATTAGAATATAAATATACCCAAATTGGAAACTATGAAATTAAATACAAGAGCTATGGAAGGGTCAAAGGTCACAACAGTAGGATTAGGGTTATAGGTTCCTTAAAATCTAGAGGCTTGAAATTCGGAAGTATGAATATATCCATGGCCTACATTGCATAAGCAAAAGAACAGACCCCTAGCACACATAGAAGCTCTATAGCACCACCTACAAATCTCAATTTTTTTAAAACTTTGACTCCCCCTACCTGAAGCACAAAGGCAGCCAAGCCTCCCAAATTTAGCATACAAGGACATCTCAGCACCCCCTATGACATATATATTTGCATGTAAGCATAAATTAAACTTGTCCTAATTAATTTGACTAATGATGAAAACTAGGTCTATGAAGGCTGTTAGAATGTTCATAGGTCATTTTGGGTTACTGCTGAACACTGCACTCAGCTTCCCAAAATCGTAGAAGCATGAAATTTTGCTAACTGAGTCTCATCAGGGCCTCTAGCATGCACACCAAAAACCAGACCCCTAGCATGAACACAGACTCTGTAGCGCCCCCTTGAAAATTTGATTTTTGAACATTTTGGGCACTCGCCATTTGTACACCGAATGATGTATCATGTTGAAATGTCGGAATCTAGACCACCTCTAGACATACTACAAATAATATCAGAACCAGATCTCTATCTAAAAAAAAAAAGGTGCAGTATATGCTTTCGACAGGGGGCGCCACTTAAATTTCTGAATTAATGTACAACACTTTCCGAGGTGATTCTTAGGATCAAGCAGAGTCAGAAAACATCAGTCATAAGAACATTTCAGTAAAAATGACAATATAGGACTGCCATCTACTTTTGACTATTAATATTAATATTAAGCTATTAATATTGAAAATGTATATCCTAACTGTCTACCAGCAGCTAAAACACGCGTAGCTAGCTAGGTACCTAGATCTGGTTGAACGTAGCTAGCATAACTGGCTTGCTAGGTAGATAATACATTAGCAATTCCTAGATAATTATGTATACAGGGAATATATTTGCAAAAAAAAACTACAATTCCCAGTAATACATTCCTTAGCGTAAAGCAATAAAATGGCGCCGAAATGTAGTTCCGCTTGATACAACCGTAAACACACACGAAGATGCCCTCCGTTTATTGCGAATGGGATCACGCTACTCACATGAACCCAACTTTTAATACTTAGATAATTATCTTAGATACTTCTAGGCTTTTATAATGCTTTCCAAATCCAGCAGGTTGATAATTAATAAGCAGACAGTAGTGAACAGCATGCAGTAGCCTAGTGTGAAAGCTTTGTAGGAATTAAAGCATTCCCTTTAAATACATAAAAATGACAAGGGTGTCAGCTGTATATAAAAAATATATATATTTAAAAAAGAAAATTGTTAATGTAGTCTATCCCATGATCTGAGATTTTATTGGTAATTATATTTTTTAAAAATTCTACCCATTTTAAATTGGTGTTTTCATTATAATAAATATCAGATGTTGTGGTATATACAATTTCTAACTTTTATATGACTAAAATGATAAACATTATTATTACTATATGCTGTATATTGGCCATCAGGTTTTTAAAGAGAAGAGATAATTTACAATACATCAATATATAGTGTACACAATGCACTGTAAAATAAATTTTGTATTAATTCACTCAGAGACGTATTGAACTTCAGCGTCTTCAAGGTTTTATTAGCTGGACATTTAGCTTATTTAATCTAGAAAGGGTCCATCACATTACAGAAGTGTATCAATACAGACATTTATTCATTTGGCAGATGCGCTTATACAGAGCGACTTATAAGGCAAAAAGTGCATAAGTTTGCATAAAATAATAATAATAATAATAAACTTTATTTACATTACATTCATTTTGGAGATGCTTTTATCCAAAGCGACGCACAATAAGTGCATACCGAAGGTCAATGACCTCAGTTCAGATAGAGCTAATTTCTTATCATAACATAGCAGCTATCCATAGTCATGAACATTGAGTACAGTACACAGTAAGCTATGGCTAAGACAACAAGACATTATAAACTATAAAATCAACAAAGAATTAAGGAACATGAAACAAGCGAAAAACAGTCAAGGTGGAGTCTGAAGAGGTGTGCAGGCAGTGTTTGATCAGAACGTAGAGGAGTGAACAGTTTGTTCCACCACTGGGGAGCTAGGGTGGAGAAGCTCCGCAGTCCGAGCGAAGTGGTCGAGCTGGAGTTTAGTGTTGTATTATGTCTTGCAGGTAGGAAGGGCTTGTCCTTTTGGCTGCAGCGGGGGCCAGGGTCAGAACTTTGAATCTGATCCTGGCGGCGACCGGCAGCCAGTGGACTGACCTCAGCAGGGGTGTGAAAACTTTGAGAGGAGTAAATCAGGTGTGAGATAACCATGGTCTGGACGAGAAGCTGGGTCGAGTAGGTGGTCAGGTATGGTCAAATCCTCCTGATGTTGTACAGGAGGAACCTGCAGGACCGTGCTGTTGCCCTGATGTGCTCCATGAAGTCCAGCTGGTCATCCAGGACCATCCCCAAGTTCCTTGCAGAGCGGGAGGCAGCCACCATAGTACCGTTGACGGTCATGGAGAGGGCTTGCAATGGGGAGGTCCTGTGAGGTATGAAGCGCAGTTCCGTATTGTGAAGGTTGAGCTTCAGGTGATGAGTAGCCATCCACATAGAAATGTCAGCCAGGCAGGCTGATATCCTCTCCTTAACCTGTTAGGTAGAGGGGGAATGAGAAATAGTGCTATATAAGAGAAATGTCCAATAAAAAAACAATGGTATACTGAAAAAAAAAACAGTACAAGTCTAAATAATACATTAACCAAAATGTCAGTAACATGGCAAGTGTTGATGTATAAATCACTGTTAACATACCCTTGAAATGCTATTTCAAAAAGCAAGACTTGCATGCTAACAATTAATTCAGGGAGCAAAGATGCAATCTAAACAGGCGAGTCTTGAGTCTACGCCAGAAGATGGTCAGAAGGGCAGAAGGGCCAAGACCAGGGGCCTCATTTATAAAAAATACTTTCGATCAAATTTGATCTTTTACGTGTGGCGTACGTAAAAAATCACGACAAAGTAGTGATTTATAAAATTTCAACGTGACTCCATTTGACCGTGGAAATGGTCGTAGCTCCACGTCAGGTCTTCACTTGACATACGCACATTACCTGGTGGTTATGCCGAAGTATTGTAGGCTTGAGAGCCGCGCGTGAACGCTTATTTGGCATGGAAAATTATCGTTGTTGTTATCAGCCTACAAAATTAGTTTAATTCTAAATTGAAAAGGAAACTGATAGTCTAATTACTGAATTTTAAGTCTTCCTTACATTATATACCATTATTATTGCATTGCTTCTCAAGCTTCTGGATTTGAGAATTTTTTTCCTGTTCATTTCAAGTCTTTTGTTTTATTTATCCATTGTTTTTATATATTTAACTTTAACAGTCTGCAAATATCAGGAATCCTAAATGCTTACGAAGGTAATCCCATATGCAAAAGGTCTGTAAAAATCATATATGATCATACTTGCAAAGTTTTTATAAAAAAGCATGTTGATTAGTAGCCTATTATATTATATATTTCTATACAATTCTTATACAATCTCTCAATGTTTTTTTAGGAGTACCATGTATTAGGGAACTATTTAATTTTAGCACGAAATGTATACGCTAGCTCTCTACCACATATTTATTTTATTTAAGTTTTGTATATGGCATATGTGTTTTTATAAGATTTTTACAGACCTTTTGCATCTAGCATTTAGGAATCCTGTTATTTGCAGACTGGCAGACTTTCTTTTGTTGGTTTTATGAATGAAGTTCAACCATCGAGATTAAAAAAAAAAAACTGGAGGCAGCTTCCGCTTACGGGTTCCATGGATTCCTATGGGAGCTGCTCATTGGGGCACGAAGCCGATTCAGTGGTCAACCCGTCACGTCTCTGCAGTCTATGGGCAATACACACAGACAGCGCACAGAATCATGGGAATCGCAGTTCATTACAGAAGTTAATGGGGAGACGCGGTTGTTTCCCTTACAGATATACTCGGTTTTCTCATGTTATACGTCTCAAAAGAACCGAAAACGACACGCTCTGATGGCTAGCTCACAAGCTAAATCGATTAATAATCATATTGCAGCCTATGCAGTATGCACTGATCTGAACAGACCAAGCTAACTTCAACTAGTAATGCAAGTAATAGCCTACAAGACCAGCCTATAAATAGCAACCCACACAGAGAAAGCAGAGACGAAGAAGCTCGAGAATTATACATCATATTGCATTAAAATACAATTATGAAATAAGAAAGGTATTCTATGAATGTACTATAACGATACGTATAAACTATAAGTACAATACCGGCAGCTTACCCATTCGCTTTATTTGACCGTGAAATAAAAATGGTGGATCTCCGTTTTGTCTCGTAATTCATCGGAGAAAATCGTAAAGTCACGTGGTGTGTAATTTCTGATTCGTAAAATAAGTAGGAATTTTCGGGACTGGAATTTCGTAGAATAGATACGAATGGGCTGTGAGACCAGGTTGAAAATTCCCTCATTGCAACCCTACCCCCCTGTATACTCAAACTCACTAATCATGGTTTTCTAATATCTATACACCATTTAAAGGTGTTTATATGAACCACCTCATGACATGCGTGTTTGTGGTACATATTAATCCTTCACTATTGCTCAAATAATTTTGCTATATGCATGTGATGTTGTCTGCTTGAATCGATGTAAATGTTAGTTTAATGGTCACTCTACTTCTGGTCTGTGCATGGAGAGGTTCTGTGATGTGAAAAGAGGCAGCTGGTAACAGCACATTTCAGAGGAGAGTGCATGCTTGTCTACACTCATCCGCATCAGCTGCAGATTGCAGCGTGATCGTCGCTGCCTAAGTGTCTAGTGGGAAAATTAAGTATATGAAGAAATTGAGTTGTCAAGTAAAGTGAAAAATCTTGATGTGACGGCAAGATGGCTCATCCTGCTAAAACACTGGATGAAACACATAAGTAATCAGTTTTAGCCAGATCTGTTATGAAAATACTCCTCTGATGAAATGACTGATCAGGTAAGTTAATAAAGCAACCCGCACAGTAAACTTTTGCACACTTTTATTTTCAGAAATTTGAAATGTGATATTGGTCATAGCATGCTATTTTTATTTGCTCAGTGAGCAAGTGACCTCAGCAGGGGGGTGACGTGCGAAAACTTCGGGAGGTTGAACACAAGCCGAGCAGCCGCATTCTGGACCAGTTGTATTAAGTCAGTAGTAAACTTCAAAGAGGATACAATGGACATGAATGAATACAATGTACTGCAGGAAACATGATATAGTTGATTACATTCTTTTAAAACCACATTGCTGAGCCATTTAATGTACAGCTTTTCTTTAGACTCCTTAAGACTTCAAGGGGAGCAGAAACGTCCAGAGAAGAGGATGCTCTGAGTAGGGTTGTGTCTGATGAAGAACAGGAAGGGATGGTCTGCGATGAAGAAAATTGGTGGTGGTTGTAACCTTGAACATCGCTTACTTTTCTTGACAGCAGTGGCAGCAGCGGCCTCTGTGCCCTCCTCATTCACCTCCACAAAGGACTTGTGCACCACTTTGGACACCACCAGTTCATTGCTGGGAGACATGCCAGAGAAGTCGCTTTTGGACACATCGAAGGCGTCCTCCATGCCCATACTAACCAGAATGTCTTTCAAGTCATAGGTCTCTTCCATCTTGAACTTGGGAAGAGCCACATTTATCTGAGTATCATCCATCATGTCAGGCTGTGTCCACTCAATGAGCTTCTCGTACGTGAGCTCCCTTTCCAACTGTAGAAGACAATAAGCCATTGTTCCAATTGTGAGTGAGGGATTCTCAAATGCTATAGGCAACTCATTACCATATAATACCACATTCTTACACTGCAAAGTTTTAGACCACTGGCCATTGTCTTAATTGCCTTGTAGGCATTATTGTAGATGACCAAGCCATTGAGTCGTTGTACACCAAATTCAGTCTTACCCTCATAAGCCCTGTGGAGTCATCCTCAATCTTTTGGGGCAGAAGAATGAGCATGCTCAGCTCTTTACCAATGTACGGCATCTCCAGAATCTGACAATTGACCTCTGAAATGAACGTCAACGCAAATCTGGCCGTCTGGTGCATCATCTGCACTGGCTTACTTTCATTCTGAAAAATTCAAGATTGTGCAGAGCTTTCAAATACACTTTTCAATTAATGTACAATATCAAAGCAGTGATATACTGTATATGTGATATGATATTGCAGAAATATGTTTAAGTTTGTAACCTGCAGAGGTTGTTAACTTCCATTCAATTAGAAAATCAACAAAACATGCGATTTGACCAGGGGCATCCAAACTTTTGCATACCACTGTTAAAGATGAAGTTCTAAATTATGACATAACATTTCACATCACGGTAAGGTTGGGTCATTAGCTGATACTGCAACAGTCAAGACTCAAGAGAACTGAAATCATGCTGGAGTCAGTTCTTCATAAACATTTCCATGGAAACTGATGCAAAGTAATTACAGTAGCCAAGCAACACGTATGACTGAACATCACAGAGAAAACAACCTCCGTGTCAGTGTAGGTCACAGTGCTGACTTCTGACTGCTTTGTAGTCACACAGTAATTTGGAAACTGAGTAAGCATCAGCTGTTACCTTGTTCAATTTGAATTCCACTTCCCTAGTGTCTGCCTCTTTGAATTTCTTTTCCCAGTTGCCCTTAAAATAGATAGCATTCACCAACACCAGTCTGGTCATGTGGTCAACAGTCTCTTCCAACAGCAAGTTCTTGATTTTCTCTACAAGAAAGCATAATTCAGTGGAGATGTACAGAGGGCACTGTGTCACACAAGTATATTTAATAATAATAATATATATATATATATATATATATATATATATATATATATACACTGCCCGGCCAAAAAAAAAGTCGCACTCTCTAATATTTTGTTGGACCGCCTTTAGCTTTGATTACGGCGCGCATTTGTTGTGGCATTGTTTCGACAAACTTATGCAATGTCACAACATTTATTTCCATCCAGAGTTGCATGAATTTTTGGCTGAGATCTTGTATTGACGACGGGAGAGTCAAACCACTCTGTAAAGTGTTCTCCAGCACATCCCAAAGACTTTCAATGGGGTTAAGGTCAGGAATCTGGTGGCTAATTCATGTGTGAAAATGATTCCTCATGCTCCCTGAACCACTTTTTCACAATTTGAGCCCGATGAATCTTGGCATTGTCGTCCTGGAAAATGCCCATTGATGGGATAACCTGGTCATTCAGTACATTCAGGTACTTAGCTGACTTCATTTTATTGCTGCATAATGTTGCTGAGCCTAGACCTGACCAACTGAAGCAACCCCAGATCATAACACTGCCTCCAGAGGCTTGTACAGTGGGCACTATGCATGCAGGGTGCAATGGCGACTTTTTTTTTGGCCGGGCAGTGTATGTATACATACACAGCTACAGATATAATGCATTATGTTTTGAATAATACAGGAGTAGTTCATCTTCAGGGGTGTGAAATATTTTACAAACGGAACCTTCAACACCTACAATGAAATGCAGAACAAAGCTCTCAACAAAGAAAGCCAGCTGACAAATATGCTGTATGCTAAGGATGATGCAGGGATTAGGCTACTTCATATCTGGAAAAGCAGAAAAATCTCTAAATCGCTTAATAACCTCCCACTGCGTGATCATTTCAGTGAGATACACATGACCTGATAGCATCTATGCATTTCAATTAAACATAAGTTCAACACAATGTCTATAGCGTAGACAACATTTTAGTCTGGTTCATGGTTCATGCAATGGCTTATTGTTGCTGTGAATCGTTCACATTGGTTACCACACACCAAACAGGAAGTAAAACTATGTAAACCTATAACAGGAAGCAGTCTTTCTCTTCATGATCATTTCAGTGGAATATACAGGACAGAGTAACAGTAGCTGTACATTTCAAATGAAAGTGTGAATGTGTCTGTAACTGCAGTTACCTTGAGTCTGCTTCTCCACCCAGCTGTTTATGTTCACCCTGGCAACCTCTGCATTTGATATGAAGTCAACGGTCTCCAGCTCTGCCTCATAGAACTTCTTTGTGTCTTGAATGTAGTTCTACAGATTCACAAAGACAGTGAATGTTTAACTGTTCAGTGTGTTCTAGTCTGAAATTCACCTAAAAATGCTCAATGCTTTCCAAGAGATTAAATATAAACTAATAATGAATGTTTGGGAGGAAAATGTATTTATTTTTATGTATCTTTTATTTTACCAGCAAAACAATCAAAATCAATCAAAATGACAATAACATTTAAGGATCACAGTTGTTTAAACAGGAAAGCAGGGATTAAAAGCAGGAGTACACTTCAGACACTGTGTCATGATTTATGTGTTTATAATCAGCAATTGGAATTTAAAAAATTCCTCCAAATGTACGTGCACATAATCTAAAACGGGAAATTTATCAACTTTTTTAATTCGTTTTTCCAATGTGAATTTTAAGCCTTTAAGCCTCTAGCTTGCCTGATCCAGAAGTATTTGTAAGAAGACACTTTCTATGCAGCAACCATGAAAAAAAAAAAGTTCATTTTAAAACCATCAGAAACAGAGGAACAAAACCTGGGAAGCATTCAGTTTCCCCCACATTCAGAAGTTCAAAGAGTGCAGATTCAACCGAGTTAAAATTATTCTGGAAGGCTTTGCCAAGGGTAGGGACACATAATTAACTGCTACATATCAACAGTATAAAAAAACACAACAACATACTGTGCATCACTGTTTTATAATTGCACAGTCAAAAATACTATACAAAATAACCCTCTCCCAGGGCTGCTGGTTCGGTTAAGGCATCACACTGTGGTGCATGGATGCACAACGATTGCATCGCCCAGGGAATGGGAGGTATCAGTTGGATAGGGCTTCCTGTGCATTGCTATCTAGTGACCCCCTCACTGGTCTATCGGGTACCCGTAGATTGCATGCAAAGCTGCATATGAAAGGTCCCTCTACACTCTTGTCTACACTCTCTCGACTAGGTGGGGTTCGCGCAATGTACCATTCCACATTGGGGTGGGAAATGGATATGCTCAGCCCCCCTTATGTTCACAGGTTGGTGCAGAAAACATTTTCTGAAGCGTTTGAATAGCACAGTGCCTTTGCATGGGAGTCACACTGCCATGTAGAATAATGCGTAGCATGCATATGAGTTAAGCTACAGTTGAGTGTTTATAATCTCATAAGTGAACTTGTTATGCACGATGCACGGTTGAATTCAATGTGTGCACACTGAAATGTTACATTGGCTTAACCCTCTAGATTTTGTACTGTACGTCCTATGAGTGATGATTGCTCTTGTGATTTAGCCTTGCTAACTGTGAGTGGTTCACAAGGGACCAACAAAACTAATAGAAAATAAGTTACCATTCAATAATGTGGAGCAAAACTCCAGACAAGGTTTTCCTGTAAACTGTTGGTGTTCCAGGAACAGCAAAAAGGAGCAACAGAAACATTTACTGAGAAAGGCATTATACAGAAGATCAAGTGCTAAACCTAAAATGCAAAAAAATGGTATGGAATAAAAATGGTTTTTAATCCATCTGGAAACAGCAACTACAACAGACAACACACACAAAATGCGGAAACAAATATCTTAGAAGATTGAAACAGTTTGTGACTAAGGTTCTGAGGATTTAGCCTATATCATTAAAAAAACTGCTAGATGTTAAAAAAAAAATAATAATAAATTTTAAAAAACAGTTAACATGTTGCAATGTTAATGACCATCCAAAGTCCTCACAGTTTGGTTTTCACATTTGGACAGAAGGGTAGAAAATTATAAATATATATTTTTTTTTTTTCAATTTTCAGATTCTGTCCAATTTAATGTGGACTCTCCTGAAACAGATGGTTGGTTTCCTTTCAAATTCCATTTAAATTATAGAACTTGTAATGAAAGCTGTGGTCGGTTCAATGTTAATGTTATAATCTTGATGTGGAACACAGCTTGTTTATTGTAATGCTGTGCACTTTGGTGAAAGGCAGATGCACAGGTGCATACCATGTTGAGAGCAAAACAGCTGTAGCCATTTATTATTGTTCCTTAAATCCATCTATATGGAGCGCAATCTGCACACTCTTAGGCAGAGTGCGGCCTTACAATAGACAAAATGTTTGTTTCATAAAATACAGTTTGCTCCACTCCTTTCACTGAGGAATATGAAAGAAAACATTTTTCGCAACTGTGCCAGACTTGCAAACAAATAAATCCAATCTTGAAAAGTTCACCTATGATCTTCTTGGACAGCATCAGTGAATACAGGGTTGAGGCTTACAGCACAGATACTGTTACTGAGGAGTGGGGTGATGACACATCACAGTGATATTACTTACTGATTTAAACACTCCTCAGTGTGTCAGTCACAACCTGATCCTGCAACAATCTTTTGTTACCATGGGCCCTATCTTAGCGATCTTGGCGCTTGGTCTAATTCACGTAGATGGGGTTAAATCCCAATTCTTAGAGGTCACTAAAGGAGTCCCCCAAGGATCGATCCTGGGGCCTGTCCTCTTTACAATTTATATCAATAGCATTGGCTCCGCTCTTCGAAGTAGCAAAATACACATGTATGCAGATGACACAGCCATATACTCATGTGTTTCGTCAATGGGCAAAGCCATATCAGACCTTCAGGCCGACTTCAATGCTATTCAAAACTCACTTACAAGTCTGGAATTAGTATTAAATGAAAGCAAGACAAAGTTTATGTTTTTTTCAAACAGTCGTGAGCCTCTTTCTACTAACCTTGGCATCTGCTCTCTTAGTGGCTCCAAAATTGAGCATGTGTCTGCTTATAAATACCTTGGTATATGAATAGATGAAAATCTATCATTCAAAACTCATGTTGACTTCCTGATAAAAAAACTCAGACCCAAAATTGGATTTTTATATAGGAATAAATTATGTTTGTCTTACGAGAGAAGGAAGCAGATAGTTCAGGCCACATTGCTACCAGTTCTTGATTATGGTGATACTTTATTCATGCATGCTTCTGCCAGTGCTTTAAAAACTCTTGATTCTATTTATCACAGTGCCCTCCGTTTTATCACAGGTATTAAATTCCGCACACATCACTGTATTCTTTATCAAAGAGTGGGTTGGTCATCCCTCACTACAAGGAGAGAGCAGCACTCCCTTCTGTTTATCTATAAAGCTATCCTACAGAAGCTACCTCCTTATCTTCATCATTACTTACCTTTAAAACTTCCAATTATCCCATCAGATCACAAAATTGCATAGTTTTAAATACACCTCAGGTAACCACTGAATTTGGTAAAACATCTTTTAGATACTTTGCCCCTTGGTCCTGGACCAGGCATCAAGACATCCTTAAACTTGAATTTATCATTCCTATGGGTATCTTTAAGTCCCTAATCTTGGACCTAGGCATATTTGTTGATGTATGTAATTGTTAAATGTCCTTGTTTTGTATTTCATTATATATGTTTTAATGTAATGCAGGGCACATCTGCGAATGAGCCCTTGGTCTCAGTGTGTCTCCCTGTTGAAATAAAGAAATATAAGCGCATGGCGCTGAGTCCATTTATGGCGTGTCCAAGTCCACTTTTGCTATTTTAACGGCGTGTTTTTTGGGCGCTAAACACGGCGCAAGGTGCAACTGGGCTGAACCTAGTCTCGTCGTTAATTATAGGTGTGTATTGGGCGTGACATGCAATAAACCAATCAAAATGTCATATCCCATTCCCTTTAAAAGCCTGCTTTTCCACTTTGGCGGATTGCTTATATGATGGCGAAACAGACATGCTCGTGCGTGTTTAGTGCGATCAAGGAATAGGCTAAATGGAATATGATCAATATTATTCGGACTAACCATTAGCCTATGAGTTCCCGGTAATTCCCGACAGGGCTGTTATTTTACAAAATATTTGCGGTTAAATTTTGTTAAAAGGACCTGCAACAGCTGAGAATAAGCTATCAATGGCTTCACCTTAGAAAACGCCAAATTAGCCTGCTTGTTCAGCAAATTTCGTTTGATTATGCAATGAAAGTGTCAAACGTCAATTCCATGAGGCTGTTCTCATGGAGTTCTCGAAGCTTCATCCAAAGTTCATTAGGCTAACTGCATAGTAATATTGATTAATAACATAAATACCGTTATTTTGCCTTAATGATGACACTAAATACAATAAAGCTGTCCGGTTGGCAACCCATATGTTCACGCATATTTCCCCTTGTTTAATAATGTCCTGTTTATGGAAATGTGACCAATCTGTTTTACTCGTAGCGTAATGCTTTAAAACAATCGACTTTCCCAGGAAGACCGTGAAACGTGCGACTTACAGCAGGGGAAACAGAGAACATGCAGCGCACATGCAGAGAATGGCATTAAAATTAATTGTGAATTCATTGTGTAACGTGCTGCAAACGACGTGCTTATTTCTCTTTAAAATCGTTTTGTTCAGTTATGGAATAACAGGTGAAATCAGCTGGGTTTTAATAAGCTGAGAGTATGGAAACCTGGTCACTGTAATTTAAAAAATATAAAGGACGAAGAATAGCTAAGGTTACAATTTAGTTAACATGGTGACATTTATCTCCGTTTTTTAACTATAGGCTATCGAAAAAAACCTTATGCACAGCGAATCCGCTGTAGCCTAGGCTATTTGAAAAACAATAAAAGCAACATTCACTGGACAAGGTTTTGAACTTTTTTCAGTCACAAACCATTCTATTTACTTACAGGCTGTATTCCTAGATAAACATAGCCGTATTGTAATGACATCTGAAGCGCATTTTCAGAACTCAAATGTCCGTCTATTGCAGTGTGCGAGTTTTCCCTTGAATGACAATTCACGCATTAGGTGCAAATGACAATTCGCGCATTAGGCTTGATATAGGTGTTATCAGCTCCTTTTTAATGGATAGCCATTGTCCCGTACCATCGCACATCGCCTGGATGTTGATGGAGTGGGCTGAGAGCAATGTAATTGTCGCTGAGGGAAAGGTATGTGGACATATGGAACCTTTTATTATTATGCATTTTTGATATAGCCTACACAATAATAATATTTCACATTGTGATCTAGATATTTTAGTCATGCTTGTGCGTGCCCCTGTGTGTAACAGACAGGAGGGTATGCGCGTTGTGCACACACCTATGTAGACGCACTTATATGCACCGTTAAAATAACATGTAAACAACTGCGACATGACTTTAGACCAGGTTTGTGGTGGTTCTAGCGCAAGCGCTTTCTGCTGGCTCAAAATAGCAATACGCCAAAATAATCCTGGCCACTCCTCATCTTAAGACCAACACGCCCAGCTCACTTGCAACGGGCGCAAGAATACATGGTAGTTAAAGGACGTAAGCGGTAGGCGTTATAATGAACCTAGCGCCGGGTGTAAGATAGCAAAGACACTTGCGTTTGGGTTAGCGCCGCTTTGCGCCGGGTGTAAGATAGGGCCCCATGTCTTATGTCCACTGGGCATATATAAACATACACGTATTTACAAGAATTGGAAATGTGCACTTGAAAATTGAAATGTGTACAAAACGCAAGAACATTAAACAAAGAACATTACCTCCTCAAAGTTGAAAGACTTCTCCCCATACAGGCGATTTGCCAGGCTCAGTGCATATGGGGCGCCTTTCTGGTTCAGGTCAGACAACAGTTTGCTGAATCCAGCATGAATGTCATCATCAGCTTTGTGGAAGTGGAGAGACTGCAGACAGGTACAGACAAACACCATGAAACACTGTAAAATGGTTTCTTTACACAAAGTACAAGCAAGGCATAAAAGTGCTCCAGTTTGTGCTGATATTTTCTCACTAATATGCAAATCCAACTCAAATGAATCCTTTTGATTATACCATTAGCACTTTCCATTATAACGGAAGTAACTTATTTTATATAAGCATTAGGATACTTAGGGCCTGATTTACTAAGACCTTTAGCGGGTGCAAAAACATTTAGCACACGCAAAACTAATAAGACAACAAATGATTGGTGCAAAACAAATACCATGACCAATCATTTGTTGTTATTGGTTTTGCGTGTGCTGAAAGGTTTTGCACACACTAAAGGTCTTAGTAAAACAGCCCCTTAATGTGAAAAACTGGGTCTTTATTCAACTCCAATAATCCCAAAAGACAACAAGGAAGACAGAATGATAAGGGGAAAAAAGTGTCAGTTTGTCTTTTTGTCTGTTAGCCTATAACAAAAAATATTTTCTTTGCTCATTGTATCACATTACACATTAGTATATCATTACATATTTGAGATTTTTTGTTAAGTCTTTTATTGTTCAATACAAAAATGCACTAAAATATGACTGCAGTTAAGCCTAAAGACAAACTGAAGTAAATTGGTGAAGCAAAAGACCAAGATACACCAGCCATAGCTCACCAGTCACGCAATCAACATGTTAACACAATGTAAAGGCATCCCATCCTTGCGGTTAGTAACTCCAGCTGCAGTAACTTTGTTTTATCACCTTTAACACCTCCTGTGGCAGCTGAGGTTTTTGTACTTGCTGTAGCAGTCCAGGGCTAGCTTCAGGTTTCTTTTCTTTCGTAAAGCCAAGCACCTACAGCATTGTCAACATTTTTAACACTGACACTGAGTTACAAGTAAAGACATATTTCTTTCTGGAAATTCAAAAGGGAATAGTTGTATACACATCATACTGAGCCTTGTATCAACATATGCTGTACAAACTTATTCGAGCAATGTGGATTGAGCACATTTTTTTGGAGGAAAACAACTTGGCAATAGAGAACATTTGAGAGACAGAGTATGATTCTTGCACATTTAGTAGCAGGGGCCCCTTACACATGCATCTCAAACAATACTGTGTACAAATTGTTAGTGTTTGTCGCTTGTAAACATCACAAGTAGCAAACATCATTGTCTGTGCTTAATTTGTGGCAATTACTTCAACTTAGATGACTGAGGTGGTGAAAATGGGATAATTGTTTGAAAAGTGGCTTCACAAAGAGGCTATCATGACCTCTAGCTGGTGGAGGACTGAAGTATCCTGCGAGAAAACAAGGGGAAACAAACTGGTGGCCCTATTTACCTTGTTTTATTACAGTGCTGTGTAAAAGTTATTGCATAAATGACAAGAGCTGCCAAGCCCTGAACACACACATTTTATAACAGTTAACTTTGACTTTTAACCAAATAATATTCTGGTCCATCCTCATAGTTTTACAAATGTGTATAAAAACAAGGCAAATAACTGGATATAAGACTTGCAGCCAATTTTGTAGATGAGAAATCTTCTACTGTATCATTAACATAAAAAGTATATGCACGTTAGCACTCGTGTTATCGGTGACTCCTCATTAGCTTTGTGATTTCAAAATCAGATAAACGAGCCTCGTCAATCGAACAAGTCAATACACTGTCCCCATCGTTTAACCTTTATCTTGCAAGACAGTGTATGCAGCCATGTATGTGTAGTCCTTTCCTCAAACTATCATAGTTCAATGCAAAGTCTTTGTCTATGAGATGTTGCTGAAACACTGTATTACAATTCCAAATTGGGAGGCTGGTTTGCTGAACAAGAGAGAATTTTAAAAAGGTTCCGTTATAAAACCAAGCTTTATATAATCTATATTACTACCACAATAAACAAAAGTAACCACATATGCATTTAATGAGGTTCAAATGTTTTTTAACAATAAATATTTTTACTTCTGTTTCTTGGAGTGGCTGGTTCTTTTAAACAGTGCCTTTTAGTAAAGATTTTATAGGTTTTATTTTATACCGTTTGAACAGGAGGGCTTTTGTTCACTTAGATTTCCAGGCAGTGGCAGGAAAAGCTGGGAATTATGTGCACAATATCAAAATATTTTCCAAAAATATAAAGAACGTGTAGTATATGCTCAATGTTACACAAACATAAGACAACAAGTAAAATTTATTTTGTGCGTTTCGATTTTGACACCTGCAATTGCAAAACCCTCAATCTGTTGCCTATATAGCTGTTACACCAGCGTTACGTGCACAGTTGTGTCCTTGGAGTCACATGTACAATCAGGTTAGTGCAGAAAGTAAAGAGGAGACGGCCCCGTCAAAGCCTTACGAGTATCTCATTGGTTGCCAACTAGAGAGTGTGAAAATATGACATAGGCCAAAATAAATAAAAAAAATTTAAAAAGTAATATCTTTGTCTGCGCGGTAAGAAAAAAAAAATTGACAACAAAAAATAAGCAATTTTTTTTGGGAGCGCCCCCACCGATTGGGTATTGACACGGACTAATGCCTATTGTCACAGAAAATGTCTTGCTTCAGTTAGTCAAACAATTCTGTTCCCAATTGCAGTGAGTCACTGGAAACTTAAGCCTCCCACCGTGCTACAGTGTCAGGACACACCCTGTAACACAATAACACCTCTGTATGCCGAGTACAACATAATCCCAAGCTTTCATCCCCACACACTTTACACATTTTCCAATGACTTCAGATGACAAAATGAAAGAAATAAGTAGGAACAAATTACATGAGTAGCGTTGCTCTAGAATAATGCTTATTCATTTTATGTGAAATGTGGCCCATGGCCAAGTGTGTACTTGCTGATCTATAGAGAACATGTTTTTTTCCCCCTATAACATGGCACTTTTGGACTTTAAAAACATTTATTTTGTTGGAAAATGCAAACAAAGGAATAGGATAAAATCTAAGATAACCCAATTCCATTTATACTGTAATGCTTATTTTACTGAATTTGCCAAAAGCTAGCTAGAAATTTCTAGAGTTTTAAAGGCAAGAATGGTGAACATTAAATGGATCATTTGAGAATACCAGGATACAATAAGATACTAGGATACTGCTGAAAATTATTAATTTTAACGGGATATGTTATTAATGTACCTTTGATATAGAAAACTTGAAGGGTTTCTTCTCCTGACTTATTTTTCCATAGAGTTCAATAGAGAAATTTGTCAGGAGAAACAACCCTTCAAGTGATCCATCCATATCTACTGCATATCTGGCAGGAGAGTGATGGTTTGAGGCTTGTTTGATACCTCAGACCCTTGATGACTTACAGCCATTTTACCAATCATGTATTCCATACTGTTCCAGCATAAGTTCCAGCTAAATCTAGACCCACCCACCAATTCCCATAGAGATCCATTCAAATGCAGAGACGTTATAGTACCGCTATAAGTAGATGTCCTAACTGACTTGCCAACACTATAGTTTGCTAACATGAAATCTGTGGAGTGGTTAAAAATGAGTTTTAATGACTTCAACCTAAGTGTATGTAAGCTTCCGACTTCAACTGTATAGCCTAAATTATTTTTTTTAATGTGACAAAAAAAACAACATGCGTCAACACATTCAATAAGTGTTTTCCATGGATCATCCCTTCCAAAATGTCTGTTACACTGAGGTTGCTCAGGTACAGTACAAAATCGCCCCCTTACACAGAATGTAACTGTCTCAATGCAGTTTTGGTGTGCTGGGATGTCTGAGAGTGGCACTGTGCCTGGGTGAACTCACCTCGGACATCTGTGTAGCTGTGTTCCCCCGGGCTCCCATGTACACCATGGCCAGAGCAGAGGAGATGCTGAGGGGCGAGTAGAAAACGCTGTCCGTTTTCTTACTCTCACTTATCTTCTTAAACAGGTCCAGGGAGAACTTGGTATTTGCAGCAATCAGTGGCGCCATTGTTGGTTTCCTGGAACTGCAAGCATTTCCCAATGAAATACATCATGAAATAGGAAAGACATATGGTTTTTCTGCAGTAGAACGGTATGTAAAGTGCAGGAAAACTACAGCTTCACACGCACACCTTACACAGTTTTTATGGCTGATATACCTTTACAACAGGCTTTCAAGACAAAGTTCAGACAGACTACGATTAGGTAATTCCTCCTATAAACTCCTGTGTCGGGGTAACATTTTAAGAATGAACCATCGCTGCACGCTCCCTTTTTATACAGTCTATGCACACTCCTAAAGACAATCTGTGTAAACCTTTGTCATTTAAATTTTCTGTGGTTTTACTGGTTCGTCTTCAATATCCGCAATTCTGAGATTTCCTGACTTGACATGAAAAAAAGAACAAGTTTTCACCTTTTGGATTCCTATGGAGAAAATCCCTGTCTCAATGTCTATGGGTGCATCCAATAGACTGTATAAAAATATGGACAAAGCCACTGTGACGTCACCCATTGCCTTTCCACGGCCTCGTAAAAACTGAATTGAAGCGCGGAAGTCTTTTTCACCGGCCGTTTGTACAAACTGCGCCTGCTCCGTGGAGCCGAAGTGACCTTGGCTTGGAGCAGGGTCAACCGGATATGGCCCGGGCACAGTATGATTGACAGTTCGGAGTGGAGAAGCCACAGAACTATAAAGCCCATAGAACTACATAAAGCCCATGACCTGACCAAACCCACCATTTTGCAAAATAAACTTGCGGTAAACTTCCTTAAGTTGCTAATGTTTTATAATATAACATTTAATTTTCATCCTCGATTTTACTGTGTCATTTATTCGCATTGAATGTGTGGTATTCGTCACATAATTAACGTTCATTCAGTTATCTTCAATTTATATTCAGCTAACATCAGCTAATTTGATTAGCTAGATAGCATACCAGCTGAGCTTGGTAGCCAAGCTAGATGCAATGCATCACCACCTTGCTAAGAGCAGTCTTCGGGACCAAACTAGCTGGCGACACCACGGTTGTGCTTGGACTGGTTGGAATTAAACTTGCTGATTAATTAAATTACATTGACGTAGGTTTTTACGGATATCAGGACCTGGTAACAGTAGGATTGAGTATTGGGGGGAACATTTTGTGGGAATATCGACCGACGGCCTGTATAGGTCCGGAACGATATTCTGGCACTGTTCCTTACAAACTCAGACAAAATGGCAGGGAGGGAGCGGGAGGAAGACCGCAATATCATGGAGTCTAGTGGAGATGAGTGGAGTCGGGTGGGAGAGGTGGTGAAAGGGAGTAAAAGCATGAAGGGAAATAAGAGAAAGAAAAAGGACGGAGCTAGCTCAAGTGGAACGGACAGTGAAGGGGGAGAGGATCCGAAGGTAGAATTGCTGAATGTAGTGGTGAGATTTGAGGGAGAGGGGGGAGTAAAGAAAGTTGATCCGCTGAAGCTAACAAAAATTATTAGAGGACAAGTCGGAGAAGTGAAATATGCGAGAGTTTTGGGAGACGGAAACTTGCTAATAGGGTGCACCAATGAAGTACAGATGGAGAAGGCAAAGAATATGAGTAGTGTTGGAAAAGTTAAAGTATCCAAAGTAATAAGAGTGGGGGAGCAAAGGAGAGGCGGGTGCAAGGGCGTAATTTCGGGAATACCTCTTAAAGTTACAATGAAGGAACTGGAGGATAACTTGTGGGTGAGGAATAGTTTAGTCCAAAGTGCTAAAAGAATGACAAGGGGAACTGAGAAAAAAGAAACTGAGACCATTTTGATAGAGTTTGCAAAAATGGTTCTCCCAAAGGAGATATACTTTGGATTCATGAGATACAGAGTTAGGGAGTTTATACCAAAGCCATTGAGATGTTTTAAATGTCAGGGGTTTGGGCATGTGGCTAATGTGTTTAAGGGGAAGAGAAGATGCGCTAGATGTGGGGGGGATCATGAGTATGGGAAGTGTGGAGAGGGAGTAAAACCAAAGTGCTGCAATTGTGGAGGGAATCACAGTGTTGCTTATTGGGGATGTGAAGTGATGAGAAGACAGGTGGAGGTGCAACAGATCAGAGTGAAGGAAAAAGTATCTTATGCAGAAGCAGTTAGGAGGGCGGGTCAGGAAAAGCAGGCTAAGGAGTATGGACAAAATAGAATGCAAATGACAGTGAATATAGAGGAGGACAAAAAGAAGAGGTGGGAAGAGAAGAAGGGGTTGGTGACCTTTATAGCAGGAGTGATAAATGCAACAGCTGAGGTTAAGTCTAAAACTGAAAGGATTCAAATAATTGTCAAAGCAGCAGTGCATCATCTTGATATGATAGGTTTGAAATGGGAGGAAGTGATCAGTGTTCTGGCAAGTCAAGAGCCATGTGTTGGTTGATAATAACAATGTTAATATTCCAGTGGAATGCAAGGAGTTTGATAGCTAATGGGCAGGATTTAAAGCAATTTGTAGATAGTAGAAGGGAGAAACCGAACATTTTATGTGTTCAGGAATCATGGTGAAACCTCAGTTAGATTTTGTTTTGTTTGGATATGTGGCAATTAGGCGAGATAGGAAAGATGGGGGTGGAGGGGGCTGTGTCACATTTATTAAACAAGGGATGCCTTATAGAGTATTGGGTATTGGAAAAGAATTGGAGTATGTGGTGGTGGAAGTTTGGGTAGAACGGAAGGAAGTAGTGGTGGTGAATTATTATAACCCTTGCAAGAGATTAGAATTAAATAAGCTTGAAGAAATAGAAGGGCAAAGTAGTAAAGTAAGTAAGTAAGTAAAATTTTATTTATATAGCACCCTTCTCAGCACGAGTGCACAGAGTGCTTTACAACAATAATAAAATCAGAACATCAATAAAAAATAAGAAATAATAATAATAATTTAAAATCATCCATAAAAGACAGGAAAAATCACAAGAAACAGACATTAAATACATAAAAACAGTGGTTGTCTAGGGATGGCCAAATGCCTGCCTAAACAAATGGGTCTTTAGCTGACTTTTGAAAGTACTCTCCGAGGGTGCAGCTCTCAGGTCCAGGGGGAGGGCATTCCAGAGCCTTGGGGCCGCCGCCCCGAAGGCTCGGTCCCCTTTGGTTTTTAGTCTGGTCCTGGGCACCACCAGGAGCCCCTGGTCGGACGACCTCAGTGACCGGCTGGATGAGTATGGGTGGATGAGATCTGTGATGTAGATGGGGGCTTGACCAAGGAGGGCTCTGTAGGTGAACACCAGGACCTTGAAATGGATCCTGAGTTGCACTGGAAGCCAGTGCAGAGAGGCAAGGATGGGAGTGATGTGGCATGATTTCTTAGACCTGGTGAGCAGCCTAGCAGCAGCGTTTTGGACCAACTGAAGTTGGTCCACAGATGATTTGTTGAGGCAAGTAAACAGGGAGTTACAGTAATCGAGTCTGGAAGAAATAAATGCATGTACAGACATTTCCAATTCAGCATGCGATACAATGGACCGGAGTTTTGCAATATTTCTGAGGTGAAAAAAACAGGTACGGGTAAGGGATTTGACATGCTTGTCCAAATGCATAGACTGATCGAAAATAACCCCCAGGTTTCTTAGGAAAGGGTGTACGTTTCCCTTAAGGGGCCCCATGTGGGTGGCTACTCTAGCGGCAATGTTGTCAGCAGCTACAATCAGCACTTCAGTTTTTGCCGCATTGAGTTGGAGGAAATTACTCCCCATCCAACTCTCAATGGCGGACAGACACTCCTGTAAAATTTTGAGTTTCTCCATTTTGTCAGGTTTGAAGGAGAAATACAATTGGATATCATCCGCATAGCAGTGATAAGAGATACCCTTGAAATTACTGATGAGGGGGCCTAGGGGGAGCATGTATAGGGCGAAAAGGATTGGCGCTAGCACGGATCCCTGTGGCACGCCACACGAAAGGGGTGTGGGGTCAGATTTAAAGGGACCAACAGCCACAGAGAAGCTTCTCTCCTTAAGATAGGAGGCAAACCAATTTAGAGCGCTCCCAGAGATGCCCACCCACTCCCTGAGCCTATCTAACAGGATGCCGTGATCAACCGTGTCGAAGGCTGCGCTGAGATCTAACAGCACCAGGACAGAACATTCGCCGGAGTCAGAGGACATCATGATGTCATTTGAGACTCTGAGGAGGGCAGTTTCAGTGGAATGTTTTTTGCGAAAACCAGATTGGAATCTGTCTGAGATGTTATGGTTTGTCAGGTAGGTGGTGAGCTGGTTAGCGACAGCTTTCTCTAACACCTTCGAGACAAAGGGCAACTTTGAGATGGGTCTGTAATTTTTTGGTAGGGAGGGGTCCAAGTTGGGCTTTTTAAGGAGCGGCTGCACGACCGCCTCCTTAAAGTAGGATGGGACAGAGCCAGAGACTAGGGACTTGTTTATAATGGTAACTAAACTGGGGCCAACAGAGCTAAAAACTTCCTTAAGCATAGGAGTAGGTATAATATCTAGGGGACTCGAGGAGGACTTCATAGAGCTCACTAAGTCTATAAGATCATTCAGTGAGACAGGTGAAAAGCTGCTCAACGATGACTGGGTGACTGGGCAGAGGGGAAGGGGGGGAGGGGGAGGGGGTGATGCTCGCCCTTACATCAGCAACCTTACATAGAGCAAGCATTGTGTGGTGTGGGGATTTTAATGCGCATAACACATTGTGGGGGAGTGAGAAAACTGATGTTAATGGCCAAGTAATAGAAGATTTTTTACATGAGAGGAATTTAGTCTGCTTAAATGATGGAAGTAAAACAAGAATAGATGTTAACACAGGAAAGGAGTCAACACTGGATCTTACAATGGTTTCAAATAATATTGCTGCCATATGTGAATGGAAAGTGTATCAAGAAGGCACTATAGGTAGTGACCATTATCCAGTATTATGTACAATAAGCATGAATGCTTCTATGACTAAAGTGGACAGGGGGGGAAATGGGTGTTTGGGAAAGTTAAATGGGAGAAGTTTAAGGAAGAGTGTGATGAGTATCTGAATCAGATCAATGATAACATGACCATAGAAGCTCTGGATAAGGAAATAAGAAAAGGTATTAGAACAGCTGCACTGAGATCCATCCCTAAGAGTAAAGGCAAAATAAAGAGGAAGGCAGTACCATGGTGGGATGATAACTGTAAAGAGGCTGTGAGAAACCGAAATAAGGCATTTAAATTATTGAAAATAACCCATAATTTTGATGAGCAGAGTGTGCCATTTACTGTGGGAGAGTTAAAAAGGGCATTGGCTAAAGCTGGTATGACTGCACCAGGGAAAGATGAAATATGCTATGTGATGATAAAACACTTAAGTGAAGAAGGTCTGAACAAATTATTATTACTGTTTAACAAAGTGTGGGAGGAAGGTAGAATACCTGTGAGTTGGAAGGAGGCGGTCATTGTACCCATAAGGAAGCCAGGGAAAGATGCAAGCAAACCAACAAGCTATAGACCAATTGCATTAACATCGCACTTATGTAAACTGATGGAGAGAATGGTAAATGAAAGACTGGTGTACTTTTTAGAGAAACAGGATGTAATTGTAGGATGTCAAAGTGGATTTAGGAAAGGAAGGGGTACTTTAGATCCAGTGCTGTGTCTAGAAGATGAAGTAAGGAAGGCACAAATAAATAAAGAGACAGTAGCGTCAGTGTTCTTCGATGTAGAAAAAGCGTATGATATGCTTTGGAAGGAGGGGCTTCTGATAAAGCTAAATGCAATAGGAATTGGGGGTAAAGATTTTAACTGGATAATGGACTTTTTGAACAAAAGAACAATACAAGTAAAGATAGGATCTGAAATGTCCAATAAATATGAGGTTGAAAATGGAACACCACAGGGGAGTGTGATAAGTCCTGTATTATTTTTAATTATGATAAACGACATCTTTGGAAATGTATCAGTGGACATGGGAAGGTCATTATTTGCAGACAATGGGGCTCTGTGGAAAAGAGGGAGAAATTTGAGTCATATAGTTAAAAAGGTGCAAGAGGGAATAAATCAAGTTGAGATGTGGGGGAAGAAATGGGGTTTTAAGTTCTCAGTTGAAAAGACTAAGGCAATGTTCTTCACAAGAAAGAGAGTTAGAGGAAATTTAAACTTGCAACTATATGGGAATAATTTAGAGATAGTTGAGTCATTTAGATTCTTAGGAGTATATTTTGACTCTAGATTAACATGGAGGGAACAGATTAAAAGTATTGTGGATAAATGCAAAAAGGTTTTAAATGTGATGAGATGCCTTGTGGGGTTGGACTGGGGAGCGGATGTAGCATCCTTGAAGTATATTTATGTAGCACTAATTAGATCAAGGCTGGACTATGGGAGTGTGGTGTATGGATCTGCAGCAAAAACTGTGCTTGGAGGGTTAGATGTGATCCAGGCCCGGGCCCTTAGATTATGCATAGGAGCAGTGAGAACATCACCTGTGTGTGCCCTTCAAGTAGAAGCAGGAGAAATGCCACTGGGTTTACGCAGGAAACAGCTCACTGTAAATTATTGGATGAATTTGAGAGGGCACGGAGATAATCATCCAACCAAAAGAGTGCTACAGGCCTGCTGGGAAAGAGAGGGAACAGTTAAAACAAGTTTTGGCTGGACAGGGGATGGAGCAGCAAGAGATCTGGGAGTGTATGGAATGAGGTTCTGTCTGACAGTGTATAGGCCTAGACTCCCTGTGTGGATACTTGAACCATTAATCGTAGATCTAGAGTTGCTGCACATTAAGGCAAGGAGGGAAAATGCAGATTTAGTTAATGAGTTTTATTGGTATACAGAAAGTAAATACACAGAGTATGTACAGGTGTTTACGGACGGATCAAAAGATCCAATAACAGACAACACTGGTTCTGCTGTTGCAGTTCCTAATAGTAGAACAGAAGTATGCAAACGGACGTCAAACTTTTTAAGTGTATACACAGTTGAGTTGTATGCCATATGGATGGCTTTAGAGTGGATTGAACAAGCCAAACCTAACAGAGCCCTCATTTGTAGTGATTCCGCAGCAGCTCTGTACAGTCTAAAGCTAGGTACATCCAGTAATCGCCAAGACCTATTATTTGAAATAATGGAAATTCATTCACGAGTGGTAAAACAAGGCACTGTGGTCACATTAATTTGGGTTCCTGCACACATGGGTATTAAGGGTAATGAGAAAGTGGACAAATTAGCCAAACAAGCTGTTAGAAAAGAAAACATAGACACTGCAATTGAACTTTCTAAAGCAGAAGGAAAGAGTATAGCATGGAAGGAAATCAATAAAGAGTGGCAGCAGTACTGGGATCAGGAGATAAGAGGACGACACCTACATGCAATACAAAAAAGAGTGGGTAGGGAGAGAAACAGAGGAGGAAATAGAAAAGAGGAGGTAGTGATGACCAGACTTAGAATAGGACATAGTAACTTGAACGGGACTCTCAACATTATAGGGAAACATCCAAATGGGCTTTGTGAACAGTGTCAGTTACCAGAAACAGTAGAGCACGTTCTTCTTAACTGCCGGAAATATGTCACCGAAAGAAAGGACATGATGGATGGAATGGAAAGAGCAGGACTAACAGGAGCAGGTTTAAAATACATTCTGGAGTGTGGTGGAAGTGGACAAGGCAGGAAGTATTTGAGCACATTTCTAAAGAGAACAGGACTGATGGGAAGAATCTGACAAAATGGACACTGTAGGAGTTAACTAACTCCAGAAGATGGCAGTAATGCAACGCAAAGGATGCAAGATGCCGTTAAACACCAAAGAAGAAGAAGAACCACCTTGCTAACCGCTAATTAACTCGACTGTGGCAGAGCAGTCTGTCACGGTTTGCCGCAGCATGAAACCCCGTTCTGAAAACTCTTCCTGATAAAGTGGGGATTAAGGTTAGTGGGTTCACACGCTAGCTAAAAGCACAGTAGCTACATTGTAGCTGGCATTAACTTTCATCTGCATCCTGTAACCTAATCACAAACATTTACAAACGCAGACTCCGTATTCTTTTCCGATAAATTATTGGTTTTATTTTAAACATCCCCGTATTGAGTCAGTAGGCTACAAACATACCGCTAACACGTTGGCTCTATTCCCCGCACATTTTCGTAATTTTTGGCACCTAAAATGATCCAGGTGTAGAAATGTCCAGTTAGATTTCTAGCTAGAGCAGCTGGCTAACGTTAGCTAGGCAATCACGGTAGCTAGCGAACTTATATGGCCAGCCAGCAAGGATTACTTGACAGCAAGGATAACTTAAGTTAAAATGGCTTGCCATAAGCTATCGTTAGCTTGCTAGCTAAATGTTAAAACGACTTACCGTGAGATATCGTTAGCTTGCCAGCTAGCTAACCCAGCATCGCTAAGCAATGGTAATGTTCATGACAGGGGAGTACATAACAGGGGGCTATTGCGTAGGCCAGGGGTTCCCAAACCGGTCCTGGGGACCACCTGTGTATGCTGGTTTTCGTTGCAACCACAGTTGCAATCCCAGAATTTTAACAAGCTGTTAATTTTTCTTAATTAGGTGCTTTTCATGTTTGGAGGAATTATTCACCCTCTTAAGCCACATTATGTCAGAAATAGCTATGCATGCCATGTAGAATAAACTCCCCATGTTCACGTTGTGCTTATTGTGCTATATTGCAACAATTACATAAAAAGAGGTTACAAAATTATGTATTTTCACTCAAATTAAAGAGTGAAGTGAATAAATAGGATCCTACTTAGGTTAATTAGGTTGTCCTAATTCGTAGGTGTTTAACTCATAATTTTTTCTTTAAGCTTATTAACACAATGCAGGTTTGGCTCGTTATCATTTGCTTTGAATTCTTCATTATCTACCAAATGGTTAGTTTTAGTGGCCATGTGTCCATACTTTCACCAATTAGGAGCCTATTGATTCAAATCAGTCTTTAAATGGATCTGTTAAAATAATTTTCTTATCTTTTTTAAATAATATAGCACAATAAGCACAATGTGAACATGGGGTGTTTATTCTACATGGCATCCATAGCTATTTTTGATATAATGTGGCTTAAGAGGGTAAATAATTCCTCTTAACATGACAAGCACTTAATTAAGAAAAATTAACAGCTTGTTAACATTCTTGGATTGCAACGAAAACCAGCATACACAGGGGGTCCCCAGGACCGGTTTGGGAACCCCTGGCGTAGGCTACGGGAGGAATAGCTAAATTAATTAAAACGCACGCTATGTAGCTAGACTATTACGGTACCCACGACTGTTTCCGTTACGGTTATCTTGACAAACAAACCTGTCAGTGCCTCTGACAGCACACGCACTCTAAAATCAGTTTAGAGTGGTATTCGAGATATACTCCCTTATGGAAAAATAATATACTGCAGTATATTCAAAATATATCAAAATTATATTCACAATATATTTTAAATATACTGCAGTATATTGCATTTCCATAAGGGCTAGCAGATAAATCATACTGCCTCTATTCCATTACCTTCACAAATCAGCCACGGTTGTCTATATATCTACATGGAGGGTTCTCTCTGAAACCATTGGATTGAAGTCATTATGTATTCTGGATAGTGAGCAGCAAACCTCTGAATAGTACCTTCCAGAACCATAATGAGGTATGTAATATACAGTATATTTGACTAGTTATTAAAAATGAACTACAGGATTAACAAATCAGCCAACAGTTGTGAATATATCCTCATGCAGTCTTCTCTCAGAAACCATTGGATTGAAGTCATTATGTGTTCTGGTTAGTGAGCAGCAAGCCTCTGAATAGTACCTTCCAGGCCCATAATGATGTATGGAATATACAGTATATTTGACAATGTATTAAAAATTAATTACAGGTTTCACAAATCAGCCAACGTTGTGAATATATCTACATGGAGGGTTCTCTCTGAAACCATTGGATTGAAGTCATTATGTGTTCTGATTAGTGAGCAGTAAGCTTCTGAATAGTACCTTCCAGAACCATAATGAGGTATGGAATATACAGTATATTTGAAAATTTATAAAAAATTAATTACAGGTTTCACAAATCAGCCAAGGTTGTGAATATATCCCCATGCAGTCTTCTCTCAGAACGTATTGGATTGAAGTCATTGTGTATTCTGGTTAGTGAGCAGCAAGCCTCTGAATAGTACCTTCCAGGCCCCTAATGAGGTATGGTATATACCATACGGATAGGATAGGATTAAGTATCGTCTTTTTCATTTGGTTCAGCTGTGCGTTAGCTGATTGAACTGTTTGTAGTGTAGTCACGGTTTAGTTAATGTAAATTGCAGCATTACCGACCACTTGTTTACTTGCTTTGTGTTTCTAGGTCTAGTAAATTGCTAGTGTTTTGTGTTGCTAATCGCAAATAGATTCACCTGAGTGAATAAATAGCGTGTTTAGCATTCCTAGTTCAGAGTGCAAGCAGACCCGCGTTGTCAATCTACCGTCGGATAGGATTAAGTATCGTCTTTTTCATTTGGTTCAGCTGTGCGTTAGCTGATTGAACTGTTTGTAGTGTAGTCACGGTTTAGTTAATGTAGCTAAATTGCAGCATTACCGACCACTTGTTTACTTGCTTTGTGTTTCAAGGTCTAGTAAATTGCTAGTGTTTTGTGTTGCTAATCGCAAATAGATTCACCTGAGTGAATTAGCCCTGCAAGCAGCTGAGTGCAATCGAGAAATTAGCCAACTCTATAAGTTAAAGTAGAGGCTGCCGTGAAGACCGTGAAGACGGCAGCCTCGTCGGTAATTTGAACAGTTTGTAATGATCCTCCCCCACCTAACCTGTCTTCTCACCCCCTACCATGTGTCTAACCCCCATTCCTCTGTGCTCCATGCCTCGCTCCTGGAGACCCAACCACCGCAGACGCTGTCCGGCTAACCTGGTCTACCCACCGCTGTCCTCTCATAAGGAACTCTCAGTGGTGGGTGGACTATGGAACTGCCAGTCAGCCGTCCAGAAAGCTGACTTCATCACTGCATATGCCAAGTTGAAGTCCCTCCACTTCCTGGCTCTCACTGAGACCTGGATCACTCCAGATAACACAGCCACTCCAGCTGCTCTGTCTGCTGGCTACTCCTTCTCCCACACCCCCAGGGCCTCAGGCAGAGGCGGGGGTACTGGTTTGCTCATTTCCACGTCCTGGAAATTCTCTATTCCCACTGTACCCTGCCTGAATATCTCCTCCTTTGAGTTTCATGCAGTCACTGTAACTCACCCATCTGCACTTAACATTGTTGTTCTCTATCGCCCCCCAGGTCCGCTCGGCGCTTTCCTGGATGAACTGGACACACTCCTGAGCTCCTTCCCTGAGGATGGTACCCCAGTAATCCTACTGGGAGACTTCAACCTCCAACCAGACAGCGCCCAGCTATCCAGTGTCACCTCACTCCTCCAGTCCTTTGCCCTCACTCAGTCCCCATCGCCTGCCACCCACAATGGTGGCAACCAACTGGACCTTGTACTCACCAGGAGTTGCGCCACATCTGAACTCACGGTGACCCCCCTCCACGTATCGGACCATTTCTTTATCTCATTTTCTCTCTCCTGCCCACTCTCCCTCAAATCCGCTAACAACCCACCCGCTGTTATGTTCAGGAGAAATCTCCGCACCCTCTCTCACACCTTCTGCTCTCTCTGCACTTCCTCCTCCTGCTACCTTTGCTAAAATGCCCATTGATGTCGCCACCTCTGTGTTTAACTCATGCCTCTCTCAGTCTCTCAACTCACTATGCCCTCTTGTCTCCAAACCAGCCCGACTATCACCCCCTTCCCCGTGGCTGACGGATTCTCTCAGATCCAGCAGAACCATGCTACGAGCCGCTGAGAGAAAGTGGAGGAAATCCAGATCCCCAGATGACCTGGCCTCCTACCACACTCTGCTGGCAGCCTTCACAGCTGCAACTACATCAGCTAAAACTTCATTTTTCCAGTCGAAAATTGATACATGTCTATCTAACCCACGTAAACTCTTTTCCACCTTCTCCTCCCTGCTCACCCCCCCTCCACCCCCTTCACCCTCCTCCCTCTCTGCAGATGACTTCCTGACCCACTTTGAGGGGAAGGTGGCTGCGATCCGGAACTCCTTCACGCATCCGGTGACACCCCACATCCCCCATACTGAACCCATCGCTACACTGTCGTCCTTCAAGACTCTGAAGGACTCCGATGTGCTCGAGCTGGTGACGCGCCAGCGCGCAACCACCTGTCCACTAGACCCCATACCTTCAGCAGTCCTCCAGTCTATATCTGCTGAGCTCCTTCCATATCTGTCCTCTGTTATTAACACCTCCCTAATCTGTGGCCATGTTCCTGCTGCCTTTAAAACTGCCCGTGTAACCCCACTCCTTAAAAAACCTAGCTTAGATCCCGCTGATGTCAGGAACTACCGTCCTGTATCTCTCTTGCCCTTCCTGTCCAAAACACTTGAACGTGCTGTCCTTAACCAACTGTCTGTTTTTCTCCACCAGAACAACCTGCTTGACCCGCATCAGTCTGGCTTCAGAACCGGCCATTCCACCGAAACTGCTCTCCTGGCTGTGACTGAGGCACTCGCCACTGCTAGAGCCTCCTCCCTCTCCTCTGTTCTGATTCTCCTTGACCTGTCTGCGGCATTCGACACGGTCAACCACAAACTCCTGATCTCCACACTTGCTGAGATGGGCATTTCTGGAACTGCCCTCTCTTGGTTTGTATCGTACCTCACTGATAGATCCTACCAAGTCTCCTGGAAGGGTTCCGTCTCTGCTCCCCGTCCCCTGTCTACAGGAGTCCCGCAGGGATCTGTACTGGGTCCTCTGCTGTTCTCTATGTATACTAAGTCTCTTGGCTCAGTAATCCATTCACATGGCTTCTCATACCATAGCTATGCTGACGATACTCAACTCTTCCTCTCTTTCCCTCCCTCTACCCCACAGGTTAAGGAGAGGATATCTGCTTGTCTGACTGACATCTCTGAGTGGATGGCTACCCATCACCTGAAGCTCAACCTTGACAAGACAGAGCTCCTCTTCATGCCGTACAAGACCTCCCCACTACATGACCTCTCCATCACCGTTGATGGGACCGTGGTGGCTGCCTCCCGCTCTGCAAGGAACCTGGGGGTGGTCCTGGACGACCGGCTGGACTTCAAAGAGCACATCAGGGCGACGGCACGGTCCTGCAGGTTCCTCCTGTACAACATCAGGAGGATTCGACCGTACCTGACCACCTACTCCACCCAGCTTCTTGTCCAGACCATGGTCACCTCACGCCTGGACTACTGCAACTCCCTGCTCGCAAGCCTACCGGCCTGCGCCATTCTGCCTCTTCAACTCATCCAGAATGCAGCTGCCCGGCTTGTGTTCAACCTCCTGAAATTTTCCCACGTAACCCCCTGCTGAGCTCTCCACTGGCTGCCAGTTGCAGCCAGGATCAGGTTCAAAGTTCTGACCCTGGCCTACACTGCAGCAAATAGGACAGGCCCCGCCTACCTGCAGGACTTAATCCAGAACTATGTTCCTGCTCGACCACTTCGCTCTTCTACAGCAGGGCGACTGGCACTTCCCCCCCTCCGTGTCAAAGGCTCTCGCTTGTCCCGACTGCGGAGTTTTTCCACATTAGCACCTCAGTGGTGGAATGAACTTCCCATTCCCCTACGTTCTACTCCAACCCTGCCTGCATTCCGTCGAGGCCTGAAGACACACCTCTTCAGACTCCACCTTGACTGATATCCTCACCTAGGAATATCAGTTCCCTGTTCCCTGTGTGTTTATTATAGTTTATAATAGTATTTGGAATGGTTTATAATAGCATAGTTTATAATAGTATTTGGAATGGTTTATAATAGTATAGTTTATAATAGTATTTGGAATGGTTTATAATAGCATAGTTTATAATAGTATTTGGAATGGTTTATAATAGTATAGTTTATAATAGTATTTGGAATTAAAGTGTGGTGTTGCTGATTTGCCCACAGCTTACTGTGAACTACAGTCAACGTTCATTGCTAGGGATAGCTGCTACATTATGCAAAGGATGTGCTTTGCCTTGTCTGTTCTGTAATGATGATGATGTCTCTGTACGCACTTACTGTACGTCGCTTTGGATAAAACCGTCTGCTAAATAAATGTAATGTAATATACAGTATATTTGAAAAATTATTCAAACTTAATTACAGGTTTCACAAATCAGCCAACGTTGTGAATATATCTACATGGAGGGTTCTCCCTGAAACCATTGGAATGAAGTCATTATGTCTTCTTGTTAGTGAGCAGCAAGCCTCTGAATAGTACCTTCCAAGCCCATAATGAGGTATGTAATATACAGTATATTTGACTAGTTATTAAAAATTAACTACAGGATTCACAAATCAGCCATGGGTTGTGAATATATCCCCATGCAGTGTTCTCTCAGAAACCATTGGATTGAAGTCATTATGTTTTCTGGTTTGTGAACAGCAAGCCTCTGAATAGCACCTTAATTAATCCACCTGGTTTGAGTGGTAACGTTAGGCTAATAGGAGCCCCGGATTTGCCGCACTGATGCCGCACTGTTGACAACGAAAAAAAAAGGTTTGTTTTCCTTTAAAATAGAGATTGTGAAATAATTCACAAATAGTGTCCTTTCCAGGACAAGTCATTACAGACACCTTTGTCATCCCGTTTTTGAGTTATTGCGTTGTGAATGAAAAATCGCTGGGCATTGTTGGTATTATTCGACGAATGAAGGATGATGGTGAGATAGCATAACAGTTGTGAAAAAATTCACAAATCACCCTGAGCAAAATGCAACCGGTCTGAGCTGTCATGGTTGCTGAATTATGAAATTATGAGGCTTTTAAAATGAATGCACATAACGGCAATTGAAACGGAAGAGTTGAGTAAAAAAAAAAACATCCGTGATAAATTCACAAATCATGCTTTGCACAACGTAATTATGTTCTTAACGTTTTGTCTCAGGAACAAAATGTATTAACCACCGAATATGAATATCGAACTTGAATATCGAACTGCAAGCTATCTTTACCACGGTCTGGTAGACTCCTGCACTTGAGCACAGTACAATCTTTAGGATATCCTACACTTGTAGTCTGCAGCTGGTGCATACAAATTTCAGAAGCAGGCACTTTGTTTCATTTTCCATCTTTGTGTCATTGTCTTTTGTGAACAATATTTGTGATGGGGAACCTACGCATTGCCGAATTGAAAAGAAGGGGATCAGGGGTGTGGCTATACTTCATAAGCCTCTAACCCCCCTGTCCCTTCACGCCACTGTCTGACTCTACAGGAGTACAGTCTACAGTCTGACTCTGCTTCTTACATTTTCTCTATACCAAAATTACATTTAAGATGCCTAGCCTATAGGCAATATAGATATTACCGTGCTTTATTCAGTTCGCTATCATAAAATGATCGGGATGTAACAAACAAGCCTGCATAAATTGGCTACTAGTCTATAATCTATTGATACAACACGCAAAGAGGTGGGTGATCATGATGTGCAGCTACAATTTATTTTTGTCGCTAACTTTGTTTTGCTAACATCACATTACTAAACTAGCAAGCCACTGTCAAGTAGTAGGGTATTAGGCAACTGCTGGCAAATGCATAGTCGTCGTTAGTTTGCTGGCTAATGTCGTTACTCTATTAAGTCACTAAGGTGCACTTTAAGTCGACACCACTTTAAAGTGGTTGAATACTCACTCAGTTTTCCTAACGTAGTGGTGTGTCAAGTTCCAGGCAATCAGAGATGTGTGTGAAGCTTATTACTTCACGAAAAAAGTAGTCTACTTCTCAGCCGGGCACGCCCACATCACCGAGTGATTTTTTTTGTGTGTCCTGCAATATTTTCCGAAAGGGACACACACATATATTACCCTTTGTAACTGTAGCCTACCCCTCCTTTATTAAACCACAAAAGTATTGCTGGCTTTACCGTTTGCGTGCCAAAAAAAAACAAAAAAAAACCATGCAGTGTCTGTCCAAAGAAAGTGTTATTAAAATGTTAAATATTATTTTGCTATGAAATATTTACTCTGAGAGAATAAAGCAAAAAAACAATACAAATGCATTTAGGGGAAAATAAGTGAAATAATGAGGAACTGAAACCGCTGCAGAGATCGTTGAAATGGATAAGGAAAGGATCATAGAAGGGGGAAAAAACAGAGTATGCTTCAGTATAATAATAATAATAATAATAATTATTATTATTATTATTAATAAAGAGGTCTGGGATTGAATAAAGCTTTTCACTGCCTAAAGACAACATAGTGACCTTGCATCAGAAGACACTGAATAGGAAAATAAACACATTTTTAATAGATTTGGGTAATAATCAGACCTTCATTTCCACAATGCTGTTTTTAATGGGGAATATTCTCCTTCCTTTTGTTATTAGTTCTGTGTAACTGCATCAACCTGTGAAAAATCCGTTCTCTCCAAGATTGTGATTCATCAGGAGTATTAAAGGGATAGTTCGGAATTTTGGACATAATTGTCTCAATTACGACTTACCCATGATGGAGTTGATTGATGGAAACCAGACACTTCCATGCTGTCCCTTGTTTTGGACATACACACATTGCTAATGCTAGCGCAACTCTGAGATATCGAGTAGCATCCACTACCAAACGCACTGAAACACTCTACATTGCACCCAAACCAAATAAAATACGACGACAGTTTATCGGGGTTATTTTAAGTGATTATGCCATCATTTTTCAAGTCAAACTATCGTTGAATCCTTTACTTTGTGCTCGCCTAAATTCTCCGTGGAAGTAGGCCTACGGCGTTAGTTTAGTAGGTAACGTAAAGTAGCCTATATAGCTCTGCCGGCCAAAAACAATATCGCGCGTGTGAAAGAATCAGACTCGTAGTATTGTTAGCTAACGTTCAGGTAAGATGGTATTTCGGTGTGTATTTCAAGGTTGTTCAAATCATGCAAAAAATAAAATAAAAAATGGGCACCACAAAGTTTTCACTCATTTCCAGTGGAAGATCAACAAAGAAAACAGCTGTGGCTTCTTGCTGCTCGCATGGATGTCACCAATTGAGACTCTAAAAAAGTTAAAAGTGTGTAGTGACCATTTCACGGAGGATGACTATGTGAAAATCAAAAAAGGACGGTCGGGACACCCTCTACTGAAGGAGACTGCTGTGCCATCACCTGTTTTTCTTCATGCACCGAAAACAACTGACGCGCCGGTAACTAATAAATGATTGCATGCGTGATCTATCTATTCAATTTAGCTAGCTAGTTGCCACGATTGGGAAGTCATGGAAGTGGTCAAACATTTCCTGCAAATTGGTAGCCAGTGTTCTTGTTTGTATATGCTGTGTTATTCTGTAGCATGTTTGTGTTTAGCTGACTTGTTGTCTACCAAATATGTAACTTTACGGCAAAACGGATTGTGTCGGCAACTGTGGAGTACAGCAGATAACCTACAGGCAGATAGCAGATTAGAATAAATTGGCAATGCATGCGCAGTAAGCCTCTGAATAGCACCTTCCAGGCCCATAATGAGGTATGGAATATACAGCATATTTGAACATTTATTAAAAATTAATTACAGGTTTCACAAATCCGCCAAGGGTTGTGAATATATACCCATGCAGCTTTCTCTCAGAAACCATTGGAATTAAGTAATTATGTGTTCTGGGTAGTGAGCAGCAAGCCTCTGAATAGCACCTTCCAGGCCCATAATGAGGTATGGAATATACAGTATATTTGAAAATTAATTAAAAATTAATTACAGGTTTCACAAATCAGCCAACGTTGTGAATATATCTCCATGCAGTATTCTCTCTGAAAGCATTGGATTGAAGTCAATATGTCTTCTGGTTAGTGAGCAGCAAGCCTCTGAATAGCACCTTCCAGGCCCATAATGAGGTATGGAATATACAGTATATTTGAAAATTAATTAAAAATTAATTACACATTTCACAAATCAGCCAAGGCTGTGAATATATCTACATGGAGGGTTCTCTCTGAGACCATTGGATTGCAGTCATTATGTCTTCTGGTTAGTGAGCAGCAAGCCTCTGAATAGCACCTTCCAGGCCCATAATGAGGTATGGAATATACAGTATATTTGAAAATCTATTAAAAATTAATTACAGGTTTCACAAATCAGCCAACGTTGTGAATATATCTACATGGAGGGTTCTCTCTGAAACCATTGGATTGAAGTAATTTATGTGTTCTGGTTAATGAGCAGTAAGCCTCTGAATAGCACCTTCCAGGCCCATAATGAGGTATGGAATATACAGTATATTTGAAAATCTATTAAAAATTAATTACAGGTTTCACAAATCAGCCAAGGGTTGTGAATATATACCCATGCAGCTTTCTCTCAGAAACCATTGGAATGAAGTAATTATGTGTTCTGGGTAGTGAGCAGCAAGCCTCTGAATAGCACCTTCCAGGCCCATAATGAGGTATGGAATATACAGTATATTTGAAAATTAATTAAAAATTAATTACAGGTTTCACAAATCCGCCAAGGGTTGTGAATATATACCCATGCAGCTTTCTCTCAGAAACCATTGGAATGAAGTAATTATGTGTTCTGGGTAGTGAGCAGCAAGCCTCTGAATAGCACCTTCCAGGCCCATAATGAGGTATGGAATATACAGTATATTTGAAAATTAATTAAAAATTAATTACAGGTTTCAAAAATCAGCCAACGTTGTGAATATATCTCCATGCAGTGTTCTCTCTGAAAGCATTGGATTGAAGTCAATATGTCTTCTGGTTAGTGAGCAGCAAGCCTCTGAATAGCACCTTCCAGGCCCATAATGAGGTATGGAATATACAGTATATTTGAAAATTTATAAAAAATGAATTACACGTTTCACAAATCAGCCAAGGTTGTGAATATATCTACATGGAGGGTTCTCTCTGAGACCATTGGATTGCAGTCATTATGTCTTCTGGTTAGTGAGCAGCAATCCTCTGAATAGCACCTTCCAGGCCCATAATGAGGTATGGAATATACAGTATATTTGAAAATTTGTTAAAAATTAATTACAGGATTCACAAATCAGCCAATGGTTGTGAATACATACCCATGCAGTGTTCTCTCAGAAACCATTGGATTGAAGTCATTATGTGTTCTGGTTAGTGAGCAGTAAGCCTCTGAATAGTACCTTCCAGGCCCCTAATGAGGTATGGAATATACAGTATATTTGAAAATCTATTGAAAATGAATTACATGTTTCACAAATCAGCCAAGGTTGTGAATATATCTACATGGAGGATTCTCTCTGAAACCATTGGATTGAAGTCATTATGTTTTCTGGTTAGTGAGCAGTAAGCCTCTGAATAGCACCTTCCAGGCCCATAATGAGGTATGGAATATACAGTATATTAGAAAATGTATTAAAAATCTATTACAGGTTTCACAAATCAGCCAACATTGGCAATATATCTGCATGCATTTTTCTCTCTGAAAGCATTGGATGGAAGTCAATATGTCTTCTGGATAGTGAGCAGCAAGCCTCTGAATAGTACCTTCCAGAACCATAATGAGGTATGTAATATACAGTATATTTGACTAGTTATTAAAAATGAACTACAGGATTAACAAATCAGCCAACAGTTGTGAATATATCCTCATGCAGTCTTCTCTCAGAAACCATTGGAATGAAGTCAATATTTCTTCTGGTTAGTGAGCAGCAAGCCTCTGAATAGCACCTTCCAGGCCCATAATGAGGTATGGAATATACAGTATATTTGAAAATTTATAAAAAATGAACTACAGGATTAACAAATCAGCCAACAGTTGTGAATATATCCTCATGCAGTCTTCTCTCAGAAACCATTGGATTGAAGTCAATACTTCTTCTCGTTAGTGAGCAGCAAGCCTCTGAATAGCACCTTCCAGGCCCATAATGAGGTATGGAATATACAGTATCTTTGAAAATGTATAAAAAATTAATTACAGGTTTCACAAATCAGCCAACGTTGTGAATATATCTACATGGAGGGTTCTCTCTGAAACCATTGGACTGAAGTCATTATGTGTTCTGATTAGTGAGCAGCAAGCCTCTGAATAGCACCATCCAGAACCATAATGAGGTATGGAATATACAGTATATTTGAAAATTGATAAAAAATGAATTACAGGTTTCACAAATCAGCCAAGGTTGTGAATATATCCCCATGCAGTCTTCTCTCAGAAAGTATTGGATTGAAGTCATTATGTGTTCTGGTTAGTGAGCAGCAAGCCTCTGAATAGTACCTTCCAGGCCCCTAATGAGGTATGGTATATACAGTATATTTGAAAATTTATAAAAAATGAATTACACGTTTCACAAATCAGCCAAGGTTGTGAATATATCTACATGGAGGGTTCTCTCTGAGACCATTGGATTGCAGTCATTATGTCTTCTGGTTAGTGAGCAGCAATCCTCTGAATAGCACCTTCCAGGCCCATAATGAGGTATGGAATATACAGTATATTTGAAAATGTGTTACAAATTAATTACAGGATTCACAAATCAGCCAATGGTTGTGAATATATACCCATGCAGTGTTCTCTCAGAAACCATTGGATTGAAGTCATTATGTGTTCTGGTTAGTGAGCAGTAAGCCTCTGAATAGTACCTTCCAGGCCCCTAATGAGGTATGGAATATACAGTATATTTGAAAATCTATTGAAAATGAATTACATGTTTCACAAATCAGCCAAGGTTGTGAATATATCTACATGGAGGATTCTCTCTGAAAACATTGGATTGAAGTCATTATGTTTTCTGGTTAGTGAGCAGTAAGCCTCTGAATAGCACCTTCCAGGCCCATAATGAGGTATGGAATATACAGTATATTTGACTAGTTATTAAAAATTAACTACAGGATTCACAAATCAGCCAACAGTTGTGAATATATCCTCATGCAGTCTTCTCTCAGAAACCATTGGATTGAAGTCATTATGTGTTCTGGTTAGTGAGCAGCATGCCTCTGAATAGTACCTTCCATGCCCATAATGAGGTATGGTATATACAGTATATTTGAAAAATTATTAAAAATTAATTACACATTTCACAAATCAGCCAAGGGTGGTGGATATATACCCATGCAGTGTTCTCTCAGAAACCATTGGATTGAAGTCATCATGTGTTCTGGTTAGTGAGCAGTAAGCCTCTGAATAGCACCTTCCAGGCCCATAATGAGGTATGGAATATACAGTATATTTGAAAATTAATTATAAATGAATTACAGGTTTCACAAATCAGCCAACATTGTCAATATATCTGCATGCATTTTTCTCTCTGAAAGCATTGGATGGAAGTCAATATGTCTTCTGGATAGTGAGCAGCAAGCCTCTGAATAGTACCTTCCAGAACCATAATGAGGTATGTAATATACAGTATATTTGACTAGTTATTAAAAATGAACTACAGGATTAACAAATCAGCCAACAGTTGTGAATATATCCTCATGCAGTCTTCTCTCAGAAACCATTGGAATGAAGTCAATATTTCTTCTGGTTAGTGAGCAGCAAGCCTCTGAATAGCACCTTCCAGGCCCATAATGAGGTATGGAATATACAGTATATTTGAAAATTTATAAAAAATGAACTACAGGATTAACAAATCAGCCAACAGTTGTGAATATATCCTCATGCAGTCTTCTCTCAGAAACCATTGGATTGAAGTCAATACTTCTCGTTAGTGAGCAGCAAGCCTCTGAATAGCACCTTCCAGGCCCATAATGAGGTATGGAATATACAGTATCTTTGAAAATGTATTAAAAATTAATTACAGGTTTCACAAATCAGCCAACGTTGTGAATATATCTACATGGAGGGTTCTCTCTGAAACCATTGGATTGAAGTCATTATGTGTTCTGATTAGTGAGCAGCAAGCCTCTGAATAGCACCATCCAGAACCATAATGAGGTATGGAATATACAGTATATTTGAAAATTGATAAAAAATGAATTACAGGTTTCACAAATCAGCCAAGGTTGTGAATATATCCCCATGCAGTCTTCTCTCAGAAAGTATTGGATTGAAGTCATTATGTGTTCTGGTTAGTGAGCAGCAAGCCTCTGAATAGTACCTTCCAGGCCCCTAATGAGGTATGGTATATACAGTATATTTGAAAAATTATTAAAAATGAATTACAGGTTTCACAAATAAGCCAACATTGTGAATATATCTACATGGAGGATTCTCTCTGAAAGCATTGGATTGAAGTCATTATGTTTTCTGGTTAGTGAGCAGCAAGCCTCTGAATAGCACCTTCCAGGCCCATAATGAGGTATGGAATATACAGTATATTTGAAAATGTATTAAAAATCTATTACAGGTTTCACAAATCAGCTAAGGTTGTCAATATAGCTCCATGCAGTCTTCTCTCTGAAACCATTAGATTGAAGTCATTACATTTTCTGGTTGATGAGCAGCAAGCCTCTGAATAGCACCATCCAGGCCCATTATGAGGTATGGAATACACAGTATATTTGAAAATGTATTAAAAATTAACTACAGGATTCACAAATCAGCCAACAGTTGTGAATATATCCTCATGCAGTCTTCTCTCAGAAACCATTGGATTTAAGTCATTATGTGTTCTGGTTAGTGAGCAGCATGCCTCTGAATAGTACCTTCCAGGCCCATAATGAGGTATGGTATATACAGTATATTTGAAAAATTATTAAAAATTAATTACACGTTTCACAAATCAGCCAAGGGTTGTGGCTATAACCCATGCAGTGTTCTCTCAGAAACCATTGGATTGAAGTCATCATGTGTTCTGGTTAGTGAGCAGCAAGCCTCTGAATAGTACCTTCCAAGCCCATAATGAGGTATGTAATATACAGTATATTTGACTAGTTATTAAAAATTAACTACAGGATTCACAAATCAGCCATGGGTTGTGAATATATCCCCATGCAGCGTTCTCTCAGAAACCATTGGATTTAAGTCATTATGTTTTCTGGTTTGTGAACAGCAAGCCTCTGAATAGCACCTTAATGAATCCACCTGGTTTGAGTGGTAACGTTAGGCTAATAGGAGCCCCGGATTTGCCGCACTGATGACAACGAAAAATTTGTTTTCCTTTAAAATAGAGATTGTGAAATAATTCACAAATAGTGTCCTTTCCAGGACAAGTCATTACAGACACCTTTGTCATCCCGTTTTTGAGTTATTGCGTTGTGAATGAAAAATCGCTGGGCATTGTTGGTATTATTCGACGAATTAAGGATGATGGTGAGATAGCATAACAGTTGTGAAAAAATTCACAAATCACCCTGAGCAAAATGCAACCGGTCTGAGCTGTCTTGGTTGCTGAATTATGAAATTATGAGGCTTTTAAAATGAATGCACATAACGGCAATTGAAACGGAAGAGTTGAGTAAAAGAAACTTTAAAAAACATCCTTGATAAATTCACAAATCATGCTTTGCACAACGCAATTACGTTCTTAACGTTTTGTCTCAGGAACAAAATGTAGCCTATTAACCACCGAATATGAATATCGAACCACGGTCTGGTTGACTCCTGCACTTGAGCACAGTAAAATCTTTAGGATATCCTACACTTATAATCTGCAGCTGGTGCTCATACAAATTTCAGAAGCAGGCACTTTGTTTCATTTTCCATCTTTGTGTCATTGTCTTTTGTGAACAATATTTGTGATGGGGAACCTACGCATTGCCGAATTGAAAAGAAGGGGATCAGGGTGTGGCTATACTTCATAAGCCTCTAACCCCCCTGCCCCTTCACGCCACTGTCTGACTCTACAGGAGTACAGTCTACAGTCTGACTCTGCTTCTTACATTTTCTCTATACCAAAATTACATTTAAGATGCCTAGCCTATAGGCAATATAGATATTACCGTGCTTTATTCAGTTCGCTATCATAAAATGATCGGGATGTAACAAACAAGCCTGCATAAATTGGCTACTAGTCTATAATCTATTGATACCACACGCAAAGAGGTGGGTGATCATGATGTGCAGCGACAATTTATTTTTGTCGCTAACTTTGTTTTGCTAACATCACATTACTAAACTAGCAAGGACTAGCAAGCCACTGTCCAGTAGTAGGGTATTAGGCTACTGCTGGCAAATGCATAGTCGTCGTTAGTTTGCTAGCTAATGTCGTTACTCTATTAAGTCACTAAGGTGCACTTTAAGTCGACACCACTTTAAAGTGGTTGAATACTCACTCAGTTTTCCTAACGTAGTGGTGTGTCAAGTTCCAGGCAATCAGAGATGTGTGTGAAGCTTATTATTTCACGGAAAAAGGAGTCTACTTCTCAGCCGGGCACGCCCACATCACCGAGTGATCTGTTCACAGAACTAGCCTACACCGGTGCGTCCCAATATTCTTCACTCCCCACCTCCACTCCCCGACTACCACTCCTCTCCTACCCGGAAATGTGCAAAACTGCCTGAACGTTTTGAGTACAAGTATTTGCATGTACACTATACATTGCGGTTTGCGTCGAGACATTAATTCATATGTAAGCATTAATACGCAATTAAGATGTAATCTGCGACATTAGATTAAAACACAAAGATCCGTTTCCGGGCACGGGAGTAGAGGAGTGGTAGTGGAGTAGGAAAGGTGGCATTTTTCGACTATTGGGACGCACCCTATGTAGCTAGACAGTCGTGGGTACCGTAATAGTTTCCGTTACGGTTATCTTGAGCAGCAAGCCTGTCGGTGCCTCTGACAGCACACGCACTCTAAAATCAGTTTAGAGTGGTATTCGAGATATACTCCCTTATGGAAAAATAATATACTGCAGTATATTCAAAATATATCAAAATTATATTCACAATATATTTTAAATATACTGCAGTATATTGCATTTCCATTAGGGCTAGCAGATAAATCATACTGCCTCTATTCCATTACCTTCTGGGTGGAGCAAAATGCCTTTTACTCATTAATCTGTTCTCGTGAAAGCAGCTTGGAGCAGCATTTCGTTCTATTTTGTCTGCCCAGGCGAACACATTTCTCAACAATGCTGTTTTGTTCCTTTATAGCTAGATCGCTGTAAAGATTAACTAACATAACTGTAGACCTATAACACAATAAAACGATTTTTTAGATGATCTATGTAGGCCTACCCATTAAACCTAAATTACGTAGGATATATTAGCGCACTTGATTCAGTAACGTTATCTTGGATGTAACATACAAGCCTGCATAAGTTATTTTATATTATATAATTGCACTAGGCTATAATTAATTAAAAAATACATTAGCTTAACGTTGCTATTCCTGTAATTTAGAGTAGTAGTGTAACGTTATGGCTATCTATTGTTAGCACACGCAAAGAGACAGGTGAGGGTGACCATGATATGCACCTACAATTCATTTGTGTCACTAACGTTAACTTAGTTATTAGTTGGATAAGCTAATGTTGCAATACGGAACTAGCGAGACCTTATCCAGTAAGTTAGAGCTGGCAGTGCAGACCATAGTGCACACTAGCCATCGTTAGTTTGCTTGCTAGCTGATGTCGTTAACTTTCTCCGTTAAATCGCTAAAGTGCAACGTTAATTGTTCTGTCAAAGATCTGTCTAAAGAATGTCTTGCTGAAAGTTGACGGCACTTTAAATTGGTTGAATAACATTACTCACTTAATTTTCTTATCGTATTGGAGTGTTAAGTTCCAGACAGATGTAGCGCGTAGCCTACGTGAAGCTTGATACTTCAGTGACGGAAAGAGCTACTTCTCAGCGAGGTAGGCACTTATCATAGAGCGTATGATCTGTTACTACAGCGAACTGTATAAGAAGGTCTGTGGTCACAAAAAAAAAAAAAGTTATGTGGTCATCAGTCCTTCTTTGTTTTACGAAGGCGAGGGAACTACGGCAAGACAACAGGCGCAAACGGCACGCAGTATGGAATCCTATTTTGTCCAAATTAAATAAATGAATATGCCTTTATAATCATGTGAATGCAGCACGATTGGCTCGTTATTCAAAAACAAAAAAAACTACGTTTAATTTGAAGATTTAAGCAGCCAAAAGCCGAATGAATGTGCTCTTTCGGCTTTTGGCTGCTTAAATCTTCAACTTACACTTATTTAAGTTGAAGATTTTTGACGTGGTAGGGGAAAGTAATTTAGGCCCTACCTGTCATATTATTACAACGGTGCTCCAGCACATTTGGAATGGAACAGTGACTATGAGGTATGAAGCACACTTTCCACTTTCATTTGAGTGTGTTTACATCCATATCGCCACCACAGCCCCCCCCCCTAGAGCCACAACCAAACAGTTAAAATCCAAATGTTAACACAGTTACATACGTTTATTGTGACTGAACATTTCGATATTTCATGTAGCCTATGTATGACAACATGATTGATATCCATCATGTACAAACCACATTCAGAATATATTTTATAGGCTATACCTACAGAGGGGGCATTTGAATTTAAATGAATTAAATATGATTTCCTTTAAATCAAATTCAGTAATATAGCAGATAGGAGGCATTTGGAATTTATTCTTCAAACTAATTAAATTAGAAAGAAAGCTTGATGTTAACACTGGCTAACTTACCAAAGCTAACATTTGCTATCAAGCTTTCAAATTAATTAAATTAGAAAGAAAGCTTGATAGTTAACTAGCTAACGTTAACACTGGTTAGTAGGCTACCTTACCAAAGCTCACATTTGCTATCTGTCAATCTGTTTAGGTTAACATGCAGCTTGAGACCATGCACGCTGGTCCAATCTTGTCACAAATAACACTTAAACAGTGCAGCTAGGGACCGTGCAAGCTAATTTTCAAGAACTTACTATTCCTCTGACTAGTTATTTATTTTCTTAACTTACTTTAGCTATCATTTGACACTGCCATTAACTTCATATTACTTAGGCAGCTTGCTTAATTGCATACTTAGCCAGCTAATTTAACATTAGCAATATAGCTAAAAAAGAAGCTTGCTACTTTCAGCTATTTCATTGATTTAGGTAGCTTGCTAAAAATCTAATGGTAAGGTAGGCTACATCAGGGGGTTATTCCACAAAGCAGGATTACTGAGTTAGCTGGATAACTGCACTGAGTGAAAATGCATAAATAAATACAGATGAAAATGACAAATATGTATGCCTACTTAGGCCTTTGCTAGTTTTAATGACTTATATACAGTGCTTTGTATGTGTGAGTAACTTCACTTTTTTTACGTTGAAGATGTTTTATTGTTGAGATTTAATTTTCCTACCTCTCTTTTCTTGCAATTTTCAAATTCTATTGTAAATGAGGGGGTGTGGTCCTCCTATGAAATCCAAGGCAAGCAGGGTGGGTCTTGCGCACAGTGCACTTTACGAACACCAGGGGGAGCCATAGCGCTTGAGTGATTATAGTCTATGGGGGTATGGCCGGGTAAAGGTGCTTACAGAGTGTTGAATACAGGGAGCAGACACATACGTATGTAGATGGACAGTAGGCCTAGGTTGTTGTGTTCTTCAGAATTTTTTCTTAAACTTATTAACACAAAGAAAGTTTGGCTAGTTATTTGCTTTGTCTTTGAATTCTTCATTATCTACCAAATGGTTAGTTGTAGTAGCTATGTCTCCATATTTTCACTAATTAGGAGCCTATGGATTCACCTCAGACTTTATTGTCCAGTTCAATAATTTTGTTACCTCTTTTTATGCAATTGTTTGCAATATAGCACAATAAGAACAATGTGAACATGGGACTTTTATTATTCATGTCATGCATAGCTATTTCTGACATATTGTGACTTAAGAGGGTAAATAATCCCTCTAAACATGAAAAACACCTCATTAAGAAAAAGGAACATAGCGCAACTCTATGGCAACCGGTAGCATCACTACCAAATGCACTTAAACACTCCACAGTGAACCCAAAGCAAATAAAATACGACGACAGTCTATCAGGGTTATTTTGAGTGTTTATACCATCATTTTTGAAGTCAAACTATCGTTGAATCCTTTAGTTTGTGCTGACCTAACGGAGCAAACGTGGCCATTGCAACTTGTTACTCTTCTTTGTTGTTTAGGCTGGGTTTTGCTATGAAGTGCATTGTGACAACTAGTTGTGAAATGTGCTATATAAATAAATATTGATTTGATTGATGATTTGATTTCATTTGTTGTAGTCGAGCAGTGCCGGCACTACATTCGTAGGTAAAGTAAAGTATCGCTCCCCCGATAGACTGTCGTCGTATTTTATTTGCTTTGGGTGCACTGTGGAGTGTTTAAGTGCATTTGGTAGTGGATGCTACCGGTTGCCATAGAGTTGCGCTAGCATTAGCAACGTGTGTATGTCCAAAAGAAGGGACAGCATGGAATTAGCTGAAAATGGTTTCCATCAATCAACTACATTATGGGTAAGTCGTAATTGAGACATTATGTCCAAAATTCCGAACTATCCCTTTAAGTATTGCTCACATCAATATGTGATATACGTGTTGTCTACATGAATTTGTTAATTTTTAATGGTCACTCTGATGTTGAAACTCTTCAAGTCTGTGCCTGAAGAGGTGCTGCGATGTGACAAGCAGCAACAGCACATTTCAGAGGAGAGTGCATGCTTGTCTCCACTCCCCCATATCAGCTGAGGAGACTGCAGCATGATCGTTGCTGCATAAGTGTCTAGCGGCAGAATCAATAATATGAAGAAATTGAGTTGTCAAGAAAAATGTTAATGTGACTTCAAGATGGCTTAACCTGCTAAAACACTAGATTTAAATGAATCAGGTGGCTCATAATCAATCACAGTTTTAGCCAGATATGAGTTTTGGTTGGCACGATTGTCACGCTAAAGTAACATCTCTGGTTGATTGGGCACCAGCAGTCTGTCTGTACCAGTTGTGCATGAAAAGTATTCCTCTGATGCAAAAGCTGATCAAGTTAATAAAGCAACCCACACAGTAAACTTTTTCACACTTTTATTTTCACAAATGTGAAATATGATATTGGTCATTGCATGTTGTTTTCAGTTGCTCAGCGAGTAAAATATAATGAACTGGCATAAACAATCTTTAGCATTAAGCCAGTAGTAAATGTAAAACTGGATATAATGGAAATTAATGAATCTAATGTACTGCAGCAGGTTTGTCCAAGTTCTGAGAAGCAGATAAAAATTAAACATGATTTAGTCAATTAAATTTTTTTAGGCAAAAAGCATTGCGGAGCCATTTAACATACATTAATCCTTTCTTTAGACTCCAGGTTATAACCGGAAACTGCTTAAGACTTCAAGGGGAGCAGAGACGCCCATAGAAGAGGATGCTCTGAGTAGGGTTGTGTCTGATGAAGAACAGGAAGGGATGGTCTGCGATGAACGAAGTTGGTGGTGGCAAAGGTAAACTTCGCACCTCAATGAGGACGCCAGTGGCAGCAGCGGCCTCTGTGCCCTCCTCATCCACCTCCACAAAGGACTTGTGCACCACTTTGGACACCGCCAGATCAGTGCTGTGAGACATGCCAGAGAAGTTGCTTTTCGACACATCGAAGGCATCCTTCATGCCCAAACCAACTAGAATTTATTTCAGGTCATAGGTCTCCTCCATCTTTTATCCTTGTTGACCGGTACAACTCTCGCCTGGGCTGACCCTCTTATACGGTCACAAGCACCGATTATGAACAGTTCTGATAGCCTCATGAAGGAGATGGCGTTGGTGGTTGACCATGACATTACCGGCAAGGAAGCCGCTATGAGGCGAACCCGCATTCGTCAGGGGAACAACAGTGTAGCGGAATTTTCCATCACGTTCTGGGCATTGGCCAGTGAAACAGGCTGGGCAGAGGCACCGCTCATAACTTTATTCACCAATGCACTCTTCGATCCTGTTAAAGACGCACTGGCAGTGCTCGTCTACCACGTTTGACGCCTTGGTTACGACTGCCATCCGCATAGACAACCATGTCAGGGAACGAGAGAGAGAGAGAGGTAAGAAGAGAACCCGATCCACTCTATACGTCCTCCCTCTTCCAGATACGCCTTCAACTTCCCCCTCCGTCCATGGCTCGCTGAGTAGGGACGAGCCCATAGCGGTCGATAGTTCCTCACTCCGTGATGCACAGGAGCCTAAGCAACGCTGGGAATGGTGTCGTTACTGCAGGTGCAGGGAACACACTAAGGCTGAGTGCCCAAAGTTGGTGGGAAACGGGGGGGGTCTCGCTAGTGGAATGAAAGACACCATTGAGACATAATAAATCAGTCTTTCGTACCCTTTTACCAGTCCAATTGTCGTGGAATAAACACTCAGTTAAAATTGATGCTCTTTTAGATTCAGGAGCGGTTGAGTCTTTTGTGGATTCCAACTGGGCTAAGGAGCTTAAAATACCTGTTTGTCTCCTCTCACGACCCCGCTACGTTATGGCTCTCGACGGTCGCCCATTAGGCACCGGTCTAGTTAAAAGAGAACACTGATTTTATCTGTATCCGTGTTCTTCATGGTGGTCATTCGGAACGAATCAAGCTCTTTCTCGTTGACTCACGGCCTACCCCCTCGTCGAAGGGCATCCCTGGTTAATCAAACACAAACCACGTGTTAATTGGGGCAATAATAAAGACACATTCAGTGGGGTCCCCAATGTGCCTCTCACTGCCTACTGATGTCATCACCCGCTCCTAACACTTGTGGGTTCGAATCTGAGCCGAGTTCGGTCAGCGACGATGAGGAAGCAGGTTTTCCGGCCGATCTGATTGGGTCTTCTCCACCCTCAGAGGACCGGGAGGAGAGTTTAGCCTGGGATTCGCTGTGTGACTGGAATCCTCCATTAGATGATTTGTCTATAGGGGAGTTCTCTGATTCTCTGATCGTTTTTGAGTCCTGTAACGCGTATAATTTAGTGCACATGCACGTGGGAGACGAGTGGAGGACAGCTTTTAATATGCATAGTGTGCACTATGAAGTCTCTCTGAGCACATTGGCCATGTCAGGCAGCTTCTAAAGGTGCTTCGCTAATTCACTAATTTTACCTGCGTTTTATACGCAATTTTAGCTCAGTGGTCACACCTACTACGGTTCTGACAAAGAAAACAGCACCTTCAATGTTTCAGTGGAATCCTAGAGCTGGGGCAGCTTTCATGGAGTTAAAAAAAAGGTTTAGCTCCGAGCCCATCCTCATTACTCCCAACCCTTCACTCCCATTTGTGGTGGAGGTTGATACCTCTGAGTTGGAAGTGGGGGCTATATTGTCTCAGCGTTCAGTTTTCCCAAGACCAGTATCCGTGTGCCTATTTCTCTCGGGGCCTGACGCCGGCTGAGAGAAATTATGACCGGGAGCTTTTGGCTGTGAAATTGGCGCTAGAGGAATGGCGACATTGGTTAGAGCTGAGCATCCCTTCACAGTTTGGACGGACTATGTAAATTCAAAATATATTCAGCAGTGTTTCACCTACCATTATCTTGGCCGGGCGGCCCGCCCGGCCAAACTCACGTGCCGCCTGGCTTGGACAAGAGGGAAAATAAATAAAAAAATTTTTTTATGTAGTTGCAATATTTCCCTTACCGCAGAATGCGGGAATGATCAAAATAGCATCTGGAAAAACCCTTGCCAAAACAGCTTCAGTTTCCCAGGCCTAATTAAAATTTTCAATGGCAGCTGATATTATGAGGGTGTAATTATAGTTTCCGCATCTACGCAAAATGGTGCACTTTCACCGCCCGGCCTGAAAAAAAATCTAGGGGAAACACTGTTCAGGATGCCAAATGACGCCATTCGCGGCAAGGCCGTTGGTCACTTTTCTGGTCCCGGTTCAACTTTCTGTTGACGCATCGGCCAGGCTCAAAAAACAATAAGCCGGATGCACCCTCCTGGAATTATGACCTGTCCGATGGTGACCATCCACTGTTCCTACTGTTCCAGCTGCTCAGATTTTGGCTCCAGTTACGTGGACCATCGAGTCCGTTGTGGGGTAGTTTAGTTTAGGAATATGGGAAACAGTCATTGAACATGAGCAGAGACAGATCTGAATGCAGACATGAAGGAGTAAACACTATTGTTTTAAATAAAATAAGTGTGTAATTAATTAAAATGAAATAGGCCTAGTTAGTTCAAAGCGCCGTTTTCTGGTATTTTTAAAACAAATTTGGAATATATTTTAGTTGGAATTTTTATTTTTTGTGCTGGCAAATCTGCAAATTTGTGATTGTTCTTAAAAACAAAACAAAATATATTAGGCTACAAACTAACGTTAGGTAAGACAAATTCGCTGCTGAGCGGGCCGCTAAGGAGCCAGCAGTGTTAGGTTAGGTTAGGTTAGGTTAGGTAAAGCAAAACAAAGTTGCTGCTGAGCCGGCCTCTACGGAACCAGCAGTATTGATCCTGAGTTGATCCTGCTTCTGACGAATTTTGTATATCTTCTAATACAAGGGTAAGCTATGGCTTCGTTTGACCCCTCAGTCTCTTCCATTCCTCGCTCGGTTTCTCCTTCCTCGCCCTATTGGGCTATCTCTTGTCCGGTATGTGACATGTTTACTTATTCCTTCTCCGCCATAAGTGGGAACTTTACTTGTGATAGGTGTAAATTAAATGCTAGGTTGACTGAGAATCTGGAATCTCGCATCCGTACCCTACATGAAATTCGAGAAAGCGAAAAGTTCATAGAATCCTTCTCGGTTTCGGGTGCTCCAGCTAGCCCGTCCCCAACTAATGTTAGAACTCCGAAAATGCCTCCGCAGCAAGGTAACAGCAGGTGGATTACAGTTTGCGAACGTAGTCATAAGCCCCCGGTACTCCACCAACCACAAATTCAGGTTTCAAATTGTTTCTCTCCCCTGAGCAATGCACCTTCGGTAAAACCGGCTGAAAAAGCTTTGATAATCGGTGATTCCATTCTACGAAACATGGAAATTGAGTCCAAAGACTGTAGTTCAGTGCATTCCTGGTGCTAGAGCGACCGACATAGAAGCAAATTTTAAAATGCTGGCTAAAGCTAATCGTAAATTTTCTAGTATTGTTATTCACGTAGGCGCAAATGATGTCCGGTTGAAGCAATGGGAGATAACAAAAAGTAATTTTGAATCGGCATGTGAAGTAGCAAAACGGTTGTCTAACACTGTTATTTCCTTCTAGGCGTGGTGACGAAACTTATAGCAGACTAACGTCACTAATTTGTTGGCTATCTGAGTGGTGTCCCTCTAATAATGTTGGCTATATAGATCATTGGCACACTTTTTGGGGGAGGCCTAATCTTTTAAAAAGAGATGGTGTTCACCCCACGTGGGAGGGTTCAGCTCTTATCTCTAAAAATCTGGCCTATAGTCTTAGAAATTCAAGTCCCTGACTAATTAGAGCCAAGGCCAGGAAACAGAACTACTTGTCTGCTTGTTCCCCAAAACCATCAGCTTGGGTTCACCCTTTAGAAATTGAAACTGTGTCTGTCCCGCGTATACAAAACCATGTCAAATCTGTCAAAAACCGTGAAGTTTGTTTTAATAATCTGATTACGATTAAAACAAAACACAATCCTATTAGCTCGTGATATTACTACCATGAGAGTTGGCTTATTAAATATAAGATTCCTTAACTCCAAGGCAGCTCTTGTGAACGAACTAATCTCAGACTGCTCTCTTGATATACTATGTTTAACTGAAACGTGGCTGAAAGCGGATGAGAACTTTACATTAAATGAATCCTCTCCACCTGGATTAATTTCTACCATGGTTGGTAGAAACCGCCCCTCTTCTCAGCCTATTTTACTTGTGACTGTCTATAGACCTCCTGGCCCATATTCTGGCTTTATTCATGAATTTGCAGATTTTCTTTCTCATTTAGCTGTAAGTCATGACAAAGTGTTAATATTGGGTGATTTTAACCTGCATTTTGAAAATACAGATGATCCTATTACCTCAGCATTTATGGCCATTTTGGAATCAATTGGTTTCATTCAAAATTTTGTCGGCCCCACACATTATCGTCGTCATACTTTAGACCTGGTCTTAAGTTTTGGTGTTGATATTGTTCATGTTAAAATTCACTCACATAATCCTATTCTGCCTGACCATTTCCTCATTACTCTGCAGTTAAAATTAGCCCACTCTGTAGCATCTGAATTCAGAACGTATACAGGTCGCACTATCACTACCTCCACTACTAGAAACTTTATTAATGTGCTACCTGATTACTTTGATTTAGACACTTCATCCAGCTCCCTGTTAACCAATGATCTGGCAGAGGAATTAGCTACTGCTCTACGCAAAACCCTTGAAGTAGTTGCTCCGTTAAAAAGCAAAAAAGTTATTGAGAAGAAGCTTGCCCCTTGGTACACCGACCACACGCGGGCTCTTAAACAAAAGTCACGGCAGCTTGAACGTAAATGGTGTTCCACTAAACTGCAGGTTTTCCACTTGGCCTGGAAAGAGAGTCTCAGTACCTATAAGCATGCTCTCTCCAATGCTAGGTCCTCTTACTTTTCAAAGCTTATACAAGAAAATAAGACCAATCCCCGATTTCTATTCAGAACAGTTGCTGAACTAACTAATAATCATGCAGCAACTAACCCTCAAATTCCAGTCTCAAGTAGTTGTAATGATTTCCTGAATTTATTTAGTGGTAAAATAATTGGAATTAGGAAAAGATAGTCAAGTTAGTGATCATGGTTTTGACGATATAGAACTGCCTCCGAGACTCACTGAACGTCTTGAATCATTTACTCCCATACTTGAGAGCGAACTAATTAAGTTAGTTTCTTCTTCAAAATCATCCACCTGTCTTCTAGACCCCATACCCACAAAGTTATTGAAGGGGATATTGCCTATGCTCATCAAACCAATTCTTCACTTAATTAACTCATCATTGCTATCGGGCCATATTCCTACATCCTTTAAATTGGCAGAAATCAAGCCACTACTTAAGAAACCAAATTTGGATCCCACTGTCCTGGCTAATTATAGACCCATTTCAAACCTCCCATTTTTATCAAAGACTCTTGAGAAATGTGTAGCGCAACAGCTTTCTTCATTTTTACATACTAATAACGTGTATGAGAGGTTTCAATCTGGGTTAAGGAAGCACCATAGCACCGAGAACGCCCTTGCCCTAGTAATGAATGACTTGTTCCTCTCTCTGGACTGTGGCTGTATTTCTATTCTTGTTTTACTTGACCTGAGCGCTGCCTTTGATACTATAGACCATCATATTCTCCTCCGCAGGCTAGAAAATTTAGTTGGTCTTAACGGGCATGCTCTTATGTGGCTTAAATCTTATCTCTATGATAGATCCCAGTTTGTTAGGGTAAACAATCAGTCCTCTGAATTTTCTAGGGTGAACTTTGGAGTACCACAAGGATCAGTTTTGGGTCCTCTGCTCTTTTCTCTTTACATGCTCCCTCTTGGGAACATTATAAGCAAACATGGTGTTAACTACCACTGCTACGCAGATTACACACAACTTTATACGTATATCAGTTAAGCCAGGTGAAGTTGACCAGTTATCTAAACTTGAAACCTGTCTTAAAGATGTTAAAGGCCTGGATGACCCAAAATTGAATCTTATTGAACTGAGATAAGACTGAGATATTAGTATTAGAACAACAAGACTGTTGCATAATTTAGGAAATGGTATCTATGTATCTTCCTGCACTGAGTTGGAAGTGTGGGGGGGGTCAGTCATTTGGGGTGTCTGTTTACCTGTTTTAAAATGAGCACCTTAATGAATTTGTAGCTACACTGTCATGTGAAAAGCTAAACACAGGAATATATGAAAAGAACTTGAATCAGACAAATACCTGTGGTGGCTTGTGATTTTAATAGATAATCGATAGATAATGTTCTATACGGTTTTTGGTAAATGTATACAGTTTTGCAGGCATGAAAATAAGGGCAGCTCTTTACAGAGGTTGACACCTCTGCATAAACTAAATAATAAATAAATAATATAATGCAAAAAGACAGACCAGGCGGATTCACTCGTTGCTTTTATTGCAAGCCAATGTTCTCAGTAGCTACACAGAGGATTACACTGACTCAAACGCACAGACTTCAAGCATTATACTGGACTGGCGATAATACTGCAAACTGTCATCATAAGCATACTGCATGTCCTAGATAGCTCTAATGTGGCTATCTAGCTACACTACTGTCAACAAAACACACGTAGGCCTACACACTTTATACACACAATAACACTTAGCTAGCCCACGATCCAATCCTTTTTTTTTTTTTTTAAAGCTAAATAACGATATTTGTTGATATATTTTAAAGGGATAGTTCGGAATTTTGGACATAATGTTTCAATTACGACTTACCCATGATGTAGTTGATTGATGGAAACCATTTTCAGCTAATTCCATGCTGTCCTTCTTTTGGACATACACATGTTGCTAATGCTAGCGCAACTCTATGGTAACCAGTAGCATCCACTACCAAAAAGCACTTAAACACTCCACAGTGCACCCAAAGCAAATAAAATACGACGACAGTCTATCGGGGTTAATTTGCGTGTTCATACCATCATTTTTTAAGTCAAACTATCGTTGAATCCTTTACTTTGTGCTGACCTATATTCTCTGTGGAAGTACGGCGGCGGAGCGAACGTGGCCATTGCAACTTGTTGCTCTTCTTTGTTGTTGTAGTCGACCAGTGCAGGCACTACATTCGTAGGTAACGTAAAGTATCGCTCCGCCGCCGTACTTCCACAGAGAATATAGGTCAGCGCAAAGTAAAGGATTCAACGATAGTTTGACTTCAAAAATGATGACCTATATTCTCTGTGGAAGTACTTTACGTTACCTACGAATGTAGTGCCGGCACTGGTCGACTACAACAACAAAGAAGAGCAACAAGTTGCAATGGCCACGTTCGCTGCACCGCCGTACGTACTACAGAGAATATAGGTCAGCACAAAGTAAAGGATTCAACGATAGTTTGACATTAGAATGGGCAAGATGCGTGATCCAAGTGACTTTGACCATGGTATGATTGTTGGTGCCAGACATGGTGGGTCCAGCATCTCAGAAACAGCTGCCCTTCTGGGATTTACAATGGTGCGATAAACAAAACAAGCATAACTTGGCAGATAGCATACCTGCCATCCCAATAAATGAGCCTGGAGGTACCCTTGGAGGTACGAACCAGTTATGTTTTTTTTTTCTTTTTTCTGCCAACTTGTCTTAGAATTTTCCACTTCCTTGCAATGTAACATACAACCTGCTGACACTTGAAAGTAAATAAGTTGACAGTGATGACACCCAGTCTCTTCAAACTGGTTCGGAAAACACTATTCATGGCTACGTTCAACAATTTCTAGATTTTTCACACATTAACTATTGTTTAATTTCGTGTAGTTTTCATCATTGATAAAAATCTATGCAAAGTAATGCACTTTTAAATTTTATATGGTGTTTTAGGCACATTATATATTCTAAAATATGAAAACAAAATGTCCTATTTAAAGATGCAAGCATGTTACACTTTACATTATACCATGGTCAGACAATTCTGGCAGATGTGTGATATCCCCCCTGCCCCTTTTTGTATTCAAAATCCAACCTCCATTCAATATCACCTCAGTAGTGCATGCAAAAACCCACCATTTGTATTTCACAATTCCAGACTTGCTACAAACTTATTTGCAGAACGTTTTGCGTGGCAAAACAGGTTCACACATTATTTAAAAACAAGAAAAAGCGAACAAGAGCATACATTCTGATACATACTGTAAACTGTAAATAGGGATTTGTATTTGTATTTTATTTTGAACACTGGTGCTCTAGCAAAATGGACCACACCTTAACTACCAAAAAAGTAAAGCGTGATGCCAGGAAGGGGAGGGAGGTCTACCTTTGACAGCAGTGTACTCACATACAGGCACGTTCACCTGATGCTTATCAGGTCAGGTGTTGCCAATTGACTTCATCAGACCGGTTATAAAACCAGTTTCTTGGGCCATGTGAAGGATACGTTATGGAACTCTTTCACCCTCTAGATGGTGACACTTGTGCCCATTTCTTTGGCTGTGTCCGAATCAGCACCCTTCCATACTATTGAGTATGCTTCTTGAGTAGACAGGACGAGAAAGTAAAGTAGATTAAATTAGATTCTTTATGGTCCCCCAAGAGGAAATTTATCTTCACAGTCAGTACATAATTACACATATAAACCAATACACATACATAATAAAGCCCAAAGTGACATCTTCACATATAATACCATTCATACATGAATTTCAGGTGAGATTTATATACATATATGCAGGTGAGACATGCAGGTTGTGCAGTTACCGTGGGAGCTTGTTCAGTGCTGAGGGGCATCATTAGGCCAATCGGGTCTCGAGCCCCCAATGTTTTGAGCCTAGCCCCGAATATTTTTGGTCCGTAAACGGTTTGTGTTGCTCTGCCCAGGAGCTGATTTTAATGTACTATAGCATAGCGGAACTTTAGTTGTACTTTCAATTGTTATTGAGGGAGCATTAAAGCGCTACACAAGCACTGTTCCATTTAGATGGCATTGTGCAATGTAGGCTAAAGCATGGAAAGTAAAAAACTGATGAGACTTATTGGCTTTTTTCAGAGGAGAGGAAATGAAGAAAAGGTAATGAAGAAATAGGCCAACGATTTAAATTACATCTAAAAAGCGATTATGCAGGTTGGTTGTTTTTCCCCACATGGCAGATAACGTGAATGCATTAATGTTAGAAAGCTAGCACAGCTAAACATAAATTCTGGTTATCTTTACTCATCCTCTTTCTGATGGACAGGCTGTTCACTATCTTTCTACACACATACCTCCCTGACACACTTGAGTGCAACTGTATATATCTATCTAGTGAGAGAGATAGAGATTGCTAGCTAGTTAGCGAGAAAGACTGATATATCGCTAGCTAGGTAGAAGAAATAATAATTATCAGTGTCATGACATAACCATAAAGAATAGGCTATATGGAAAATAAGTCTGATATGTTGTGTATTGCTGTTGATTCTCTTCACCAAAAATGTGTGGCTCTACGAGCTGACTTAGAGAACACAACGCCCTCAGCATAGTGGACTTGAGCGACCCAATGACCGAGTCACTCGCGGTGTGAACACAGCGTACATCTCCAGTTGATTGAGCACTAGCAGTCTGCCTGTACCAGCTGTGCATGAAATGTATTTCTCTGATGCAAAAACTGATCAAGTTAATAAAGAAACCCACACAGTAAACATTAGCAAACTTTTATTTTCACAAATGTGAAATGTGATATTGGTTATAGCATGTTATTTTTAGTGAACAGGCAAAAACAATATTTGGTATTAAGCCAGTAGAAAACTTCAGAGGATACAATGGGAATTAATGAATACTATGTACAGCAGCAGTTTTGTCCAAGTTTGCAAAGCAAATAAAAATGAAACATGATTTAGTCAATTACATTCTTTTTAGGCAAACCGCATTGCAGAGCGGTTTAACATACAGATATCCGTTCTTTAGACTCGAGTTTATAACTGGAAACCACAGAGCTTAAGACTTCAAGGGGAGCAGAGACGCCCATAGAAGAGGATGCTCTGAGTTGGATTGTGTCTGATGAAGAACAGGAAGGCATGGTCTGCGATGAACGAAGTTTGTGGTGGCATAGGTAAACCTCGCATCATCATGATGGCAGCAGTGGCAGCAGCGGCCTCTGTGCCCTTCTCATTCACCTCCACAAAGGACTTGTGCACCACTTTGGACACCACCAGTCCATTGCTGGGAGACATGCCAGAGAAGTTGCTTCTGGACACATCGAAGGCATCCTTCATGCCCAAACTGACTAGAATGTCTTTCAGGCTATAGGTCTCTTCCATCTTGAACTTGGGCAGAGCCACCTTTATCCGAGTATTCTCCATCATGTGAGGCTGTGTCCACTCAATGAGCTTCTCATATGTGAGCTCCCTTTCCAACTGTATAAGAAAATAAGTCATTGCTCCAATTATGAGTGAGGGATTAAAACTCTTTAGAATATAATATAACATACCACATATTCTTATACTCTGCCAAGTTTGAATCCACTGAGTATTGTTTTGATTGTCTTGTAGGCATTATTATAGATGACAAAGCCATTAAGCTGCTGTACACCAAATTAACTTACCCTCATAAGCCCTGTGGAGCCATCCTCAATCTCTTGGGGCAGTAGAATGAGCATGCTCAGCTCTTTACCTTTGTAAGGCATCTCCAGAATCTGACAATTGACCTCCGGAATGGTCGCCAAACCAAACGTGTCCGTCTGTTGCATCATCTGCACTGGCTTACTTTCATTCTGAAAATGTGCAGAACTTTCAGATACACTTTGCAATAAATGTACAATATCAAGGCATACAATGAACCAATAATAGCTACAGTTCCATAAGCAAAGATTTATGCTTCTTCATGTCAATCTGTTTTTGTGCAACTCAGATAATAGCCACAAACCTATTAAAGTTAGATGACTTTATGAAAATGCAAGACCATCTGTAAATGAATGTTCACACAATTGGAGATAGTTCATTATGATGTTATAATGCGAGTACTGCTAAGATTGTAAACTAAGAATAGAGTGGTATGCAAAAGGTTTACTTCTGACAACTCTTTCATGCAGATCATTTCTGTGTAAGCAACACTGCAGTGGACAGTGTACCAATACTCAGGTGTCAGCTAAACTTTTCTGCAGGTCCTCTGCAGGGAAATGAGTGTTTTGCTTAGAGGAACCCATGGTTACTGAGAGCAGGCACAACACCTTGGGCCCTACCTTACACCCGGCGCTAAGCGGCAGTAACCCAAACGCAAGTGTCTTTGCTAGTTTCAGACCTGCACAGTTGTTATTTTAGTGTCCAGAGCTCACGTTGTTTAAATAGCAAGTGAAGTTGCACCCATCGCAAGTGTACTGGGCGGGTTGGTCTTAAGATAAGGTGTGGCCAGGATAATGTTTGGCGCATTCCTATCTTGAGCCAGCAGAAAGCGACTGTGCTAAAACCACCACAAACCTGGTCTTAAGTCATGTCGCAGTTGTTTAAATTTGTTTATTTTAATGGCGCAATATAAGTGCGTCTACATAGGCGTGTGCACAACGTGCGTACACCCTCCTGTCTGTAACACACAGGGGTGCGCACAAGCATGTTATGTAGGCTATATGAAAAAATGCATAATAATAAAGGGGCCATCAGTCAAGGACTACATACCTGTCCCTCAGCGAAGGGGAATGCTGCCTTATATTGCATTTATCCCACCAGGTTTTTAACAAACTTCTTTCTTTCATCTCCTGGCAGCTGAGCTGGAGACAAATTCCTGCTGTCCCTATATGCACTCCCCGTTGCTATAAAATGACCAATTAACGGTAATAGGATTATACTATTTTTGCGAATTCAGCCATGCAGCTACGTACCTCAAGCCTAGTCCGACATGCCAATGAATAGCCTACATTCCCCCATCACAAGTCCCCATCACACCTCTCAGCCAAGAACGGGTAAAACTGGATTTTGCGGTGAACCTTGGATTTCCTGGGGTTCTGCACCAGCAGAGTACGCTCTTACGTACGTAGGCTAGCTATGTGCGGGATCCCATTCCATCAACACCCAGGCGGTATGCGATGCTACGTGTAAGGTTACACATGTAGCCTATTTACTAATTATCCAGCTGAACAGGAGCGAAAGGAAACGCACAAGGAACCACCAGCACAAAAATAAAAGAGGCCAAACTTGTTCACCAACTCCAACTGACCAAACTTCTTTCTTTCAGCTGTTATAAATACCTCTTTCTCCACAGGAAGGGCATCCCTGCCCTGATTGGGTTAATGTGTGAGAAAGGGTGGGGGGGGGGGGGTCATTTATGAAAAAGACTGGCTTATCTTTGATGTTTGTGGGGGTGAGTGAGTGAGAGAGAGACACAGAAGGAGGGGGGGCAAGAGATGGAGAGAAGAGCACTCACACAAGAGAAGAGCACTCATGCTCAATATGGAATCAGTTCTTCATAGACATTACCTAGGAAACTTATGTCAAGAAATTACACAGCACATGTGCCTGAACATCACAGAGGAAAAAAAACCTCCGTGTCAGTTTAGGTCACAGTCAGTTTATGTCACAGTCAGTTTAGGTCACAGTCAGTTTAGGTCACAGACCTGACTTGTTTCGCAGTGAAACACTAATATAGAAACTGATTAAGCATGAGCTGTTACCTTATTCAATTTGAATTTCATTTGCTTTGTTTCTGACCCTTTGAATTTCTTGTCCCAGTCACCCTTAAAATAGATAGCATTCACCAACACCAGTCTGGTCATGTGGTCAACATCCCCTTTGATCAGCAAGTTCTTGATTTTCTCTACAAGAAAGCATAATTCAGTGGAGATGTACAAAAGGCACTCTGTCACACAATAATATTTAGTAAGATAAATACAGCTACAGATATAATGCATTATGTTTTGAATAATGCAGGCGTGGTTCATCTTCAAGGTGTGTGAAATATTTTACAAATGGAACCTTCAACAACTACAATGCAAGCTTTCAACAACATAGAAAGCCACCAGGTGCCAGATATCCTGTATACTAAGGATGATGGAGAGATTAGGCTACTGCTTATCTGGAAAAGCAGAAAAATCTTGAAATAGCTTAATAAGCTTCCACTGCGTCATCATTTCAGTGAAATAGACATGCCATGTTGTATCTATGCATTTCAATTAAACATAAGTTCAATACAATGTCTTGAGTATACACAACATTAGCTACACGTTAAGCATGTCTATAACCATTTTAGATTGGTTCTTGTTTCATAGACAATGTCTGTAAAGCTTTTCTTACCACACACTAAACAATAGTGAAACTAGATTAACAATTCCTAAATATATTGTAGGTGTGGTTGCTTCAGAGTGGTATCAATTACTGGAAATGTTATAGAAAGATGGAAATATGGTATAGTGTGAGGTGGTTAATAAAAGGTGGAAATGGTATGAAGTGGGACTGCAATATAAAGGGGTCTACAGATGGTGAAACTGTTAATATACGGTGATGTATTTTGTGGTAAGTAGTCAAAAGAACCTGGAAATGATGAACTAATGAATTGTAATGAAAGCACACCAAGGTAATGTCAAAGCATCTGGGATAGTATTGTTAGAAGGCTGCGTGTTCAAATCACGTCGGGGTCACCAATGAAGGAGTGCGGGAAATTACCAAACTGAGACTTCTTTCCTGGTCGAGCTAGCTGCAACGCAGCTGCGTTCTTTATTTATAAACCTCATTCAACCCAAAGAACACGTCATAGAGGTTACCGTCTATGACGTAGCCGCGTTGACAGTAGGAGGTGAATTATATATGTATGTCCCAGAGGTAGCCGCCACAGTTAGGCCATAATAGTGTTTAGAGGAAGGCGTTGTGATGTCATAAGCAGTGTAATATGTTACAGCATCCACATTCTATTGCATCAGTTTTTCAAAATGTGCCCATTGACCCCCATTCATTTTTTTGGCGATAAAAGTCAATTATCTGAAAAAGTGTATGGTATAAAGGTAAAAAGTAATAGCAACATCGAGGGTGTATAAAGGTATAATATGAGGTATGAATGGTGTTGATGGTGTGAATGGTGTAAAGATGAGAAAAAAGGAAGTGGCGGAATAGTAAGAAGTATGGAGAGTAACAGAAGGTGTGGTTTCACAAACACACCTAACTACGTAAAACGGGTAACAGAAAGCAACCTTCCTCTTCATGATCATTTCAGTGGAATACGCAGGACAGAGTAACAATATCTGTACATTTCAAATGAAAGTTTCCTGCAGCTGGAGATGTGTCTGTAACTGCATTTACCTTGAGTCTGCTTCTCCACCCAGCTGTTTATGTTCACCCTGGCAACCTCTGCATTTGATATGAAGTCAACGGTCTCCAGCTGTGCCTGATAGAACTTCTTTGTGTCCTGAATGTATTTCTACAGATTCACAAAGACGGTGAAGGTTTAACTGTTCCCTGTGTTCTAGTCTGACTTTCATGTAAAAATGAGTTATTATTTCCAAGAGACAATAGATAATCTCATAATTAATGTTTTGGAGGAAAATCTAATTATTTTTATTCATATATCTTTTATCTTACTGGAAAACCCCATTGAAGTCAAAATCTCAGTCAGAAATCAAAATGGCAATAACATATAAGGATCATACTGTTGTGTGATGAGTCATGATTACTCTCTGCAATTTGTTTTGTCTTACTAACTGAGTGGTTCACAAGGGACCAACAAAACTAATAGAAAAAAGCCATTCAATAATGTAGAACAAAACTGCAATATGTTAACATGTTTTCTTTAAGCTGTTGGTGTTCCAGGAACAGCAAAAAAGCAGCAACAGAACTGTGTACTGAGAAAGGTATTATACAAAAGGTCAAAGTGCAATTTCTGGAAACAGCAATTGCAACAGACAACACACAAAGTGCAGAAAGAAATTGCTTTGCAGATTGAAACAGCTTCTGATTTTGTACAACTTTGAGTAATATGCTATATGCTACATGTATCATAGAAGTAATAGATGTAGTTTCCATTAAACTCTTGAAGGGGGGGGGGGGGGGGTGTGTGTCAAACCCAACTTGAACAATCCTGAAAGAATCTCTTGGTCCCATGTCTTATGTCCACTGGGCATATGTGCACTTACAAGTGTTTACAAGAACTGGCAACTTGAGTACAAAATGTAAGAAAGAAACATTAAACAAAGGACATTACCTCCTCAAAGTTGAAAGACTGCTCTCCATACAGGCGATTTGCCAGGCTCAGTGCATATGGGGCATCCTTTCTGTTGAGTTCAGACATCAGTTTGCTGAATACAGCATGAATGTCCTTGGCAGCTTTGTGAAGGTGGAGAGACTGGAGACAGGTGCATACAATATGTTGAGACACTGTAAAATGGTTTCCTTACAGAAAATGCAAGCAAGGCATAAAACTTTCAGTTTCTTCCCATTTAAAAAAAATATCTCACCAACATATCTAAATATATACAATACATATGCAAATCCAACTGAAATGAATCACTTTGATGATGCCATTTGCGATTTCTATTATAACAGACGTATCTTTAAGCACTATTTAAGCACTATGACACTTAACGTGATCAGACTGGGTCTTTATTGAATTCTAACAAGCCAAAGAACAAAAAAGGAGGATCATTTTAAAAAAGGAAAGAGGTCGTTTAATAAATTCAAAAATAAAGTGTCAGAGTTTGTCTTTTTTTTTGTTTTACCATTAACTTTATATTTATATTTAACCTTCCATTTATGTTAGCATTTTACTGCCATTTCTGTTGAGGTGTTGTTATGGGTCAATATATATATTTTAAAAAAATATTTTTAAATATTTTGTGTGATATACACCCAAACATAATAGGAAGGTTAAAGACATATTTTTATGTCTTTAAATGTTCAATACAAAAGTGCACAAACATTTGACAGTTGAGGGTAAAGCCAAACTCTACACTACCAAAGTAGTGAATTGGTTAAGCAGGAGACCAATATACCTCAGCCATAGGTCACCAGTCACCCAAACAGCATCCCCATGTTAACACAATGTAAAGGCATCCCATCCTTGTTGGTGGGATAATTCTAGCTGCAGTAACATTGTTTTATCACCTCAAACATATCCAGTTGATGTTGAGGCTTTTGCACTTGCTGTTCCAGTCCAGGGCTAGCTTCAGGTTTCTTTTCTTTCATAAAGCGAAGCACCTACAAAAACATCATCAACATATTTAACAGTGACACTGAGTTACAAGTACAGATCTTTTTTTTCTGGAAATTCAAATGACAGTGTGGGAATAGTCCTGTATACATAATACCAAGCTTTAGAACAATGTGGACTGAGCATATTTCTTGGGGGAAAAATGGCAACATTTGAGAGAGTATACATGATCTGAACAAAAATGTCTCCGACGTAAAAAAAGCCAAGTTACTCACGCATAGCCTACAGAGCGCTGTCTATAAGTCCTTAATTCCAACTTGCAAAAACTAGGCCTGCCTTTAAAAGTATCGATATCAAAATGTGGCCAAGTTACAACTAACAATATTGCCTATCGTAGCTCACACTGAATCAGAGTATCTGAATCAGAGTATTTCCACTATAAATTATTCTCATTTTACAGTTTGATGTGGAACATACAGTTTTCATACAGACCACATTCTCTTGAGATGGTGAAACACAGGGCCAAGTTGCATTAAATAATTTAGGAAAGTTTGGATAGCATTGTTCGGAATAGAGCTAGTTTATTTAGTGTGAGCTACGATAGGCAATATTGTTAGTTGTAACTTGGCCACATTTTGATATCAATGGCCTAGTTTTTGCAAGTTGGAATTAAGGACTTATAGACAGCGCTCTGTAGGCTATGCGTGAGTAACTTGGCTTTTTTTACGTCGGAGACGTTTTTGTTCGGATATCACTTATTTTTGGTAGCTAACTAATGATGAACAATGCATGAAGATAATGACATCGAGAGAGACATGCATACAGAATAGTACATGCATTCCAAATAAATGCATGCAGACATTCGCGTAACCATAACGCCCTCTACTGACGAGAATGATAACATTTCTCCTATTACCGATAGCCCACAATTACATTAAAAGAGTTTGTAGATTAGCTGTATTTAATGTCTAATGAAATACAATGAACAGCACCACCTGAACTATGGATCAAGAAGAAGCATTTAAATTAATTAACCAAGTCTATATGGAGACATGCATGCACAATAGGCTAGACGCAAACACATTGTAGCTGAAAGAAATATATACAGCCTAAAATATGGAAATACAGTTGTAAAATAGGCGTATTAGTATTCTATAGAAATAACATTAGGCTATTCAACACTGGCTTGTCGGATGCGTAACTCCAAGCTTCCATGTCTGGGCTACGAGCTGCCGAACTTCATAAGCACAGCATAATACCTTCACAGTTTTTTTCCCGGTAGTGTAGTCTAACGTTGTCTGCGGGAAATATTTTGGTACCATGTATCTAGGTTTAGTTTAGTTTTCTGTAGTGCAATGGATGTATATAAGGCATGTTGATTCGCTTCGTAGTAGCCTAGCTTGTACTTGCTTCCTGACTAGCAGCTGACTGACGTTTCTCTGGCAAAACTAACATTGGCTAACAAGCTTAATTGGACATCGCATATTTCCCAGGAATCCTAGCCAGCAGGAAAACAATAGATAGGCTACTACTAAGAAAGCAGCCTACCAGAGATTATTCTTCTGATTATTATTATAATGAAAAGTGTTTGCAGTAAGATACATTGTCTGCAGAGTAGCGTAGACTAGAGCAATGTTCGGAGGCTATAGTCATTTTTTTAAAGTGACTAACCATGAATCAGATATGTTTAGGGAATTGGAGGTTTATAAACCCGATCTCTCAAGGCATTGCAGCTTATAGTAGGCTATCGTCAATTCTTAATGTATAATCGTAAATTCTTAATTTTCCTAGTAGTTAATTTTATGGTGACATTGTATTATGTGTGAAAAGGATAAACTGAACAGTGCTGAAGTGAAGAAATGAATGTAGACATAATAAAGAAATGTTGGCCGAGGCGATCGTTGAAGGTTCGGTTTCCACCGTGAGTCAGACATGACCGCGGCGCAATGGACAGCACGCTCCACACAGACGAATATTTTTGTCGGCAATTGTGTGAGATTAAAACATGTAGCCAATGGCATTTTTACATTAATGGAAGAATGCGATGTTAACCAGATGATATTCTGCGTTGAAACTTTTTTCTTTGCTTGACAAATGGCCATGGGATGCCTGTTCCCATAACGTTAGCTAGCCTATTGCATTACTGTCGTGGTGTCCAGTGACTGAATTGTTTAACAGGCTACAAGTGAACAATTAATATTGTAAACGTGTCTTTGCCTTTGCAATAAAAAAACATTCTTGCATGAGAAAACCAGAACATGTGCACACTGTTTGAGTCCAAAATGAAATTACACTTTTATATCAACCAGGCGAGGTACGAACCCACATCACTCGCAATACTAAGGCTTGACGCTAACCAGAAGACCAAAGGGGTAAAGTCACGTGATATAGGCCATTTGTCAGTGTCGGTCTGACATTCACCATGTTGCTGTAGTACAAGTGAAATAGGCTACAAGTGAAACATTGAACAGTTAATATTGGAAACGTCTTTTGCCTTTTTTTTCCGGTAGTGTAGAACGTTACCTGCGGGAAATGTTTTGGTACCGGACAGCTAGGTTTAGTTTAGTTTTCTGTAGTGTAATGAATGTAGGCTATAAGGCATGTTGATTCACTTCGTAGTAGCCTAGCTTGTATCTGCTTCCTGACTAGAAGCAGACTGACGTTTCTCTGGCAACAGTAACGTTGGCTAACAAGCTTAATTGGACAATGCATATTTCCCAGGAATCTTAGCCAGAAAGAAACAATAGATACTACTAAGAAAGTACATACCAGAGATTCTTCTGATATGTTTGGGGAATTGGCAGTTTATAAATCCGATCTCTTAAAAGTTTGCAGTTTATAGGAGGCTATTATCAATTCTTAATGTAGGCTATTATCGTAAACTCTTAATTTTCCTAGTAGTTAATTTTATGGTGACATTGTGTTATGTGTGAAAAGGATAAAGTGAACAGAGCTGAATTGAAGAAATTAATGAATAAAGAAATGTTGGCCGAGGCAAGGCTACGTTGAGGTTCGGTTTCCACAGTCAGTCATGACCGCAAGAGCAGAGCGTAACACCCTCCCCAAACCAGACAAGAGCGAGCATCCGGTTTGGGGAGGGTGTGATATGGTACAAGTGAAAAATTGAACAGTTAATATTGGAAACCTCTTTTGCCTTTGCAATAAAAATACATGAATGTGTTAATGTGGAAATAATAACAGTCTAATAAATGAAAAGTACTGAACAGTTGCACATTGTTGTTGTGGAAAATAAGCATGTGCCCTGCTGGGCTCGAACCCACAATCCTCTGCATGAGAGACAGCAACTCTAACCATTAGTCCACAGTAGCTTCTTGGAAAGCAAGAAGCCATTAGCTATATTAACATTAAAAAACATTAGTATGAAGTGTTTTTATTGGGCGATAAGCTTGATGAGCAGATATACGGACCATACCCTCAAAGAATAATTCTCCCCATTGGATAACATCGCGACGGAGGCAGGCAGTTTGGCAGGAAAAATAGGAAGAAGAAGAAGACGAAGAAGCAGAAGAGGAAGGAGAAAAAACGGCAAAATAACCCAAGTTCGAGGCTTTATTGTGTGGATGTGTGAAGTTGTATCTGAATGCTGTTGGTCACATGAGGTCAGAACATACAGAAGTTAATGTTTTTAAGGGCTGAGAGTCTATGGTCATTGTGGTTACTTCTGTAGGAAACACTGAAAAGTGCCAAACTCGGTGCTGTATAGGTATGGGGCATGCCCCGCCAAGCCGTAACTTGGCGGATGGCATATCTGCCATCCCAATCTAAAGAAGGTGAAAATGTTAAAATATGGTGATGTATTTTGTGGTAAGTAGTCGAAAGAACCTGGAAGTGATACAAATAAGTAATGAATTGTGATAAACGCACACAAAGGTAATGTCAATCATCTGAGATAGTATTGTTAGGTCATGACAGTGTTGTAGAGGAAGGCATTGTGATGTCATTATAAGCAGTGTAATATGTTGCAGCATCCACATTCTATTGCATCAGTTTTCAAAATGTGCCCATTGACTCCCATTAATTTTTTTGGCGATAAAAGGTCAATTATCTGAAAAAGCGTATATGGTATAAAGGTAAAAAGCAATAGCAACCTGGAGGGTGTATAAAGGTACAGTTGAAATCAAAAGTTTAAATACACCTTAGCCAAATCAATTTAAACTCAGTTTTTCACAATTCCTGACATTTAATCCTAGTAAACATTCCCTGTCTTAGGTCAGTTAGGATCTAAAACTTTATTTTAATTTTGAATGTGAAATGTCAGAATAATAGTAGAGAGAATTATTTATTTCAGCTTTAATTTCTTTCATCACATTCCCAGTGGTTCTGAAGTTTACATACAGTCTGTTAGTATTTGGTAGCATTGCCTTTAAATTGTTTAACTTGGGTCAAACGTTTCGGGTAGCCTTCCACAAGCTTCTCACAATAAGTTACTGGAATTTTGGCCCATTCCTCCTGACAGAACTGGTGTAACTGAGTCAGGTTTGTAGGCCTCCTTGCTCGCACATGCTTTTTCAGTTCTGCCCACAAATCTTTGATTGGATTGAGGTCAGAACTTTGTGATGGCCACTCCAATACCTTGACTTTGTTGTCCTTAAGCCATTTTGGAAGTATGCTTTAGTTGATTGTCCATTTGGCAGAGCCATTTGCGACCAAGCTTTAACTTCCTGGCTGATGTCTTGAGATGTTGCTTCAATATATCCACATAATTTTCCTTCCTCATGATGCCATCTATTTTATGAAGTGCACCAAGCCCTCCTGCAGCAAAGCACCCCTACAACATGATGCTGCCACCCCCGTGCTTCACGATTGGGATGGTATTCTTCGGCTTGCAAGCCTCACCCTTTTTCCTCCAAACATAACAATGGTCATTATGGCCAAACAGTTAAATTTTTGTTTCATCAGACCAGAGGACATTTCTCCAAAAAGTAAGATCTTTGTCCCCATGTGCAGTTGCAAACTGTGGTCTGGCTTTTTTATGGCAGTTTTGGAGTAGTGGCTTCTTCCTTGCTGAGCAGCCTTTCAGGTTATGTCGATATAGGACTCGTTTTACTGTGGATATAGATACTTTTGTACCTGTTCCCTCCAGCATCTTCACAAGGTCCTTTGCTGGAATTGATTTGCACTTTTTGCACCAAAGCACCTCTAGGAGAAAGAACGCATCTCCTTCCTGAGCGGTATGACGGCTGCGTCATCCCATGGTATTTATATTTGCATACTATTGTTTGTACAGACAAACGTGGTACCTTCAGGCATTTGAAAATCAAGGATGAACCAGACTTGTGGAGGTCCACAATTTTCTTTCTTGGCTGATTTATTTTGATTTTCCCATGATGTCAAGCAAAGAGGCACTGAGTTTGAAGGTAGGCCTTAAAATACATCCACAGGTACACCTCCAGTAATGACTCAAATGATGTCATTAGCCTATCATAAGTTTCTAAAGCCATGACATCATTTTCTGGAATTTTTCAAGCTGTTTAAAGGCACAGTCAACTTAGTGTATGTAAACTTCTGACCCACTGGAATTGTCATATAGTGAATTAAAAGTTAAATAATCTGTCTGTAAACAAGTGTTGGAAAAATTACTTGTGTCATGCACAAAGTAGATGTCCTAACTGACTTGCCACACTATAGTTTGCTAACATGACATCTGTGGAGTGGTTAAAAATTTGTTTTAATGACTTCAACCTAAGTGTATTTAAACTTCCGACTTCAACTGTATAATATGAGGTATGAATGGTGTCGATGATGTGAATAGTGTCGGACGAGGTTCTCAAAAAGCGCTGGAATAATAATAAGTATGGTGAATAACAAAAGGTGTGGTTTCACAACCACACCTAATACGTATGGTGAATAACAATAGGTGAGGTTTCACAACCACACCTAATTAAACATTTTAGATATCTCGGCTCAATTAGAAGCAGACTGATTGTAGACTTTAATCATTTTCCCATAATATGTGTACAAATGAAAGGCCAATATTCCAGCCTAAAAGGTCAGATATTTACAAAATGATGAAAAGGCAATGACAAAGTATGTCTAACACCACAAAATGTACCTAACCTTTAAATGTGACAGAATCTTAAGGAGGTGAGCATACGATTAAAACAGACAGGTTTATGAGTGCATCTATGCTTTATTTAAACAAAAGCATTGGCTATGATTGAATTCACAGAACATTACTTGCATTAAAATGTATTTATTTTTTAAAATAAGTTTGTTTTTTTAATAATGTGGCAAAAAAAAAAATGTGGCAAAACAGTTTTATTTCATAAGATGTCCATAAAAATAACACATTCAGTAAGTCTCCTCAATGGATGATCCCTACCAAAATGTCTGTTACACTGAGGTTGCTGAGATACTGTAAAAATACACCCTTACACAGAATGTAACTGTATCAATGCAGTTGTGGTGTGCTGGGATGTCTGAGAGTGGCACTGTGCCTGGGTGAACTCACCTCGGCCATCTCTGTAGCTGTGTTCCCCCAGGCCCCCATGTACACCATGGCCAGAGCAGAGGAGATGCTGATTGGTGAGTAGAAGATGTTTTCCGTTTTCTTTTTCTCAGTTATGTTCTTAAACAGGTCCAGGGAGAACTTGGTATTTGAAGCAACCAGTGACTCCATTGTTGGTTTCCTGGGAGGCACGCATTTCAGAATGGCATTCATCATTCAATAGGGACAACATGTAATTTTGCTGCAGTTGAATAGTATGTAAAATGCTGGAAAACTATGGCTACACATGGACACATACTCTTTAATTTCAATAGACCTATATTACTGTATTTCATTACATAGAAAGTTTGGAGTGGGACTATTTGAAAAAGCTACAGTAATATTTCACCCAAATCAGTTCTGCAGGTTCTGCGGGACTTGTTCTGTGCTACCGAGCCTGAGGCTAAGCTGTGTCTGCAGGTGTGACCCTTGATCAAAGAGAAAATTAGGGACAAAGTGTCCACTTTCACTCCCTTTTTGGCCTATCCTCCTCTACTTTCGAAACCAATGGTTTGACAATTGTAAATGGTAAAAACAATATATGGGTCTTGTTGTAATCACAAAGACTTGCTCTATAACATGGCTCATGGTTGCATACTTTGACTTAATTATCTGCATTAATTTAAGACACAAATATTAAGACAAAAATTAATAATCTAATTATCGCAAAAGTACTTTTTAAAGATTTTGCTCAATTTTACAGATGTTCTATACAGTCCGCTATATACACATGCCAATATACAGAGTTGGATCTCTTGTACTTTTTGTTTTCCAGTACTTTTACAATGGGTGGTTGACTGGTTTAAAGCAGGGGTGCATAGCTTTGGTCCTGGTTTTTATTCCAACAAATTACCCTAGTTTTTGTTTTCTGATAGCTCTGTAAACTACGCTGGTTCACTCCTATACTTGAGCACAGTAACATCTTTAGGATACACTTGCAGTCTACAACTGTAGTTGAGGCTCATACAAATGTCAGCTCAAGATATGATTGGGCTAATATAAGTAATTAAGCACAGAAGCTGGCCCTTTGGTTTGTCTATCTTTGTTTCATTGTCTTTTGTAAACAATATCTGTAAGGGGATTCTACGCATTGGCAAATTGAAAAGAAAATTGGGAAAACACCCCCACACCCAACACCATTGGCTGACTATAACATGATAAAAAAAGAATCTTGAATGTAACACACAAGCTTGCATAAATTGGTTACTAGCCTATATAATGTAACTGTATGGCTATCGCATAAAGATGGGGGAATCATAATGGGCAGTGACAATTTTTTTATTTTTTGTTGGTAACTTTGTTTAGCTAAAGTTACAGTAAGAAACCAGCAAGACCTTAGCAATTGTCTAGTAGGATTACTACTGGAAAGTGCATAGTCATTGTTAGATTGCTAGCTAGCTGCTAGCTGATATCATTACACTATTAAGTTAAGATGCAATTGTCTGTCAAAGATCTGTCTAAAGAACATTTCACTGAAAGTTGACGCAAGTTTAAAGTGGTCGAATACTCACTCAGTGTTCCTGTCGTAGTGGTGTGTCAAATTCCCGTCAATCAGAGATGTGTGCGAAGCTTACTTCGTGGAAAAAGTACTTCTCAGCTAGGCATGCCCAAATCAGAGAGTGTATGATCTCCACAGAACTACATACACTGAGCTTGAAAGACCGCCTACATGGAAATCAGTCTTTCGAGTTTTTCAAGGTAAGGCTGTGTTGCTTTATAATGTGCCTTCCACACACAGGCAGTGAAGGGGAAGTAGGCTACACTGTGTGTTTCAAAGCACTTAAAACACAGTTAGTATTAGGCTATGCACCAAACTATGAGACTTGTTCTGCATAGATGATATGATGATCGGAAAATACACTCACCGGCACTTAGGTACACCTGCTTCTTAACACAAATGGCGTGCTCCTCCAAACAGCAAATCATATAACTGCAAATCAATATATAAAGCATGCATGCCTGCATGGTGACAAGGTTTGTTTTTTTGTTTGACCAAACATTAGAATGGGCAAGATGTGTGATCTAAGTGGCTTTGACCATGATTGTTGCTGCCAGATGTGGTGGTTCCAGCATCTCAGAAACAGCAGCCATCCGGGGATTTTCACACAATAAAGACTTTGCTTTATTGTGCTCCACCCACCAGCCTCAGCAAAGAGGCTGAAAACCGAATACCGATTTTGGGTATACCGATGAACGGCTTCCCATTCGATAATCACAACCAGTCATCACAATGTTCATATATACAAAAACACAAAATGCAGTCAAACATCATTGCTGCATAAAAGAAAGAAAAATTCTCCAGGAAGGTTTCTTCCATCATGGCTAGTACAGGCAGGTCAAAATACTTATAGACAAAGATCCACACTTCAAGGAGCTTCTGAATGCCTTCTGCTAATCCATTGGCATGCCGCATGACCATCTACACTGGCTGCGAGGTACCTTCGCACCACCTGGCTGGTGCGAAGGGGAGCTGCAGCTCTCTGTGAAGCGCGGTCACAGTGAAGCGCTGAATGACGGCTTCTGCAGGCCCAGGGAAGGGGTTCCAAAGGTGGTAAGGAGCGGACTGGGGTTCGGGACCTGCTTCAGTGTGTTTCCACCAGCTAATGATTCATGGAGGGCCACGGAGACGTAGGCCACCACTCCCAGCTATATTTCAGCTACACACTCACACTCACGTCCCCGCATCCACACTTTTATCACATTACATTACATTACAGGCATTTAGCAGACGCTCTTATCCAGAGCGACTTACACAACTTTGTTAGCATTTTTTACATATTATCCATTTATACAGCTGGATATATACTGAAGCAATTCAGGTTAAGTACCTTGCTCAAGGGTACAACTGCAGTGTCCTACCTGGGAATCGAACCTGCAACCTTTCAGTTACAAGGCCAGTTCCTTAACCATTATACTACACTGCCGCCCATACACTTTGTATGTCATCATAAGATGTAGTGTCTTAAGGTAAGAATTCTGCAAGTCAGTTTAGCACTTTGCGTTAATGGTTTTACACTTTGTATGTCAGCATAGGATGTAGTGTCTTAGAGTATGAATTTTGAAAGTCAGTTTGGCACTTTGCATTTTGAGTTTTGTACATTGAAATTCTGCTGTGCAAAATGAGTCAAAGCAATCGTAAAAAACTGTAATAAGATGTGAGTGGGATCTTAAAAACATGCATAGTTTGATTTCAAAGACATATTAAGGGGGACTGAATTAGTCTACGGGGAAATTTCAAAAGGGTTTTAGTCGCGGTAATGAAGGATGAAATGCACCCAGGGGCGCCCGCAGGATTTCTTCCCGGGTTACGCAACAGAGTAGGCCAAGCCATAGGCTACATGAAAACAAAGCCACTACTTTGGTCTAACGTTACAACGTAATTTACCGATATATTTTGCACTCATAAGGTCGCATATTACAAGAAGTTCTAACGTAGGAGTAGGCCTAGCCTACGTTAAAGTCTGATCTTTCATCACCAAAACCGGAGAGACGTACTTCAAAATAGAATGGAAATGTTGCGCGCAAAAAGATGTTACGTGACTTACAGTAGCCTGATATTTCATCAGGAAAACCAGAGACCTCACAATAGAATGGAAATGTTGTGCGCAACAAGCTGTTACGCGACTTACAGCACAGTTAATGTTAACACAATGAAAACACTTCTGACAAGTCAATGTAACTATCGAACATGCTCAACAAAATGTATTCACTGCTTAAATTTCTAATAAAATATTATATGCACGCCAATTGTGTGTGTGTGTGTGTGTGTGTGTTAGAGAGAGCAAGAGCACGAGCAAGAGCAAGAGCAAGAGCAAGTCACTGCAAATAAAAGAACATTTTGGTGGGTAGCTCGTGTCCCGGTGGGGCTAACTCATCCTCAGCTGAGGACTGGTTCTCCGAAAGCTGATTCTCCGAATTGTTATTTTCATTCTTTTTCAGACTCAACAGTTCCACAATGCTGAGCTGCTTTTAGGCTAGTGACAATGCCCCCAAAATTTGGAGATACCCCTCCCGGAGGTAGAACAAAAGCCAACAATGTTTTTTCCTCATCTTTAAGGTCTCCCATATATGAAATGGATTCTTGGCAAAAAATATTTTGGTGCAAAAATGGTTAAATTGATAGATATTGTTATACACCCCAAAACAAAAAAAGAACAAAAATCTAGCCTGGCCATATGGGAGTTGACACATTTAAACTCATGTAGATTAATAATACAAGCTCTGAGAGCTTTCAAACTTTACATGCTATCAGTCAGGAAGTTGCTTAACATATTGGGGGGAAAATTATGTGATTATCTTGAGGAATGTAGGAAATATAGCGCTCTGAACACATAACTAAAATAAGCGGAAATGTAAAAAATCAATATATATACAGAATGTTCTCATTTACTTTGTAGTAACTCTGCCATGGATTGTGATAGAAACACCTATGATGGCTTGCTGGAAAGGTGTGGTTGTACTGAATCCAGCAATGTCACATGTGTAAGTGTACCTTGCATAGTCAGGGAGTTACATCCCCAAATGTATGAGGTGTCCCAAACGAAAGAAAACAAAACATTGACATACTAACTGTATCATTATCAGGGGTGAGAAGAACATTGACACATTCAACTCAAGCAGAAGCAATGATACTATAGAGGAAATTCACTTGATTAAAAGTAAATTAAAGGTGATATTTACAACTTTTTCATCAAAACTAATAATTTTTCAAAAATAATACATCCACAGAACGTATAGAGGGGTGTAGAATAAAAGTATTAATTGTACTGAAAAAAAATATTATAGTATAGAAATAATTGTTTTATAAATTTTGACGGGTCCAAAATATATAAATATTTACATTTGGTTACGTCGACAAGAAATGCTCTCGAATGCTCTCTGCGCTAATAGCATAAGTACGTTGATTTATACATACAATCCCCCCCCCCTCCCCACACACACACACACGCACAATGTACAGAAATTGGTTTATTCTGCAGTCTTCATAAAATACATGCAAATCCAACTAAAGTATAATGTATGCTACTCCAGTGAAAAACATACTAATATGTAATTGATTTAGCTTGCCTGGCTGAGGTAAGCCAAGCCACATCCACCTGATGCTCCTCATCACAGCAAATCAATCAACTGCATCAAGTCTGTTTGAGTTGATGTGCTCTTGGCTACTGTTAGGCTACTGTTTGGATCCAGCTGCAGCTATATCATTGTCTTCATGGATATCTTCACAACCTAACAGGTAAATCATTTCAAATATTATGTGATGTGAAAATGCTGATCAATGATGAGGAACTAATCAATATTGCAAGTGGTCAGGTTGCATCTGAGAAAGTTGCAAAAGAGCTCTCAAGCTTCCTGCAAGATGGTGCAAAGCAGAATGACATATTTATTGAACAACGCCTGGCAAAATCCAAAAGAACCAAGAGCTTCTGGGAGACCGATAAAAGAAAACAGTGTGCAACCTTCAAAGACATGAAAGCATCATTTGGAGTCAGTATATCTAGAAAGGTTCACATGGACTCAGATGTCCTCTTTCGAAGGTTACTTGCTGTCTCCAAGCAAAGAGAGGTGTCCTTGGAGACAGTGATGTCCCATGAACTCGCTGCTGTCCCCCCCTCTTTGTTTTATGATGATGGAAGCATGAGGAAGACAACGAAAGCTGACCTTGCTAAGAAACTGGAGGCTGTAGCTGAAGAGATACAGCAGCTGCCTAATGTTGCAGAACCATCAGCATACATCATCGATGGCATGGCTCTTCTACAGAGTCTCAATGACTCAGGCTTTCAGACATTCAATGACCTGGCCGAGTGTGTCTGGAAAAAGATCACAACGCTAATGGGAAAGGAATGCATCAACTGTGTTGCTATAGTGTTTGACCGATATGACCATCACAACTCAATCAAAGACCTTGAAAGGCAAAGAAGAGGCACCATCCAAACCGGCAGATCAACCCATGTTATCACAGGAAAATCAAATGTTCCAAACTACAGGAAATACCTGAGGATCAGTGGGAACAAGGCTGCTCTATGTAGTTTTGTCAGCAACTACATAACCAATACAGGGCCACAGAGAATCTCTTCAGAGAACACAATAATCTTGGCTGGTGGCTTCACAAATGGTGAAGAGGTCAAGATGGTGAGCAAGTCAGGCATTGACTGCTTGACAGATCTGTATAGTGACCAGGAGGAGGCAGACACAAGATTGGTGTTACATGCAACACACCTTGCACAGTCACATTCTCGTCTCATTGTTAAATGTGATGATACAGATGTACTGGTTTTGCTTGTGTACTATTCCAGCAAAGGGATGTTTGGATCCTCAATGGTGTACATGCATTCTGGACATGGCCCAAAGGAAAGATTTGTACCAGTCTGTTCCATCGTTCAGAAGCTTGGCGCAGCACTGTGTGAATGTTTACCTGCATGCCATGCCATCACAGGCTGTGATACCACAAGCAGCTTGTACAGAATTGGGAAGACTACTGCTTTCACAAGACTGAAGACACATCTGAGCGAATTAAAAGAAATGGCTAATTTTGGACTCTCTGGAAGCATAGAGGAGGCTTTTCCAGTGGCAAGACAGTATGCCCTCCTGCTGTATGGCCAAAGGAAAAAGGAGAATGGGAATCCTTGCACCAACCTGGATGAGCTGAGGTACACGCTTGCATCTACAACGGATTCATCAGCTGCAACTCTACCCCCAACAGAAGATGCTTTCCAGCAACATGTGTTAAGAGCCTTGTATCAAACAGCTGTGTGGCGTCACAGCCATTTGGCCAAGCCACATCTTTGGAACCCAGTTGGTAAAGGATGGAGACTCAGAGAAGATGGGTCCATTGAACCTGTGATGTTCCAGAAAGCACCTGCACCTAAGGAAGTCCGAGACATCACCCACCTATACTGTAAAGACGGAAACTGCAGTGATGCCAGCAAATGCCAATGTCTATCAGTGGGCTTGGCATGCACTGAGTTTTGCTCTTGCTCTTTCCCTGACTGCCCAAATGTGACCCATTTTGCCATGGATGATCATGTGGATGAGTGACGGTGATGTCTGCAGTAGATTGCAATGCTAATGAAAAGTCAACAGAGATAACAAAATTCACAGCTTTTTCATCCATAGAATTAAAGCATCTCCTTTATACATAATTTGTTATAACAAGTTTATTTGAACCAGTAGCTAACATTATTTTGCATTCTATAGTAGTGATTTGGCCAAAAAGAAACTGAAGTGGATGAAAATATTACAATAAATGTGTTCAATTTCAATCTGATTCAATTGTATCTTTGTTTCCATATATCATATATTCCATAATGAAAAATATCATATATTCACATTGTAGATCAACTTTTTCCTCAAATGACTTTTTGCAGTAAAGACACTGACAATGTTTTTTGGAGTTTCATTATATCAATGTTTGATTTTCTTTCCTTTGGGACACTGCATACATTTAGTGATGTCACTCCCTGAATATGCAAGCTATAGTTACACATGTGGTATTGCTGGATTCAGTTACTTTTAATCAAGTGAATTTCCTCTATAGTATCATTGCTTCTGCTTGAGTTGAATGTGTCAATGTTCTTCTCGCCCCTGATAATGATACAGTTATTATGGCAATGTTTTGTTTTCTTTCGTTTGGGACATCTCATACATTTGGGGATGTAACTCCCTGACTATGCAAGGTACACTTACATTGTGTGTGTGTGTGTGTGTGTGTGTGTGTGGGTGGGGGTGGGGGTAGGGGGGGGTATTAAATACATTTAAAGGTGATATTTGCAAGTTTAATTACTCCCGGCCAGTAGGTGTCGCACTCATACTCGCCCGCTCTCGTTCCAACGTTCAATTGTAGTGGTTGCCAGGTAACTTGGCCAAATATCTTTATACATCCATGCAAATACCCGATTGGACAGAGAGATGTCAAGCGAGGAGTCTTTCGTGGTATATCCTCCGCAGAGCTACGATCTGGCAACCCCTGAGCTCCGCCTCACGTGATATCAACGTCCTTATGCTATTAGCGCAGAGAGCTACGAGAGCATTTCTTGTCGACGTAACCAACGTAACCAGATGTAAATATTTATATGTTTTGGACCCGTCAAAATTTATAAAACAATTATTTCTATACTATAATATTTTTTTTTCAGTACAATTAATACTTTTATTCTACACCCCTCTATACGTTCTGTGGATGTATTATTTTTGAAAAATTATTCGTTTTGATGAAAAAGTTGTAAATATCACCTTTAATTTACTTTTAATCAAGTGAATTTCCTCTATAGTATCATTGCTTCTGCTTGAGTTGAATGTGTCAATGTTCTTCTCACCCCTGATAATGATACAGTTAGTATGTCAATGTTTTGTTTTCTTTCGTTTGGGACACCTCATACATTTGGGGATGTAACTCCCTGACTATGCAAGGTACACTTACACATGTGACATTGCTGGATTCAGTACAACCACACCTTTCCAGCAAGCCATCATAGGTGTTTCTATCACAATCCATGGCAGAGTTACTACAAAGTAAATGAGAACATTCTGTATATATATTGATTTTTTACATTTCCGCTTATTTTAGTTATGTGTTCAGAGCGCTATATTTCCTACATTCCTCAAGATAATCACATAATTTCCCCCCCAATATGTTAAGCAACTTCCTGACTGATAGCATGTAAAGTTTGAAAGCTCTCAGAGCTTGTATTATTAATCTACATGAGTTTAAATGTGTCAACTCCCATACGGCCAGGCTAGATTTTTGTTCTTTTTTTGTTTTGGGGTGTATAACAATATCTATCAATTTAACCATTTTTGCACCAAAATATTTTTTGCCAAGAATCCATTTCATATATGGGAGACCTTAAAGATGAGGAAAAACATTATTGGCTTTTGTTCTACCTCCGGGAGGGGTATCTCAAAAACTAAAGCCCTTTTTGACAATTAGTCACTAGGCTATTTCTTTTCTTTGACATATTTGGCTAACGTCAATTACTGTATTCGTTTAAGTTAGTTATCTTGACTGACAAGTAAAAAGGCAACTCTAAACTTTTCCCGGTCTAAAGAAAAAGGTGGTCATCCAATCACTTTCAACTGTGTCTTCCAATCACTTTCAAATGTTTGAAATATGCAAAACTTGGAAAATACAATAACCAGGCAATACAACGAAGACAATAAGCAAATATCATTCCTCAACATTGTAGAAACAGAGACGGAAAGACAATTCAAGTCAGTTTTAATGGAAATACTAATTTTGCTGTTGTTGCTAAGGTACGCAGACTGCACCTACTACCTATTACCTACTACCTATGCCTACTACCTATTACCACACAGCGCTTCTCTCCTGGGCACTCAAATTAGTACCGCCCTGTAGCTGCGATGTCATATCCTGGCTCCGCACAGCATGTAGTCAATACCAAACGATAGTACCTGGATCTCGCGAGAATCACCTTTCTGCTCCAGTAGCATCATAGAAGTTAATATATATTTCTATGAGTAGCATCCATCTGCAGACCCGCAGACCTGGCCTCATTCGTGATCGGCCTCAATCGTGATCGGCCCATAGAACTATATATATTTCTATGGATCGGCCTCATTCGTGATTACAGGAAGTTCGCAAGAGTGCGCAAGTGCGCATGCGCTTACAAGACGAAGATAAAAAAACAGAAAGAGCATAAAGCCACACTGAAATAAAACAATCGCTCGTAATTAATGGAACCTTCTGAATTTCAAAAGCAATGCTATCTAGCCTACTGAGTGAAAGTCTGAGAGTTATTCAGCTGAAGTTCGCTCGGTTGCCAGTTAGTGATCAACTATTAGTGTTAGCTATTACGTGTTACGTGATTTATTGTTGTAATTAAAGAAAAAAAAAGTCGGTAACACTTTGCAATAATGTTAGGCTACATGAATTGACATTAACTAATGTAGCTATGTTGTTGCTAACATTAATTAATGATGTACAAATCCATTAACAAAGCATTCGATTAACTTTTCATTATTTCGTACCCTTATTGAAAGTACAAACCTTTAGCTAATGTATTTGTTTCTGTATGCACTTATTGTATGTCGCTTTGGATAAAAGCGTCTGCTAAATGACTGTAATGTAATTTGTCAACCGGTAACTAACTAATGGTAATTAAGTTTAGCCCATGATAATGGACTTAATTTATCATTAGTTAATGCTACAATCTTAATCGAATTCCGCCTCACTACTGCTGCTGTTGTTTTGGTCAGACGTGTAGCGTACCGAACCCGGTTATCGGGCGGAAACCAGACATTTTTGTGATCAACATACGATACTGATATTATTCGGGCACATACCATTGAACATATTATATTTATTAGGTTCACAAAACGATAAGCTAACTTTTAAGCCAATAACCATGTAGATGTGACCGGTAGTTTTTTTTGTTTTAACGTCTTTTAGATGAGAAAGTACTGTCAAAAAAGGGGCGCCCTTTATCGGGCGGCTCTTGTAGTGCATAAACAAGCTCACGAATATTGTTGTTTTAATAATCAATTAATAGTTTATTTCATCAAGAAAGATACCGTTTGAATAACCAATATGTTGGCAAAATAGCTGGCTAACTGGATAGTTTACCTGGCAGTCCGAAAGATGTCAATATTGGGTTTATTTCTTCACAATACGATAAACTAAGTTTTAAGCCAATATTAAACATGTAAGTTAGACGTGACCGGTAGTTTTTTGTTTTAACGTCTTTTAGTTTAGATGAGACAGTAATGTCAAAAAAGGGGAGACAACTATCGTTTATTGGCTTAAAAGAGATTTATTTCTTTACAAAAACGATGTTAACTTTTAAGCCAATAACGTGTTTTTTTTTTTCGTTTTAACGTCTTTAAGATGAGACGAGACTGCCAAAGAAAGGGCGCCCATTATCGGGCGGCTGTTGTAATCCATAAACAAGCTCATGATTATTGTTGTTTTAAGAATCAGTTAGGCTACTAGTTTATTTCATCAAGAAAGATACCGTTTGAATAACCAATATATTGGCTATCTAGCTAAAGTTTTAGCGACATTTTATTTAATTAAATCCCCCGAAGTAAACAAGACTATGCAGTGTAGTACACCAGCGCAGAAGTAGAATCAGATTTCGGACATTTTTTTCACATAGGGGGCGTGATAAAAAGGCTCATAAAATGTGTAAATATCGTTAAATATTCATGAAAATGAGCGGATACATACCTTGTTTGGTTTGAAGTGGGTGGGAAATACTGGTTTTCTTTTTTTTCGTTGGCAAATCAGCTCTCGAGGAAGTTCAAACATGGTTGAACGAGGACGTGCCCGATAAAGGGCGCCCTGTAGCTATATACGTGGTCTAGCTAGCTAATCATTTTCTTAGCTAGAAAACATCATGTCAGCTTCTGAATCAACTTCGGATGAGCCACCGAGGACGAAACGTTGTTGTCAGTAGCTCGTGTTGTACTATTCAGCTAAACACAGCGCGGCGCAGACATTACGGATTGTAGCCTACTGTTAATAAACAGTTGACAAATACATTTAACTAATGGTTTGTCATTTCAGACCATTTGTTAATGTTTGAAAATACTTCAATAATATTTGTACATCATTAATTCATATGAACAACTACATTAGTTAATGCCAATTCATGTAACCTTATTGTAAAGTGTTAGCTACCAGATAGGCCAGTCTTTGGTAGTCAAACCAAGGGCTCTGTTCTACCCTCTATTGTCAAACTTTCCGCCTGACTGCTATTGTTCTACCAGTGATGAACAACTATTGCTGATTTTAACATACTCCTGATGTAGAGTATCGATTTCTCGTGTCTCTTTTTTCCAGCCTCACATTCAGTGTGTGCCGAACAACCTCTCTCCAGAGCCACCTTATTTCCATCATTCATATATTCATCATTCATGTCCTTGCTGTTACAGGACTGCTATAAATAAACTAAAACTTTTTGATCCACTACTACCCTTGTTATCTATTGTCCCTTTTGTGTTCAGTCACCAGCCCTGGCCTTAACAATCCTGGATAGGATTCATTCTTCCACAATTTTTTAAAAGTAATGAATAGAGCAAATTAGACTTTTTTAATATACAATGAACAAAATTTATCTAAAAGAGAAAATAGCTTGATCCATAATGAAACCAGAATGAGTACACTGGATCATTAGCATAGCCTATCTATACAAATTTTTTATGTGAAATGGCAACAAATTGGATAAATTAAATAACCTTAGTCACTACAAGCAAAATATTGGGGAAATAGGATTAAAGCTGCAGTAGGCAAGTTTGAAAATACAGAAGGCTAAAAGACTTCCCTTTTGCTCTCCTCCCTCCAATCTCTATTCTAAGCCCCGCCCACCAAATTTTGCTCTGTGCACATGCAGAGACGGAGGGGTTTATTCTACAGGGAGGATATTTTGTTTGTAGATAGTTGCCCTGATTGGAGCTCTCTCGAACCAGGGCCTGAAGGTGGTCATCCAAGGCCAAACGATGGGCCAGCTGCCCGTCATCCCTGGCCCCGGGCAGCAGCTCAAGCTGGCGGCCATGCCCAGTGGAATGAGAACCTGTGTCATGAGGCCATCAGCGGCCTGTCCCGGTTGTGAAGTAGGACTGCTATCTGGTGACCTCATCAGCAAATTTTCTTCCTTAGCATACAACTATGCATAAAATGTTATAGTTTATCAGAGTTTGTTTGGATCTGTCCCATAGTGTTTTAAATCACCTCTTGATACCATGCATGCTTTTCTGGCACACCATTCAGGGTAATTACACTGTTTTGATTGGTATGTGTACAGTATATGAGCTTATTTCAAATGCCTTGGATCAAATTTTTAAAACTATTTTATGCTCATTTGCATTTCTCCACTGAATCGATATTTTGAGACGAATGGAGATGTTTAACAAAAAAGGCCAAAATCGACTCAATCGAATTGAGAGAATGTGATTATTACATTACATTATTGGTGGGCAGTCTTTATGGGATGAGACCTACAATGATCCTGATCTAGGGCTGGAAATTAAGGAACCATTAAGATAAAGCAAATGTTGAATTTGAGTTATGTCATCAATGGACCTCTTGTAAATATGTCATACAGATCATTAGCCTGGATTTAATATCATTAAACATATCTGATGCACCCTTGTTTCCCACTCTTAATCCATATAGTTAATGTTGTATTGCCTTTTTCATTAATTGCAGCTTTAAACTAAATGCCCCATTGTGGCTTTTTAGCCAATCAAGCATGCGTCTAGCTTGCTGTCAAACACAATACTCCCTTATACAAGGTTTTTGAGTGTAGGCTACGTGAGGAATATGTAAGAAAGAATGATACTTGAGTCAGTAATTTACATTTTTATTAAGAGACAATTCAATTAATGTAACATTATTGCAAAGTGTTAGCGACTTTTTTGTTTTCTTTTATTACAACAATAAAGCACGTAACACGTCATAGCTAACACTAATGGCTCATAGCTGTTTCGACAATCTGAAGCCGAGCCAACACGCACCATTCACATAAAAATGAGTACATTTTAGCATATTATCACTAACTGGCAACCGAGGGAACTTCAGCTGAATAACTCTCAAACTTTCACTCAGTAGGCTAGATACCATTGCTTTTGAAATTCAGAAGGTTCTATTAATTACGAGCGACTGTTTTATTTCAGTGTGGCTTTACCTGCACGCTGCTCTTTCTGTTTTTTTCCCCTTCGTCTTGTAAGCGCATGCGCACTTGCGAACTTCCTGTAATCACGAATGAGGCCGATCACGATTGAGGCCGATCACGAGTGAGGCCAGTCTGCGGGTCTGCAGATGGACCCTTCTCAATAAACCTGACCGTGCAGCCTGCTGCCCCACTCAAGGCTACAGCCTGGGTCCTAAAGTGCTCAGGGTTACATGTGCAAACACGGAGACTCACCACTATGGAGAGATATTTTAATAAAAACATTTTGTAAGTTGCTTATTTGTCTTTGAAATGATTTGTGTTGCGGCCCCTTCGAGCCGGGGTCGTGACACCCCCCTACTACTCTGGGCCCTATCTTACACCCGGCGCAAAGCGGCGCTAACCCAAACGCAAGTGTCTTTGCTATCTTACACCCGGCGCTAGGTTCATTATAACGCCTAACGCTCACGCCGTTTAACTAGCATGTACTCTTTTTGGCGTATTGCTATCTTGAGCCAGCAGAAAGCGCTTGCGCTAGAACCACCACTAACCTGGTCTAAAGTCATGTCGCAGTTGTATACATGTTATTTTAACGGCGCATATAAGTGCGTCTACAAAGGCGTGTGCACAATGCGCGTACCCTCCTGTCTGTTACACACAGGGGCGCGCACAAGCATGATTAAAATATCAAGATTACAATGTGAAATAGTATTATTGTGTAGCCTATATAAAAAAATACATAATAATAAAAGGGTCCATAGCCTACCTTTCCCTCAGCGAAGGGGAATGCCATGCACATTACATTGCTTTCAGCCCACTCCATCAACATCCAGGCGATGTGCGATGGTACGGGACAATGGCTATCCATTAAAAAGCAGCTGATAACACCTATATCAAGCCTAATGCGCGAATTGTCATTTACACCTAATGCGTGAATTGTCATTCAATGGAAAACTCGCGCACAGGCAATAGACGGACATTTAAGTTCTGAAAATGCGCTTCAGATGTTACGATCCTGATACGGGACGAACCCAAGTGCAACGACCAGGAGACAGATTACAGAAAGTGGAACTTTATTAAGCGTTGGGGTGGTCCCAAAGCTGTACACGGGAGCAAAACAGGTTAGTTAGTTAACACAGGATAGCGTCCAACTGAGGACTGCTCCAAGCCGGAGCTGGACTTGAAGAAACACGGAACTGTTCCAAGCCGGAACTGGGCTTGAACGGAGGTGTCTAAAACACCGGAACTGGACTGGAACTGGACTGGAACTGGACTGGAACCTGGATCGGAACTGGACTGGAAACTGGACCGGAAGGTCCACTCAGGAAACGGGAACGGCACGGAACTTGTTCCAAGCCGGAACTGGACTTGAACGGAGGTGTATAAAACACCGGAACTGGACTGGAACTGGACTGGGAACTGGACTGGAAACTGGACCGGGAGGTCCACTCAGGAAACGGGAACGGCACGGAACTTGTTCCAAGCCGGAACTGGACTTGAACGGAGGTGTATGAAACACCGGACCTGGACTGGAACTGGACTGGAAACTGGACCGGAAGGTCCACACAGGAACACAGGGGACGGCACGGAACTTGTTCCAAGCCGGAACTGGACTTGAACGGAGGTGTCTAAAACACCGGAACTGGACTGGAACTGGACTGGAAACTGGACTGGAGCTGGACTGGAAACTGGATCGGAACTGGGCTGGAACAGGACTGGAAACTGGACCGGGTAGCTTGAGTAACCGGGCAGAAAGCAGAGGTTAAAGGCAGGGTGTTGTGACAGGACTGTAGCTGGTGAATGCACCGCCGAGTTGGAAGGTGCGGCGTAGCTCGGGCAATACTGGCGTAAGCCGGCTGGCATGCAGAGGTCCTGGTACCGCAACACGAGTACGGGAGGTACGTAACACGGGGAGGACAAACACAGCTGCGGGAAGACTGGAACTGCGGCGTCTGGAGGTTTTGAAGGGAAACAGGTAAATGCATGCAGCAGCGAAAGTTTAGCAGAGATAGCTACCAGTCAGGAAACCAGGCGAACAGGTATGAACCAGCAGGCTCACAAACACTGGACCAGAAACGGGATACGAAACAAACACGGTAGGTTAGTCAACGAACTGGCGCTGAATAGCAGCCAGCCAGGGGTTTAAATGGTGCAGGAAGTGAAGGAGAAAACGAGAAACAGGTGTGATGTTAAATCAGGAGTGATTGCCGAAGCACAGCAGTGAGGAATGTGAGTAACGAGAGGGGCGAGTGATAGGCGGAAGCTAAAGTGGAAAATGAAACCAAAAGTACCCGAGGGAGACGCCCAGTCCACAGCCAGGAGGGAAACACGGACAAGGGATCCAACATGACACGGAAGGAAACAAGGAAAACATGGAAAACGGACAGGACGGGAACGGAACGTTACATCAGATGTCATTACAATACAGCTCTGTTTATCTATGAATACAGCCTGTAAGTAAATAGAATGGTTTGTGACTGAAAAAAGTTCAAAACCTTGTCCAGTGAATATTGCATTTATTGTTTTTCCAATAGCCTAGGCTACAGCGGATTCGCTGTGCATAAGGTTTTTTTCGATAGCCTATGGTTAAAAAACGGATATGTCACCATGTTAACTAAATTGTAACCTTAGCTATTCTTCGTCCTTCATATTTTTTAAATTACAGTGACCAGGTTTCCATACCCTCACCGTTTAAAACCCAGCTGATTTCACCCGTTATTCCATAACTGAACAAAACGATTTTAAAGAGAACTAAGCGTCTAATTAGAAACTAAAACAAATTTGCAGCACGTTACACAATTAATTCACAATTAATTTTAATGCCATTCTCTGCACGTGCGCTGCATGTTCTCTGTTTCCCCTGCTGTAAATCGCACGTTTCACTGTCTTCCTGGGAAAGTGGATTGTGTTAAAGGATTACGCTACGAGTAAAACAGGTTGGTCACATTTCCATAAAGATGGCATTATTAAACAAGGGGAAATATGCGTGAACATATGGGTTGCGAACCTGACAGCTTTATTGTAGGCTATTTAGTGTCATCATTAAGGCAAAATAACGGTATGTATGTTATTAATCAATATTAGCCTACTATGCAGGTAGCCTAATGAACTTTGGATGAAGCTTGAACTCCATGAGAACAGCCTCTTGGAATTGATGTTTGACACTTTCATTGCATAATCAAACGAAATTCGCTGAACAAGCAGGCTAATTTTGCGTTTTCTAAGGTGAGACTGAAGCCATTGATAGCTTATTCTCAGCTGTTGCAGGTCCTTTTAACGAAATTTAACCGCATATATTTTGTAAAATAACAGCCCTGTCTGGAATTACCGGGAACTCATAGGCTAATGGTTAGTCCGAATAATATTGATCATACTCCATTTAGCCTATTCCTTGATCACACTAAACAGTAGGCCTACAAGCATGTCTGTTTCGCCATCAAGCAATCCGCCAAGGTGGAAAAGCAGGCTTTTAAAGGGAATGGGATATGACATTTTGATTGGTTTATTGCATGTCACGCCCAAGACACACCTATAATTAATGAAGCGACTCAGCCCAGTTGCACCTTGCGCCGTGCTTAGCGCCCAAAAAACACGCCGTTAAAATAGCAAAAGTGGACTTGGACACGCCCAAAATGGACTTTACGCCATGCGCATAGACTAAGCGCCAAGATCGCCAAGATAGGGCCCTGTGTGTTCTACCCTGTAGCCAGTTCTGAACCCATTCTGAAATGCTTCCTATAGTTAATACTGTCTTCATTTTGATCATGATTCTCTCATGTGGTACCTTATCAAATGCTTTTTGGAAATCTAGGTATATAATATCATAAGCCTGTTACAATGAAAACACTTGGTAGCTTCCTCAAAGAATGCCAAAAAGTTTGTCTGACATGACCGTCCCCTGCGAAAACCATGTTGGCTATCTCTTGAGATGTTGTTATTTTCAAGAAATAATTACAATTTGATGATAGATTCAAATATTTTACATGGGATACAAGTTAAACTGACAGGCCTATAGTTTCCTGGATCGGTCCGATCTTCTTTCTTATACATGTATATTGGTATTACATCACCTTTTTTTCCAGTTGTCTGGTATTTCTCCAGTTTCTAAAGACCGTCTAAAAATACCTGCCAGTGGTTTATATCAAAGGGTGCGCACACTTGTGTACATATATTTTACATTTTGATTTTTAATAAATTAGCACAAATGTCTAAAAACCTGTTTTCACTTTGTCATTATGGGCTATTTTGTGTAGAATTTTGAGACAAAAAATGAACCCAATCTATTGTAGAATATGTCTGTAACGTAATAAAACGTGGAGAAGGTGACAGACTTTCCGGCTTGACTGTAGATGATCTCGCTTAACTCTGAGTACCCTTGGGTATATATCATCAGGGCCTGCTGCCTTATTTGTCTTTTATTATTGTGTAATATATCTAGTACTTCTCTATCCCCTCTATCTCAATATCTACTAAGACATTCTGAGTACTGAATATTACTTCCAGCCTATTAGTAACCTCCTCTGGTAAAACTAAAAAAAAACTGTTTAAGGCATCAGCAATATCCTTGCCTTGTTCCTAATTCACTTAACATCTTTCATTTTCCTACTGCAGTTTTGAAAGAAACATTTAGGATTACGTTTTGCATCTTGAGCAATTTTCCATTCAAAAAAAGTTTGGCTACCCTTAATTCTTTTTTAACTTTAGCACACATATTACAATAATTTGCCTTATTACTCTCAGTATTGTCTTTATATATCTTTTATATCTTAAAATGTATTCTTTTCCCTCAAACTCTTCTGTATAACTTTATTCATCCAATGTGGAGACTGCTTTTTCAGCTTACTTTTCTTTACCTTTGGAAAATTGAATTTACATGCATCAAGAAGAACCCTTTGAACCTGCCCCACTTTTCATTGTCTTGCAGTCAGTTGTGCCCAGTCTATATTACTTAAATACTCTCGCATCTTGTTAAAGTTGGCATGCCTGGACTAAGATGCCCTCTTAATTTGCCTAAATTTGCCCACTTAATTTGCCACAGTACCTCAAAACTAACTGCACAGTGTTCACTTGTCCCAAGTGGCTCCACTACCTCTGTGCTGCAAATTCTGCCAGGATCATTACATAGCACCAGATCCAGAATTTATGTCCCTCTTCTTGGCTGACAAATGTATTGTGCCAGAAAATGGTCATTTACAACATCCAGAAATTCTTCCTCACTTTTTCCTTGTCCTGTCCCAAATTCCCAATGAATAGCAGGGTAGTTGAAGTCACCCATACTAACAGTCTCGCCTCCTAGAAAAGCTTGTTTAATGTTTCCAAATAGCATTGTATTCACACTATTGTCTGAAGCTGGCGGCCTGTAACATACACCTATATTTAATCCCTTCACATTTTCCCCTATGAGCTTAAAGCAAATATCCTCGCTAGACATGAGATGGTCAATTTCTGGAATTTTCTGCACATTAAGATCTTTTACATAGAGGGCTACACCCCCACCTCTTACTGGATCTATCTTTCCTAATAAACTTGTACCCCTCTGTATTATATTCATCTCCATCATGGAAGTGTGCTGTGATGTGAAAAGAAGCAGCTGGCAACAGCACATTTCAGTGAGTGCATGCTTGCCTACACTTAGCTGCATCAGCTATGGAGACTGGAGCATGATCGTCGCTGCATAAGTGCCTAGTGGGAAAATCAAGCATGTGAAGAAATTCAGTCGTCAAGTAAAAGTGAAAAATCTTGATTGACTGCAAGATGACTCATCCTGCCAAAACTAACTGTCACGAACCTAACACGGGCTGAACCCAAATGCAACGACCCAGAGACAGGGGGACAGAAAAGGAGATTTATTAAGGAGCTTGGGGTAGTCCCAAGCCGTACACAGATTTAACACAATAGTAAAAGGGTGGTTAGGGAGTTTCTCCGGTGCTTGGAACTGCTCCAAGCCGGAGCTGGACTTGGATAGTCACAGGAAGTTCCAAGCCGGAACTGGACAGGACGGGAAACTGGAACGGGGTACAGGAACTGGATCACGGGAACATGGAGTTGTTCCAAGCCGGAACTGGGCTTGATACGGGAGACGGGAGTTCCACACCGGAACTGGACTGGTTCTGGACCGGAAGGTCCAACAGGAACTGGATCACGGGAACGTGGCGTTGTTTGAAACCGGAACTGGACTTGATACCGGAAACTGGAGCGGTTTGAACTAGAACTGGGACACTGGAACACGGTAATGTTCCAGACCGGAACTGGGCTGGAACTGGACGCAGAGGAAGGGATAAGGCTGGATACGGCAAGGCAGAGCAGTGTAGCGGAGCTCAGGTTGGCCCGGTTGGGGCATCAGGGCCACAGTGGAGGCTGGAACCGTAACCGCAGCAATGGTGGTAGCCACGGCCGGACAGGAACCACTGTAGGGTGGAAAGGCAGAACACCCAACTGCGGGCGCAACGTCAGATGGAGGCAGAGGTACCGCAACACACAAACAGGGAGTGGTTCACAGCTACAGACTGGCAGACACAATGGAAGCTGGTAATTAAGACACAGATCAGGCAGAAACTACCGCAAACAGACAGGGCTAGTAAAATACCAACAGCAGGTTAGAGCAGTAAGCACAAAGTCTAACCAACTGAAGACTCTTTAGGGCACAGGACAGGGAAACAAAGGACCAGGATACAAACGGCGAACGGTAACAAACTGGCGCTGAATAGCAGCCAGCCGGAGGGTTAAATAGGGGAGTGAAATTGAAAACAATAAGGAAAGCGTGCGGAATGTAACCGAGGGTGATTGACTAATTGACAAGTGTGGAATGCATGCAGCAACGGGGAAAGGAGATAGGTTGAAACCGGAGTGGGGGAAAAGAGTGAAACAAACAGAAGGAACACGTTACAGTAACGTTCCGTTCCCGTTCCGTTCCCATCCTGTCCGTTTTCCGTGTTTTGCCCTTTCCCTCCGTGTCATGTTTGATTCCCATTGTCCGTGTTTTCCCCCTTGCTGCAGACTGGGCGTGTTCCCTCCGTTTGTTTCACTCCTTTTCCCCACTCCTGTCTCAGCCTATCTCCTTTCTCCATTTCAGCATGCATTCCTCACACTCCGCTCTGTTCAATTACCCACGCTTACAGTTGCACGCTTTCTTAATTGTTTCCAATCTCACTCCCTATTTAACCCTCCTGCTGGTTGCTATTCAGCGCCAGTTCGTTAATGTTGTTTCGTTTGTATCCTGGTCTAGAATTCCCTTATCTGTTTATCTTGCTACAGTTTGGTTCTGTCTCGGTGCTTAAATGCACACTGCCTACTGTTGTTTGCTAGTCTGTCCTGTTTATCTGCGGTCCTACCTGCCGCGCTTTGCCTGTCTCGTTAACCACCACTCTATTGTTTCTGCCAGTCTGCAGTTGTGCGCTACTCCCTGATTGTGTTGCGGTACCTCCGCTCCCTCCTGACGTTGCGCCCACAGCGGGGCGTTCTGCTCCTCCATTCTACAGTGGTTCCTGTCCGGCCGTGCCTACCGCCATTGTTACGGTTCCGGTGGCATCTACTGCTGTTGCCCTGCTGCCTCTACCGGGCCGGCCTGAGGTCCGCTGCACTGCCCTGCCGTATTCTGCCGCTACCCCTTCCTCTGCTTCAATTACCTGGTTACCTGTTAACAGTACACCCCGGTTTCCCCTCCTCTAAATTTCATGTATTTCCATAACCGGTTGTCTGTGCTTTATGTCCTCCCTCGCTTCAGGAGTCAAGTTCGAAGCTTATTTATTGGATGCCTAGCGCTCCCCCTATCCGTCCCGTCTATCCAGATCCGCTAAGTCCAGTTCCGGTTTGGAACAATTCCTGAGACCCGCTCAGTCCAGTTCCGGTCTGGAACATTCCAGTGTTCCAGTTTGTCCGGTTCCAGTTTGACCCGATCCAGTTCCGGTTTGGAACATCCAGTGTTCCAGTCTGGTCCAGTTCCAATTTGACCCGATCCAGTTCCTGTCCAGTCCAGTTCCGGTTTGGAACAACCCAGTGTCCCAGTCTGGTCCAGTTCCAATTTGACCCGATCCAGTTCCGGTTTGGAACATCCAGTGTCCCGTACCAAGTCCAGTTCCGGTTTGGAACAACCCAGTGTTCCAGTTAGTCCAGTTCCGGTGTGATCCGATCCAGTTCCCCGTCCTGTCCAGTTCCGGCTTGGAACATTCTGCGTTCCAGTTCAAGTCCAGCTCCGGCTTGGAGCAAAGTGAAGTCCCGGAGAATCTCTATTGTTTTCCTGCTTGTAATCTATGTACAGCTTGGGACTGCCCCAAGCTATAATAAACTACCTTTTTCTGTCCCTCTGCCTCCTGGTCATTGCATTTGGGTCCAGCCCGTATTCAGGTTCATGACAAAAACACTGGATTTAATGAATCAAGTGGCGCATCATCAATCACAGTTTTAGTCCGATATGGAGTTTTTACTGGCATGATTGTCACGCTAAAGTAACATCTCCAGTTGATTAGCAGTCTTCCTGTACCTGCTGTGCATGAAAAGTATTCCTCTGATACAATAGCTGATCAGGTTAATAAAGAAACCCACACAGTAAACTTGTCTTTTATTTTCACAAATGTGAAATATATTGGCTATTGCATGTTATTTTTAGTTGCTCGGTGAACAGGCATAAACAATATTTGATATTGAGCCAGTAGTAAACTTCAAAGATGATACAATGGACATGAATGAATACAATGTACTGCAGCAGTTTGTCCAAGTTCTGCAAAGCAGATAAAAATTAAACAAGATTTAGTCAATTACATATTTTTTAGGCAAAAAGAATTGTGGAGCGATTTAACATAGACATCCTTTATTTAGACTGCAGCTTATAACTGGAAACTGCAGAGCTTAAAACTTCAAGGGGAGCAGAGACGCCCATAGAAGAGGATGCTCTGAGTAGGGTTGTGTCTGATGAACAGGAAGGGATGGTCTGCAATGAACGAAGTTGGTGGTGGCATAGGTAAACTTCGCACCTCAATGAGGACGCCAGTGGCAGCAGCGGCCTCTGTGCCCTCCTCATTCACCTCCACAAAGGACTTGTGCACCACTTTGGACACCACCAGTCCATTGCTGGGAGACATGCCAGAGAAGTCGCTTCTGGACACATCGAAGGCATCCTTCATTCCCAAACCGACTAGAATGTCTTCAAGGTTATATGTCTCTTCCATTCTGAACTTTGGCAGAGCCACATTTATCTGAGTATTCTCCATCATGTCAGGCTGTGTCCACTCAATGAGCTTCTCGTACGTGAGCTCCCTTTCCAACTGTAGAAGACAATAAGTCATTGTTCCAATTGTGAGTGAGGGCTTCAAACAACTCTATATAATATAATATAACATACCACATGTTCTAATACTCTGTTCGAAACCACTGGGTATTGTTTTGATTGCCTTGTAGGCATTATTGTAGATGACAAAGCCATTAAGTCCTTGTACACAAACTTCAGTCTTACCCTCACAAGTCCTGTGGAGTCATCCTCAATCTCTTGGGTCAGTAGAATGAGCATGCTCAGCTCTTTACCTTTGTAAGGCATCTCCAGAATCTGACAATTGACCTCTGGAATGGTCGCCAAACCAAACGTGTCCGTCTGTTGCATCACCTGCACTGGCTTACTTTCTGACAAAGTGCAGAATGCAGAGCTTTCAGATACACTTTGCAATAAATAAACAATATCAAGACAGACAATGAACCAATAATAGCCACAGTTCCATAAGCAAAGATTTATGTTGCTTCATTTCAATCACTGTTTTTGTGCAACTCGTATAGCCACGGACATATTAAAGTTAGATGATGTTATGAAAATGGAACAGCATCTGTAAAAGAATGTTCACACAATTGGAGATAGTTCATTATATATGTTATAAAGTGAGTATCACTAAGGTTGTAAACTAAGAATACAATGGTATGCAAAAGTTTGGGCACCCTAGGTCAATTTGCATGTTTTGTTGATTATTTTGTTGATTACTCTATTTGAAAATAAGTTAACAGAACCTCTGCAGAGAACAAACTTAAACATGACATATTTCTGTAAATTTCAATGCACAATTACTTTTTTATTTTCTGCATTTAAAAAATAAAATATAAATAGTAAACAGGGCATGTGCAATGGTTTGGGCTACCTGTCAATTAGCACTTACTAGTAACATTTCCTTTGTTAGAAATCACAGTATTCCACCATTTCTATTCTTGCTGTAGGAATTTCTTCCACTCTTTCTTGCAGAAGAACCATTCTAGTTGAGAAATATTCAGAGGTCTTGCTGTGTACACTGCATGCTGCATACACTGCATGTTTGACCCCACAGATTTCAAATACTATTCAAGTCTGGGTATTGTGAAGGCCATTCCCAAAATCTTTTGTTCCTTTAAGGAGTTCATGGTCGATTTTGAGATATGTTTTGGATAGTTGTCTTGTTGAAATATCCAACCTCTTTCCAGATTCAATTTCATCACTAACTCTGGGACATTACCTTTAGCTTCGAGGACTTTTAGTTGAATCAATTCTTCCTTCCTTTCGCACAATATTTCCTGCACTGGCTGCCACATAAACCCAAAACATAATAGATCCAACCAATGCTTAACGGTTGGCAAAGCGTTATTTTCTTCAAATGCTTCCCCATTTTTCTTTCTTTGGTGATTGTGGCCAAAGGGTTTAATTTGTTTCTTCATTCCACAGAGCTTTATTAAAAGGTTTGACTGATGCAGTTGTGTTGTGTTGCATACTTCAGATGAGATCGCAGGAAAGGTTTCCTTCTGACAACTCTTTCATGCAGATCATTTTTGTGTAAGCAACACTGCACAGTGGACAGTGCACCAATACTCAGGTGTCAGCTAAACCTTTCTGCAGGTCCTTTGCAGGGACATGAGGGTTTTGCTTAGAGGAACCCATGGTTACTGAGAGAAGGTACAAAACCTTGAGAGGTTAGAAGGGTTAAGAGTATTTATTAAGCTCTGGAATTGTCTTCATCTGGCTTAATTTAAGGCCTAACAAGTCAATAACGTGTTGAGACCTTCAGAAAAAGTATTAATTGATCAACTGGAAGGGCTCCTAAACTTTTGCACATACCACATTTACCATTTTATTATTTTCAAAATGTTGCATTCAGAAAATGAATAGTATTTGTGTACGGAAGCGGACAGGTACAAAACACAACGACAAATCGGAGGGTCTGCTGGTATTAGTTGTTACTCCCCACTTAATTGATCAATTAAAGCAGTTGATTACACAGTTAACTCACCTCGCCTGGTTTCTTTTAAGTAGTTGCTGTATGTAAGGTGAAAACAAAAACCAGCAGACCCTGCGGCTCTCCAGGACAAGGGTTCCCTACCCCTGGACTACACACTACCACTGAAAGGTGTCTGAATGCCACCTAGTGGACATGTGTTGAAACACAATAGCATTAATTTTATTCAGCAAGGCAGAGGGACTGGTTAATTGAATGTAGTGGAACAAAACACCCACACCCAGAACGCATTTAAAATGCAACAAAACAATATATTGTGAATTGAAAACACGACCCTGGTGCATAGAGCGAAGCACTGCGCCACTGAAATGGAGAAATTGTAAAGGAGGTTGTAGTATTGTAATTTACCTATGGTAGCTATAGCCGAATTCTGCTTTTTAAATCATAATTCATGCATGGCCTTCTAGGCTTAGCCTATCCGATGAGAAGATGCTCAATCGCTTAATCGAGACGGCAAACATTCAATCACATTTGTTGCAGATAGTAGTCAGGAAATAGATCTAACATCGGCGCTGCTGCTACTCCTCATAGCCTACTGCGTGACAGGGAGAAAGCACTCAGCAATCTTAATATCAGTAAGTTAGCTTTTACATTATGTAGATTAACACAACATTACCTAAAGAAATAACGCAGAGATACATAATTTAATAGGCACGATCGTTCAACAGCATGTAAGATCTGCGGTGAACAGGTCTGGTCTGGTCTGACCTCGATCATCATTGATTGGGTGGTGGAGCAACCAGCTGGAGCTCATTGGACTGTTCTTTTATCATTTCCGCCTTAAGCCCTATTCGGACGGGATAAGTTTTACAGGGGGAGGTGGGGTAATGTAATAATTACCGGAGGAGCCCCGCTATTTTAGACCCGTCTGAATCTGCCATGTCCGTAACTTTTACGGACTGCGCGCTCCCGCGCCAGTAAAGATTCCGGAGTCTTTTACCTACTGTTAAATGTCCTGTAAAAATTACCCCAGGTTAAAGCAATCCCGTGCGAATTGACATGTCCGGTAAAATTCTGTTATTTCCTGTGAGAAATTAGTTTTCCCCAGTATTTTCTACTGGGTTTTCACGTAAGCACCCGAGGACGCATTTGGTTGTGCTTTCTTCGGTCCAACTATTGACCGACCTCTAAATTAATGTAACGGTACATTAAATAAGAAGACAGAGAGCAAAAAAAAAAAAAAACAGGCTCAAAAGTAGGCTACAGTGGGGCAACGCTTGTGGCAGCTTTAGGTAAGCTATTGTAGCCTAGCTATAGCCTTACATCAGTGGCGGCTGCTGACCAAAATTTTTGGTGAAGCAAACCCCAAACACACCCCCCCCCCCCCATTGTAAAATACACACTGTAAAATAGTTCACTTTAAATTTACAGTAAATTTCTGGCTACTAATTGCATTACTTTCACAGTAATTTCCATATCGTATTATCAGTAAATCTTTATGAAATAACTGTGTGCTGCAATTTCAGTCAACCTGACCATGGAATTACTGTGATATGCTGCTGTAGAATTACAGTAATCACCTGTATTTTGACATATCAACTGTAATAGTGCAACTCAGTAGTCAGCAATTTACTGTAGATTTACACTTCTGTAAAGTTGACATTTTAACTGTCATTTCACCACACCTATAAAAACAGACAATATTTGAATTGGGTAAACTTAAATGAAAACAAAGACAATATACATTTAACATATTTATTCAGCAGTTTTTCAAGAGTAAATATGCAGAGTATCTCAAGTGCAATTGCATATTTTAAGTGCAAATACTGGGCAAAAACATTTCATAGGCAGTTTAAATGTTATTTAATTAAAATTTAAATATCAACTTAAGTGTACAATTTGTACTGCTTGTGAGTGACACAAGATAGCTGAGCTGGACTTGATGAGGGCTGAGCTGGACCTGAAGAAGGCTGCTTGTGAGTGGCACAGGAGGGCTGAGCTGGACTTGAGGAGGGCTGCTGGTGAGTGACACAGGAGGGCTGAGCTGGACCAGAGGAGGGCTGAGTTCGACTTGAGGAGGGCTGCTTGTGAGTGACACAGGAGGGCTGAGCTAGACCTGAGGAGGGCTGAGCTGGACCTGAGGAGGGCTGAGCTGGACCTGAGGAGGGCTGCTTGTGAGTGACACAGGAGGGCTGAGCTAGACCTGAGGAGGGCTGAGCTGGACTTGAGGAGGGCTGCTTGTGAGTGACACAGGAGGGCTGAGCTAGACCTGAGGAGGGCTGAGCTGGACTTGAGGAGGGCTGCTTGTGAGTGACACAGGAGGGCTGAGCTAGACCTGAGGAGGGCTGAGCTGGACCTGAGGAGGGCTGAGCTGGACTTGAGGAGGGCTGCTTGTGAGTGACACAGGAGGGCTGAGCTAGACCTGAGGAGGGCTGCTTGTGAGTGACACAGGAGGGCTGAGCTGGAATTGATGAGGGCTGAGCTGGACCTGAGGGCGGCTGCTTGTGAGTGACACAGAAGGGCTGAGCTGGACTTGAGGAGGGCTGAGCTGGACCTGAGGAGGGCTGCTTGTGAGTGACACAGGAGGGCTGAGCTAGACCTGAGGAGGGCTGAGCTGGACTTGAGGAGGGCTGCTTGTGAGTGGCATAGGAGGGCTGAGCTGGAATTGATGAGGGCTGAGCTGGACCTGAGGAAGGCTGCTTGTGAGTGGCATAGGAGGGCTGAGCTGGACTTGAGGAGGGCTGCTTGTGAGTGACACAGGAGGGCTGAGCTAGACCTGAGGAGGGCTGCTTGTGAGTGACACAGGAGGGCTGAGCTAGACCTGAGGAGGGCTGCTTGTGAGTGACACAGGAGGGCTGAGCTAGACCTGAGGAGGGCTGAGCTGGACCTGAGGAGGGCTGAGCTGGACCTGAGGAGGGCTGCTTGTGAGTGACACAGGAGGGCTGAGCTAGACCTGAGGAGGGCTGAGCTGGACCTGAGGAGGGCTGCTTGTGAGTGACACAGGAGGGCTGAGCTAGACCTGAGGAGGGCTGAGCTGAACTTGAGGAGGCTGCTGTTAGTGAAACAGGCAGGCTGAGCTGGACTTCTGAGCTTGCTTCACAAGATAGGAAGGCTAAGCTGGCCTATCTAGGCTACACCGTTTTCCTTCCCTTTCCCTTTCATTTTCCAAATCTGACACTTCTCATCTCCTGATGACATCCTTTCTTACTGACTGCTTTCCTCACCTCCTGACGATCATGCTATTTTACTACAAAATGCAAAATACAAAAAATGATTAATATGGCTATAACTTGTTATGAAAACCTGCAAAATCTAATCCATATTTAAATTACATTTAACTCCTGTGTCCTCTACACTAAGAAAAACCAGTTACCAGTGACCTGGTACATATGTTATAGGAAAATAATGGTTTGGTTCAATTCTTATTAGATTTATTTTAGTTAACTTCACTTAGGCTATCACATTTCAACTAACTGTAGTTATACATTATTACTGCAATAAATGTTAAATAAATTAATTCTTAGTAATATATTTTAAAAATCAAATTTAAGATATAAGCAAAAATACTACATCTTCCTCTCACCTTGTAAATTAATTCTGCCCTCCTATTTTTCTTGGTGAAGTTGTCAATCACTCTGTCATACCAGCAAGGATTTTTTTCCAACGACTTGATTATTTTTCGCTCAATTGCAAGCACTGCCAAGTTCCTTAGTCGTTCTTGTCCCATGGTATTGCGTGTGTATGTTTTCAAGCGCTTCAGACATGAAAAGCTTCTCTCCACACCAGCTGAGGTAACTCCAATTGTCGCAGTTAAGCACATGAGTTGAAAAGCCTGTGGCATTGCCTTGTCCAGCTCAGTACTTTTAAAAAATGCAATGAGGTCACAGAGTTTTCCCTTGTTGGTATGAAGCCCACTGTCAGAGTAAAGAACTTGTAACTCTGCCTTCAGCCTGTCTGAATCAAAGAAATGCCCGTAGCCTTTCAACAGACAATAAAATGCCTCAAAGGGGAAGTTTATCGCCATGTCCTCAAACTTTGCTGGATTGAGCAGCTCAAGGAAGCGCATGTTTTCCATGTTAGCAAAACGCTGAGTGATCTGCTCAATTAAGTTGTTCAAGACAGCCATGTACACATCCATGTAGTGCTGCTTGGGATCCTGAGCCTGTGAGCCTGTTCCTAGGCGTCGTCTTTTCCTGGGATGATGTTCCGGGTCCTCTGTCATGCCAACAGCCTTTTCATAGATTATATGAAATGATGCATCAGACTTCTTCTCCATTGCAAAGGACAGAAGAGAGTCAATCCTTGCTTTGCAAAAGACAACATCTGTGGCCTTCTGTTGCACAATATCAAAAACCACATCTGTCTCAGACAAAATCTGCTCATAGGTCAGCAACATAAAAACAAAATTAAAATCCTCCAATGTTCTGATGAACCCATTTGCAGCATTGATTGTGTCGTCCTCTCTCACCATCTCAGATTCAAGCATCCTCTCAAAGGTCCTAAGCAGCTTCTCGTGGTTATTTGCTACTGTGCTGACAATCCGCGATGAAAAGTTCCAGCGTGTTGGAGCATTTCTTGGCAGCCTAGAGCAACCACTTTCCTCCAAAAAAAGCATCCGCTTCGTTGACTTCGTGAAAAATGCGGAAAATCCCGACAAAGTAGCAAAAAAAATCTTGGCCTGGGGTATGCATTTTGCTCCTTGACTCAGCACCAGATTGAGCCGGTGAGCATAGCAATGAACAAACTCTGCGTGCGGTGCGACTGCTTTTACTTTCGCCTGAAGCCCATTTAATGAGGATGCCATGACAGCTGCGCCATCGTACGTTTGTCCAACCAGTTTCTGCTTGTAGTCATAACCAGCCATCTCTAAATCCACAAACTTAAAAACCGACTCTGCATCCCTGCCTGATGACACGTCGAAGAACCCAATGAAACGCTCTTGAATTATTCCCGCAGCATCGACATAACGCAGAATTATGGACAACTGAGCTTTGCAAGAGATGTCGGTCGTCTCATCTATTTGCCACGCAAAAAAAGGAGCAGCGGTTACTTCGCTCTTGATCTCCTGCTGCATCGTAGCTGCAATAGCTTCGATCAGATCATTTTGAATCGTCTTAGACATGCCAGAGAACACAGTGGACGATTTCAAGTGTGCAGCCAGAACGTCATCATAGCGAGAAAGCATTTCAGTCAACTCCCTGTAGTTTCCTCTGTTATCAGAATGTTCACTCTCGTCATGCCCCCTAAATGCCAGCTCCTGACGACCCAAGAATGCAATTGCATCAACCAACCTCCTGAGAATGTCACGATTTTTCCGCACCATTTCATTGTGCTTTGCTAATTGGATACGTGCACCTTCATCAATTAAATGCTCGATTCTCACATTTCCCAAAAGACTTAACTGCACGGTTGCACTGACATGCTCCTTCGATTTCCCATGAATCTTAACAGACCTGTCGAAATTACGTAAATCCTCAAAGCCATCTCTCGCAAACTTTGAACATACATCTCCTGCAGCAGCGCACTTGAACAAGACACATGGCCAGTAATACAGGCGGTTCGTTAGCAAGCTACCAGTTAGCCACTCCACCTTGTCATACCGTGGTACTTTAAAACTCCGACTCACCGAGCCCACTCGCTGGACCAAATTGATTGGAGGCTTCGGTCTTCCCTCGGCCTTCACTCGCAGTTTTTCTTCGTAATTAAACGACTGAAAAGAATCCCGCAGAATCCGATCCAGGATGTTTGACGTTACATTCGCATTCGCAGGAGATTCCATTTTCTTCCAACTGGAGCCAAATTAAATTGAAAAAGCTACCTTTTCAAAAAGTGAGCTAGTTTTGGCTAACGTGAGCTAGCTAAATCACGTTAGCAATTAGCTAGCTAGCTAGCTAGCTGAGGTAAAAAAAATTTTAAATCGCTTAATGACAAAAAGGATAACGCTACAACACCGATACAATTTTTTTACTATTTACAATATATACAAATCACCGCCGACAACGCCACAACCATAAAAATTGAATAAATTGAATAAATCGCTCTCTCTCTCTCTCTCCAATACAGTAACACACTAACGTCTCTACTACCAACAGGGAAAATTGGCGGGTAGGATGATTATATCTTGCTGGACAAATGAACTCCTGTTCTGTATGGTTAGACATTATGTCAATCATCAGGACGAGAACGCGCACAAGAACACGCATGATTGAAATACATTAGCGAGGCAGTGCTTCACGGGTGGGCTCAAAAAATGCGCAATTATCCAATCATATTTTATAAAGTCCCCCAATGATTTCCAATGGTCTAGTAAGCATTGCTTCACTGAAGTTCCTTTTAAAAGTCTAGGGGTGGCGCTGTTTTTCACGATACAAGGCACATTTTTGAATCGAGGCACTTTTTTTTTTAGCTTCACAAGGGAAATGGTAGTTGTGATGATAATTCAATATTAAATAAAGATGTGTTGTGTGTGCTATGCATGTTCTTTTATTTATTTTTTTTTTATTTTTTTTGGGTGAAGCACTGCTTCACCTGTTGTCTTAGAGAAACCTCCTCTGCCTTACATACATGTTATGGCTTAACACTGTTTCTTTTCAAGCTAACGTTAATAAAGAGGTGTAGCCTACCGTGTAATGCAGGATTCCTCACGCTTTTTGTGGACATGCCAACATTGTCTCCAGTAGTTTTTTTTTTTGGCGCCTGTATCTTTTCAATTGCTCCCTGACAGCGATTTTCTACCAGAAGCAATCAGTTTGCAGCGAAGATAGGATGTTTAACGTTGTATGGGGGGAACATTTTCGGTGTGACACAACAAGATAGAGTAGACACTCCCCTCTGTAATTCTAGACGCTGATTACGGAGATACTTTATCCCGTCCGAATCGGCCATTAACATTACGGACGTCCTGTGGTAATCATTACTTTACAGACATTGTCCTGAAAACTTATCCCGTCCGAATAGGGCTTTAGACTCATTAACACAATGCAGGTTTAGATCGTTGAGAAAGGCTGTGGTGAATCAATAGGCTCTTAATTGGCACGGTGGACACATGGACACTAAAACTAAGCATTAGTCGATGAAGAATTCAAAGAAAAAGTCAATCATAACCAGCCAAACCTGCATTGTGTTAATAAGTTTATGGGAAAGTGATGGAAGAACGTAACCACACGGATTCAGGAAAAAAACGAATTAGCCGTGGAAAGAAAACGCCGTGTTTTTCGCCGTTTTTGAGTTTATAAAAAGGCCGATTTTTAATGCCATTTTAATAAGCTCAAAACATCGTTAATATACTGTTCTGTGCGCTCATTTCACAATTCCACGTGCGCTATTTATGGAACAAAATAAACTCCATATATAGGCTTGTCTTGAATGTCACGTTAGATAACGGAAACTGTTGTTGGTTGGTCACTTGCGCTGTCAGACTCTCATTTGACATACTGCTTGTCCAATCAGAAGGAGGCTACAATCTCCCTTCATGTAGGCCTAGTAGCTACCTACCCTTTCCATAAAGTGATTTGTAAATGTGTTCCGGGTTTTGTCGTTGTGTTTTCTGACTTGCAGTTGTTCTCAGAATTGTCATTGTGTTTTCTGATTTGCAGTTGTTCTCTGAATTGTCAATGTGTTTTCTGATTTGCAGATCTGTTTTCTGAATTGCCGTTGTTCTCTGAATTGTTGATGTGTTTTACGATTTGTCGTTGTGTTTTGTACCCGTCGGCTTCCGTATTTGTGTATTAAAATGTGCATTAATGTTGGTAATGTTTGTAAAAATTGGTAATGTTTAAATGTTTTGCTGTAATATTTGACAGGAGTACCTAAGTTTGTACCCTGGAGTGGTTGTGGTAACTTCTTTTCACTTAGAAAATCAACAAAGCGTGTTATTTCACAGGGGTACCTACACTTTTGCATACCACTGTAAAAGATAAAACAAGACATAATAAATAAAGCTAAATGTATTATTGAACTCTCGTGGCGGGAAAAAATTTGCTTCAAGGTAAGGCTGGGTCATTGATACTGCATCCTTCAGACAAAAGAGAAGCGTACTAATGCTCAATATTGAGTCCGGTCAGTATAAACATTACCAAGGAAACTGATGTCAAGACATTACAGTTGCAAAACCTTGTCTGTTTAAGTCACAACTCTGAGTTTAGGTCACAGGTTTGCAGTCAAACACTAATATAGAAACTGATTAAGCATGAGCTGTTACCTTATTCAATTTGAATTTAATTTGCTTTGTTTCTGACCCTTTGAATTTCTTGTCCCAGTCACCCTTAAAATAGATAGCATTCACCAACACCAGTCTGGTCATGTGGTCAACAGCCCCTTCCATCAGCAAGTCCTTGATTTTCTTTTTATAATTCAGTGGAAATGTACAGAGGGCACTGTGTCACACAAGTATATTTAATAATAATATATATATATATAAACTCCTCAAAAAAAGTTCGGAAACGTTATTTCGGTCGATTATTCCTCCCCTTTAATAATACCAATTGGTATTGTATTTTATATTGCTGGAAAGCCTGATTAGTCACCTTTACAACGAGGTACAACTTGTAAGGATCATGCATTCGTGGAATGAGCAACACAGCTAACCGTGTGGGTAGTGGCCCAAAAAAATGTGCCAAAATCCCCTGCAATATTCTTCTGTTGGTATTCACTCTCGTTTTGAGTTGCTTGGTGGATTGGATGATTGCACTCTCCCACAGTAATAAGGAAAAAACCACATATTGGCCATTTTTACACTTTATTCATTTTACACTGTCAGGGACCTCAGTAGCGTGTGGAAGATCCATACGCAGTCACAACAGCTTGGCACCTCCTCCTCATGCTGGTCACCAGCCTGGTCACACACTGCTGTGGGATGGCATCCCATTCCTCAACCAGGATTTGCCGCAAGTCAGCCAACATGGTTGCGTTAGTCACTCTGGCACGTACAGCACGCCCAAGCTGATCCCACAGGTGTTCAATTGGGTTGAGGTCTGGACTCACGGCAGGCCATTCCATCCTCTCCACTCCAAAATTCTGGAGGTACTCTGTGATGATCCTGGCTCTGTGGGGGCGAGCGTTGTCATCCTGGAGGATGGAGTTAGGTCCCAGATTCTGGAGATATGGGATCGCCACTGGCTCCAGAATCTCATTCCGATATCTCACTGCATTGAGATTGCCTTCAATGATGACAAGTTCTGTTTTGCCTGTGAGAGAGATACTGCCCCACACCATGACACTGCCCCCATTGAAAGGTGTCATGCGATCTGTGCAGCAATCTGCATAGCGTTCTCCACGCTGTCTCCATACTTTGATCCTGCCATCCAGCTTCCGCAGACAGAACCTTGATTCATCACTGAACATGACGTTGCCCCACATTCTTAGGTTCCACTGTCGGTGCTGTCGACACCAGCGCAAACGGGCCTGACGGTGAAGGGCAGTCATTGCAGGCTTCCTGGCACACCTGTGACTGGCATACACCTGCCAGCACTTGAAGCTCAAAACGAGAGTGAATACCAACAGAAGAATATTGCAGGGGATTTTGGCAAATTTGTTTGAGCCGCTACCCACATGGTTAGCTGTGTTGCTCATTCCACGAATGCATGATCTTTACAAGTTGTACCTCATTGTAAAGGTGACTAATCAGGCTTTCCAACGATATAAAATACAATACCAATTGGTATTATTAAAGGGGAGGAATAATCGACCGAAATAACGTTTCCGAACTTTTTTTGAGGAGTTTATATATAGTCAAGCCGGAAAGTCTCCCCACCCCTTTCACCTTCTCCACGTTTTATTACGTTACAGACTTATACTACAATAGATTGAGTTCATTTTTTGCCTCAAACATCTACACACAATAGCCAATAATGACGAAGTGAAAACAGGTTTTTAGAAAATATGCAATTTTATTTTACTGACAAAAATAGGTTATTTAGGGGTTACATATCTGTACACACCCTTAGCCTAATACTCGGTTGTTGCACCTTTGGTAGCGATTACAGCTTCAAGGCATCTTGGGAAAGAAGCTACGGGCTTGGCACACTTGTTTCTGGACGTTTTTGCCCATTCCTCTTGGCATATCCTTGCAAGCTCCGTCAGGTTGGATGGGGAGCGTTGGTACACAGCCATTTTCAGCTCTTTCCACAGATGTTCAATTGGATTCAGGTCTGGGCTCTGGCTGGGCCACTCAAGGACATGCACAGACTTTCTCCGAAGCCACTCCTTTGTTCTCTTGGCTGTGTGCTTCGGGTCGTTGTCATGTTGGAAGGTAAACCTTCGCCCCAGTCTGAGGTACAGAGCGCTCTGGAGCAGGTTTTCTTCAAGGATCTCGGTGTACTTAGCTGCATTCATCTTTCCCTCTATCAGGACTAGTCGCCCCGTTCCCTCTGCTGAAAAACATCCCCACATCATGATGCTGCCACCGCCATGCTTCACTGTAGGGATGGTATTAGCCAGGTGATGAGCGGTGCCTGGTTTCCTCCAGACGTGACGCTTGGTATTCAGGCCAAAAAGTTCCATTTTGGTTTCATCAGACCAGAGAATCTTGATTCTCATGGTTTGAGAGTCCTCTAGGTGCCTTTAGGCAAACTCCAAGCGGGCTGTGATGTGCCTTTTACTAAGGAGGGGCTTCCGTCTGGCCACTACCATAAAGGCCTGATTGGTGGAGTGCTGCCTGGATGGTTGATCTTCTGAAAGGTTCTCCCATCTCCACAAGGATACGCTGGAGCTCTGTCAGAGTGACCCTCGGGTTCCTGCTCACCTCCCTGGCCAAGGCCCGTCTTCCCCGATTGCTCAGTTTGGCCGGGCAGCCATGTCTAGGAAGATTCTTGGTGGTTCCAAACTTCTTCCATTTACGAATGATGGTGGCCACTGTGCTCTTTGGGACCTGTAAAGCTGCAGAGATTTTTCCGTACCTTTCTCCAGATCTATGCCTTGACACAATCCTGTTTCTGAGGTCTGCAGATAATTCCTTTGACCCCATGGCTTGGAGTTTGCTCTGACATGCACTGTCAACTGTGGGACCTTATATAGGCAGGTGTTGGCAATCCCCAATCATATCCAATCAATTGAATTTATCACAGGTGGACTCCAATTAAGTTGTAGAAACATCTCAAGCAGTATCAGTGGAAACAAAATGCACCTCAGCTCACTTTTGGGTGTCATATCAAAGGGTGTTCACACTTGTGTACATATGATATTTTACATTTAGATTTTTTATAAATTAGCACAAATGTCTAAAAACCTGTTTTCGCTTTGTCATTATGGGCTATTTTGTGTAGAATTTTGAGACAAAAAATTAACTCAATCTATTGTAGAATATGTCTGTAACGTAATAAAACGTGGAGAAGGTGAAAGGGGTGGGGAGACTTTCCGGCTTGACTGTATATATATACACACACAGCTACAGATATAATGCATTATGTTTTGAATAATGCAGGTGTGGTTCATCATCAAGGGGTGTGAAATCTGCTTCTCCACCCAGCTGTTTATGTTCACCCTGGCAACCTCTGCATTTGATATGAAGTCAACAGTCTCCAGCTCTGCCTCATAGAACTTCTTTGTGTCCTGAATGTATTTCTATAGATTCACAAAGATGGTGAAAAATTGGTGATTATTTCCAAAAGAGACAATATATGATCTGATAATTAATGTTTTGGAAGAAAATCTATTTATTTTTATTCATGTATCTTTTATTTTACCGTCAAAACCCCATTGAAGTCAAAATGTCAGTCAGCAATCAAAATGGCAATAACATATAAGGATCAACAATGTTGTGTAGACAGGAAAATTAACAGCAGAGATTAAAAGCAGGAGCACACTTCAGTAACTTTGTCATGAATTAGGCCTATGTGTTTATAATCATGAATTGTTCTAGTTCTGTTTTTTTAATTTATTTTTTAATTGCTCCAAATGTGGGCGGCACAGTGGTGCAGTGGTTAGCACTGTCGCCTCACAGCAAGAAGGTACCCAGTTCGAATCCCGGCCGAGGGCCTTTCTGTGCGGAGTTTGCATGTTCTCCCCGTGTCTGCGTGGGTTTCCTCCGGGGACTCCGGTTTCCTCCCACAGTCCAAAGACATGCAGGTTAGGCTAATTGGAGACTCTAAATTGCCCATAGGTATGAGTGTGTGAGTGAATGGTGTGTGTGCCCATGATGGATTGGCGGCCTGTCCAGGGTGTATTCCTGCCTCTCGCCCAATGCATGCTGGGATAGGCTCCAGCACCCCCTGCGACCCTGGTCAGGAATAAGCGGGTTAGATAATGGATGGATGGATGCTCCAAATGTACAGTGCAGAATCATGGAAAAGTACCACATCACTGGAGTGAAGATGACACCTATAGGAATTCATGTAGAGCAGAGAGCTGAGGTAAGGAAGAAGCAGTCTATTTTTGCTTTATAAATTAATATCTACCAGTGGATGACTATACATAGATTGAAGGATGCTAGTCCAGACCATTCATAGGAAAGACAGTTGTGTGTTTGCAATTTAGCACCTGTAATAAAGTGCCGTACACTACAAAACGAGTATCCAAGGTAATTATTTGAAGATACGTGCATGTAAATACATCTCCATAGTCCAGAAAACGAAAAGAAATATTAAGGGCCCATCAATAGTAAAGAAATGCATACAAATTTCCCATAGACTTCAATGCATTGTATCGTGGTTGGAGGTAATCCCCCCCCCCCCCCCAATCATATTTCATTATATCATTTTCATAATTGAAATTGCATAATTCTGTCTATTTTGAATGCAATTTACATGCAAGAAATGACATGTACTGTATACATGTACAGATGATTTTTAATTTTTTTTAAAATTTATTTATTTTTACGTAATATCAATTTCAATCTTTATTTCTCGATCATTTAATGTTACCAGAACAACCTCCAGATGACTAATTTAAACAAACATTTATTGCAAATGACTACATGTACAAGACTCATACATCTATCATTGTCATATTACAAGGAAATGGAATTATAACAATTGACTAGTACATAACACTTATCAAATGGTTGTGATGCCATGTGAATTATTGTGTAACTTTAAAGGCCGTTTTCTCAAAATGTTAAATTTGCATAACCTGCCACAGCAAAACAAATGTATCTCCATAACCGAACATCAGAATTGCACCAAATTTTGCACAGATCATCATACATGTTCCATTAAACCATAGAGCCATTTTTTGCTCTATTGCATACTTTTTAAATTACAGCCTACTGTTTTTTGATTGGCTGCGGCTGTTGCCATGGCAACATATTAATCAAAATTCGCTCTATGGTTCAATGCGGAATTTACTGATGTACCACCTGATGAAGTTTCATGAAAATCCATTGCATGACAGAGTTCCATTTGTTTTGCTGTAGCACCATTTTACATTGAAGTCTATGGGAGATTTGCATGCATTTCTTTACTGTTGATGGGCCCTTAATTCTAAAATAAAGCCAAACTTAAAAAAATTATGAACCTATATAAGTCTTCGTCTATGCAATAACTATGAACTATGTAATTTCAAAGTAATCAGAAATAGAGGAACAAGACCACAAAAACAGCAGGAATTTAGTTTCGCCTGCATTGTGAAAGGGTTTGTGCCGAATTGCGATGAGCCAAACGCGATAACAGAAAAAAGGGATAGAAAGTCCCTGGCAGTGCCAAATAATAACACACTCCTATAAAACGGGCTAGCCACGTAAACACGGGCACAACTAAAGCTCAAAAATAGCTAACGCTAAAGAGATAGCAAAAAAAGGACAGAAAAAACAAGACACCTTCGGTACGTGGCTATAACGCCCGATAAATGGTGAAATAAATGAAATAAAAATAAAACACACTCTCAGAAATGAGAGTGGGAGCGAAGGAGAGGGAAGAGCAATAAGTGAAACTAAACCCTAATTCTCCTAGGCTTCTAAGTGGAAGAACGTCTGCACTGCGTAATAAAAGAAATCTTACTTCTCACAAAAGCAGAGAGACAAAAACTTACTAACCTCGTGAAAACACGAAATGACAAAGAAGCGCCAGGAGGCGGAAGTGAGGGGTTTAAATACCTGAGAGGTAAAAGAACAGGTGAAACGAATAATTAGCGGGGAGAAGGAAAACTCCGAAATGGAACGCAGAAAAATCCGATAGACTGAAAAGAAAAAATGGGAAAGAGATAAAAACCGTAGCAACTGAGGGAAGATAGGTGAAAACCATGACACATTGAGGATTGTGTTAGGTTCAAGGAGCGCAGTATGCATAGAGTTAAATACATTCTGGAAGGCTTGGGCAAGGGTAGGGACACAGTAGTAAATTAAGTGTAAACAATTTACAGTGTAAAAAGACAACATACTGTACTTCACTGTTTTCAAATGGTACAGTAAAATACACAATTCCTATGATTACTCTTGAATCAGTTTAGCCTTAATAACTGAGTGGTTCACAAGGGAGCATCAAAACCAATAGAAAATAGCCATTCAATAATGTGGAAAACTCCAATATGTTACAATGTCTTCTTTAAGCTGTTGGTGTTCCAGGAACAGCAAAAAAGCAGCAACAGAACTGTGTACTGAGAAAGGTATTATACAAAAGATCAAAGTGCTAAACCTAAAATGCACAGAAATGTAGAGCTGTGGTAAGAAAACTCTTTGCTTAATCCATCTGGAAACAGAAACTACAACAGACAACACACAGAGAATGCAGAAAGAAATTGCTTAGCAGACTGAAACAGCTTCTGGCTTTGTACAACTTGGAGTAGGTATGCTACATTGGCTGAGGCTCTGAGGATTTAGCTTGGATCATAAAAGTGATAGATGTAGTTCCCACAAAACTTTTGAAGGGGGAAAAAAATGTGTTGCAATGGTAAGGACCAAATACTCTTTGCTCACCTCCTTTCAGTGAGGGATATGAAAGAAAAAAATATTTTTTTGACACTTTGCCAGATTTGCAAACAAATAAATCCATTCTTGAAAATCTACTGATCTATGATCTGCTTGGTCAGCATCAGTGAATACAGGGTGGAGGCTTACAGCACAGAAACTGTTACTGGTGAATGAGGTGATGACACATTACAGCTATTATTGTTACGTATCAGATACGGGACGAACCCAAGTGCAACGACCAGGAGACAGATTCACAAAAAAGGAGTTTTTAATAAATTAAGTGTTGGGGTAGTCCCAACACTGTACAGGAATGGCAACACACAGAATAACACAGGTATTGCCTGGAAGCCCGGGGCGGGCTGCTCCAAGCCGGAGCTGGACTGGAGGATCTGGAACTTATCGTTCCAAGCCGGAACTGGACTGGACAGGAACTGGACCGGGAGGTCCACACGGGAATCAGGGTCTGGAACGGAATGTTCCAAACCGGAACTGGACTGGACTGGAACTGGACCAGGCGGTCCACACTGGAATCAGAGTCTGGAACGGAATGTTCCAAACCGGAACTGGACTGGACTGGAACTGGACCGGGAGGTCCACACTGGAATCAGGGTCTGGAACGGAATGTTCCAAACCGGAACTGGACTGGGCTGGAACTGGACCGGGAGGTCCACACAGGAATCCGCGTCTGGAACGGAATGTTCCAAACCGGAACTGGACTTTGAACAGGTAGTGATACGACTCACGCCTGGACTGGACTGGAACTAGCAGGGGAGCGACTCACTACGGCAGGGCTGGAACTGGACCGGAATGACTGCACCGGTACAGGACAAACAAAAACAGAGGGGGATTAGTGCAAGGAAAGGCACGGGAAGGACCGGGAGGTTCTCACGGAGGTGCAGGGCTTGGCAGGTAGGTGAATGATGAAGCACGGCAGGGCAGGGTAGTGTGGCGTAGCTGCGGTAGGTCCGGATGGAGCTGACTGGTCTCCAGAGCTCCCGGAACCGTAACCGAAGACTTTGGTGGCTTCTTCGGCCGGACAGGAACAGCTGGAGGGTAGCCAGGAATAACGCCACCGCGGAGCCTACGCGAGCAGGAGGTGGAGGTACCGCAACACACACAACGAACACCGGGCTTACGAACACTGCTGCTGAAGAGTGGGAGCTGGGTTAGGTGGAGGAGAAGGGAAACAGGTTAGCTACATTCACAACAGGAAATAACTGGGGAGGTAAACTACCAATCCGTAGTTTCGAGCGGAACCAAATGCTGTAAGGGGATAATATCCCACAACCAAGCGAGTAGTTCGAAGTAAAAGACCAGATAACACAACGAGCACTAACACCAAGTGACGATAGTTAACGAACTGGCGCCGACTGGCAGCCAGCCGAAAGACTATATAGTGAGGTTAATGACAGAACTAAATAAGGAACAGGTGTGGAAATAAAACGGGAGTGATTGCGAAACACCAGGTGAGGAAATGCATGCAACGAGGGGGAAGGAGTGAAAGGCGGAAGTAAGACAAAACAACCAGACGAACAAGACAGGGAAGGACACGCCTAGTCCGCAGCAGCGGGGAAAACACGGACAAAAGGATCCAACATGACACGGAGGGAAAACAGGAAAACACGGAAAACGAACAGGAAGGGAGCGGAACATTACAGTACCCCCCCCTCAACGTACGCCACCTGGCGTACCTGGCGGCCTGGTCTTGGATGGGAAGCGACTGTGGAAATCCTGGATCAGTGATTGATCCAGGATGAGGCCCCTGTGGAGCCACGACCGCTCCTCAGGACCATACCCCTCCCAGTCCACGAGGTATTGGAAACCCCGACCCTTACGGCGGATGTCGATGATGCGGTCCACCGTGTAGGCCGGGGCGTTGTCGATGACACGGACAGGTGGAGGAGGGAGGGTAGGGGCACTGAGGGGGCTGGAGGCGACAGGCTTGATTTGTGACACATGAAAAACGGGGTAAACTTTGAGGGAGGCAGGGAGGGAGAGCTTAACAGAAACTGGGTTAATGAGACATACAACAGGGAAGGGACCAATAAACCGGGGCCGAAGTTTCTTAGAGGAGGAGGGAAGGGAAATGTTGGATGTGGATAGCCAGACCTGCTGACCGGCCCTGTACTTGGGGGCTGCGGTCCTGTGCAGGTCCGCCAGACGCTGCGAACGGGAATTAGAACGCAGGAGTGCGGTGCGTGCAAGTCTCCAAATGCGCTTGCATTTGAGGATGTGAGAATTAACGGAGGGAACTGCTACCTCGGCCTCCTGGGCCGATAGGAGAGGGGGTTGGTAACCTAATGAGCACTCGAATGGGGACAACCCAGTGGAGGCACTTTTAAGGGAGTTGTGAGCGTACTCTACCCAGGGGAGAAAACGGCTCCAGGAGGCGGGATTGCGAGCAGTGACGCACCGCAGGGCGGCCCCCAGGTCCTGGTTCGCCCTCTCTGCCTGGCCGTTAGACTGGGGATGGAAGCCAGACGACAAACTGGCCGAGGCCCCCAGGGCTACACAGAACGCCTTCCAAACCTGGGAGGAGAATTGGGGCCCACGGTCCGAAACAATGTCGGATGGGATCCCGTGCAGCCTGACCACATGTACCACCAGGAGCTCCGCAGTTTCGAGGGCGGACGGGAGCTTAGGGAGGGGAATGAAGTGAACCGCCTTGGAGAACCGATCCACAATTGTCAGAATGACAGAGTTGCCCTCTGACAAAGGCAGACCGGTGACGAAATCCACGCCAATGTGGCTCCAAGGACGGCCCGGGACAGGGAGGGGAAGGAGAAGACCAGAGGGAGGCTGGTGGGAAGCCTTGCTCCTGGCGCACACTGCGCAGGCCAGGACAAAAGCACGGGTATCCTCCTTGAGAGTGGGCCACCAAAAGCTCCTCCTGACGAGGGTGGTCGTTCTGGCAACACCTGGGTGACACGCCAGGCAGGAGGCGTGAACCCACTCAAGGACCTGGGAGCGGACGGAGTTGGGAACAAACAGGGAGGAGTTAGGGTTACTACGGGGGTCAGGGTGGGAAGTCTGGGCGGACCTCACAATCTCCTCAATCCTCCAGGAGACCGCAGCCACCACGCAGGACGCTGGTAGAATAGGCTCGGGGTCAGCAGGACTGGAGGGAAGGGAAAACACACGGGATAAGGCATCCGCCTTAATATTGCGGGAACCGGGGCGGAAGGAAACAGAAAAATTGAAACGGGCAAAGAAAAGTGACCACCTAGCCTGTCTGGCATTAAGCCTCTTAGCAGACTTCAAGTAAATTAAATTTTGGTGGTCAGTTAAAACAATAAAGGGGGTACCTGCCCCCTCCAGCCAGTGGCGCCACTCCTCAAGAGCCAGCTTTATGGCAAGAAGCTCCCGATCCCCGACATCATAATTTCGCTCGGCGGAGGACAGCCTCCGGGAGAAAAAGGCACAGGGATGGAGTTTGTTGTCCAAGGCGGCACGTTGGGACAGAATGGCCCCCACGCCGGTGTCGGAGGCATCCACCTCAATCGTAAATTGACGGGTGGGATCAGGGTGACAAAGAATAGGGGCCGAGGAAAACCGAGCTTTAAGCTGTTCAAAAGCGAGCTGAGCCTCGGAGTTCCAACAGAAAGAAAAAACAGTGGAGGTGAGTTTGGTAAGGGGAGCAGCAATGACACTGTAATTACGGATAAAACGACGATAGAAATTAGCAAAACCAAGGAATTGTTGCAGGTGCTTACGAGAGGTGGGTTGGGGCCATTCCGTCACCGCCTTGACTTTGACAGGATCCGCCCGGATACTGCCCTCCTCAATGATGAAGCCGAGGAACGGGACTGAAGAGACGTGGAAGGAGCACTTCTCTGCCTTGACGAAGAGCTGGTTCTCAAGGAGACGCTGGAGAACCTCCCGGACATGGAGAATGTGTTCCTGAGGGGACTTGGAAAAAATCAAAATATCGTCTATGTAAACAAAAACAGTTTTCCCCAACAGGTCTCGCAGCACGTCATTCACCATGCCCTGGAAGACTGCCGGGGCGTTAGTAAGGCCGAAGGGAACCACCAGGTACTCATAGTGGCCCAACGGGGTATTGAAGGCAGTCTTCCATTCATCCCCCTCCCGTATGCGCACCAAGTGATACGCATTACGGAGGTCGAGCTTGGTGAAAATGACGGCCTGCGAGAGGGGTTCAAAAGCAGTGTTAATGAGGGGGAGAGGATATTTATTGCGGATGGTGATTTGATTGAGCCCCCGATAGTCGATGCAGGGCCGTAGTGAGCCGTCCTTCTTCCCTACAAAAAAGAACCCAGCACCAACAGGAGAAGAGGAGGGACGGATGATGCCCGAGGCGAGGGACTCATGAATGTACTCCTCCATGGCGAGTTTCTCTGGCCCCGACAGACTGTAGAGACGGCCAGACGGAAGTTTGGCTCCCGCCAGCAGGTCTATACAGCAATCGTAAGGTCGGTGAGGAGGTAGGGACAGAGCGCGTGATTTGGAAAAGGTCAGGCAGAGGTCGTGATATTGTTTGGGAACGTTGGACAGATCGGGTTCGGGTAGGTTGGTGCTGGGATTCTTGGACCCCGGAGGGGGGAGAGCGGAACGGAGACAGCTAGCCAGGCAGTGGCCACTCCACGCCAGGATGCGACCGGCCTGCCAGTCGATATGAGGGTTATGAAGGCGGAGCCAGGTCTGACCCAAAACTATGGAGGATTGTTTTGAGTTGATGAGCAGGAGTTGAATGCTCTCCCGATGATTGCCGGATAAGACGAGCTGTAAGGGAACGGTGGAGTGGGTCACTAACCCCAGACTCCTACCGTCTAAGGCGAAGGCAGTAATGGGAGAGGGTAGTAGTTCCGTGGGGATGCCGGCCCTCCTGGCGAAGGTGGTGTCCATAAAGTTGGCGTCGGCCCCAGAGTCGATGAGGGCCGACGAGACTTCGGACTTGTCCCTCCACAGGAGAGTGGCCTTAAAGACCAGGCGATTCTGGGCTGCATGGCAGGGTATGATAGGGCTCGTCAGTACGCCCAGTTGAACTGGCGAGCCTATTCTTTTGGGCGAATGGGGCATGAGGCGATCTGGTGGCCAGGTTTGCCACAATAAAAACAGGATCTAGATCGCAGGCGACGTTGGCGCTCCTCGGAGTTGACCGCAACTCTGCCCAGTTGCATGGGCTCCTCTTCGGAGACCCCAGACGCCGCCCTGGATCCAGAAGCAGAAGGGTGAGAGCGTATGTGTGGTAGATGACCGGGGTTCCCCCCTCGCTCACGGGCCCGGATACGGAGACGGTTGTCAATTGCTATGGCCAGGCTAATAAGGCTATTGAGTGAGGTGGATTCTTCACGGGTGGCAAGTTGGTCTTTAAGCTCCTCGCTGAGTGCCTGGCGGAAGGCCCCCTGAAGGGCGGTGTCGTTCCATCCGGACTCCGCTGCGAGGGTACGGAATTGGATGGCCATTTCAGCGACGCTACAACTCCCTTGACGGACCTGAAGTAGGCGCTGAGTTGCATCTCGCCCACAGGCAGGGTGATCAAACACACGCCGCATCTCGGCGGTGAAGGCAGCGAAGTTGTTGCAGAGCGCGACTTGGCTATCCCAGATGGATGTAGCCCACTCCAGGGCACCTCCTCCCAAGCTGCTCATAATAAAAGCGATCTTACATGGGTCGGAGGCGAAGGAGGAGGGCTGCATCCGGAATACAATGTCGCACTTCATAAGGAATTCGCGACATTTTCCCAATCCCCCGCGGTATAACTCTGGATGTTGAACGCGGGGCTCACGAAATGAAGTAGACACAGGAGGGTCCACCGGTGGATCCGGTGCGGGCGGTGTAGGGGCCAAAGGTATACGCGGAAGCGGCTGGTGAAGAGTCAGCTGCGTCACTTGTTCCGTGATGCCCCTCAGCACCTCCAACACGTCATCCAAACGGCGGCCCTGTTGGTCGCTGACCGCAGTTTGGCAGGAGAAGGCGTGCCGAATCTGCTCCAGGTCGGCTGGGTCCATGTTTTCGGCCAGTTCGTTCTGTTACGTATCAGATACGGGACGAACCCAAGTGCAACGACCAGGAGACAGATTCACAAAAAAGGAGTTTTTAATAAATTAAGTGTTGGGGTAGTCCCAACACTGTACAGGAATGGCAACACACAGAATAACACAGGTATTGCCTGGAAGCCCGGGGCGGGCTGCTCCAAGCCGGAGCTGGACTGGAGGATCTGGAACTTATCGTTCCAAGCCGGAACTGGACTGGACAGGAACTGGACCGGGAGGTCCACACGGGAATCAGGGTCTGGAACGGAATGTTCCAAACCGGAACTGGACTGGACTGGAACTGGACCGGGCGGTCCACACTGGAATCAGGGTCTGGAACGGAATGTTCCAAACCGGAACTGGACTGGACTGGAACTGGACCGGGAGGTCCACACTGGAATCAGGGTCTGGAACGGAATGTTCCAAACCGGAACTGGACTGGGCTGGAACTGGACCGGGAGGTCCACACAGGAATCCGCGTCTGGAACGGAATGTTCCAAACCGGAACTGGACTTTGAACAGGTAGTGATACGACTCACGCCTGGACTGGACTGGAACTAGCAGGGGAGCGACTCACTACGGCAGGGCTGGAACTGGACCGGAATGACTGCACCGGTACAGGACAAACAAAAACAGAGGGGGATTAGTGCAAGGAAAGGCACGGGAAGGACCGGGAGGTTCTCACGGAGGTGCAGGGCTTGGCAGGTAGGTGAATGATGAAGCACGGCAGGGCAGGGTAGTGTGGCGTAGCTGCGGTAGGTCCGGATGGAGCTGACTGGTCTCCAGAGCTCCCGGAACCGTAACCGAAGACTTTGGTGGCTTCTTCGGCCGGACAGGAACAGCTGGAGGGTAGCCAGGAATAACGCCACCGCGGAGCCTACGCGAGCAGGAGGTGGAGGTACCGCAACACACACAACGAACACCGGGCTTACGAACACTGCTGCTGAAGAGTGGGAGCTGGGTTAGGTGGAGGAGAAGGGAAACAGGTTAGCTACATTCACAACAGGAAATAACTGGGGAGGTAAACTACCAATCCGTAGTTTCGAGCGGAACCAAATGCTGTAAGGGGATAATATCCCACAACCAAGCGAGTAGTTCGAAGTAAAAGACCAGATAACACAACGAGCACTAACACCAAGTGACGATAGTTAACGAACTGGCGCCGACTGGCAGCCAGCCGAAAGACTATATAGTGAGGTTAATGACAGAACTAAATAAGGAACAGGTGTGGAAATAAAACGGGAGTGATTGCGAAACACCAGGTGAGGAAATGCATGCAACGAGGGGGAAGGAGTGAAAGGCGGAAGTAAGACAAAACAACCAGACGAACAAGACAGGGAAGGACACGCCTAGTCCGCAGCAGCGGGGAAAACACGGACAAAAGGATCCAACATGACACGGAGGGAAAACAGGAAAACACGGAAAACGAACAGGAAGGGAGCGGAACATTACAATTATTTCCTGATTTCAACACTCAGTGTGTCAGACTCAATTTGTCTGATCCTGGAAGAATCTCTTGGTCCCATGTCTTATGTCCACTGGGCATATACAGTATGTACTTACAAGAATTGGCAAATGTGTACAAAACGAAATGTAAGAAAATTAAACAAAGAACATTACCTTCTCAAAATTGAAAGACTGCTCCCCATACAGGCGATTTGCCAGGCTCAGTGCATATGGGGCACCCTCTCTGTTGAGTTCAGACATCAGTTTGCTGAATACAGCATGAACGTCCTTGGCAGCTTTGTTAAGGTGGCGCGACTGATGATGGGTACAGGCAAACAAGTTGAGACACTGTACAAGCAAGGCATAAAACTGCGTCAATTTCTACCCATTAATAAAAACATATCTCACCAAGATATCAAAAGATGCAAATCCAACTGAAATTAATCACTTTGATGATGCCATTTGCGATTTCTATTATAAAAGTGTATCTTATAATTTTATTTAAGCATTATGACACTTAACGTGATCAGACTGGGTCTTTAATTAATTTTAACAAGCCAAAGAACAAAAAGGAGGAAAGCATATTAAAAAGGAAAGAGGCAGTTTAAGAAATTCAAACATAAAGTGTCAGCGTTAGTCTTTTTTTTGTTTTACCATTAACTTTATATTTCTATTTAACCTTCCATTTATGTTAGCATTTTACTGCCATTTCTGTGTTGTTATGGGTCAATGCAAAAGTGCACAAAAATATGACAGTTAAGGATAAAGCCAAACTCTGTAGTGAATTGGTTAAGCAGGAGACCAATATACCTCAGCCATAGGTCACCAGTCACCCAACCAGCATCCCCATGTTAATGCAACTTAAAGGCATCCCATCCTTGTGGTGGGATAACTCCAGCTGCAGTAAGTTTGTTTTATCACCTGAAACAAAGGCATTTGTTCTTGCTGTTCCAGTCCAGGGCTAGCTTCATGTTTCTTTTCTTTCATAAAGCGAAGCACCTACAACAACATCATCATCATTTTTAACAGTGACACTGAGTTACAAGTACAGATCTTTTTTTTCTGGAAATTCAAATTGAGTGTGGAAATAGTCCTGTATACATAATACCAAGCTTTAGAACAATGTGGGCTGAGCATATTTCTTGGGGAAAAAACCTGGCAACATTTTAGAGATTCTTGTACTGTATATTTAGCAACTGTCTTTGTGCAAGGCCCAAGTACAGGGGCCACTGACACATGTACCTCAAACGGTGCTGTATAGAAGTTAATGCACAAAAGACAGGAGCTGCCCAGCCCTGAACACACCCATTTTATAACCTGAATTCCACACTGGCACTTGTAGCCATTGCATATAGCGATGTGTGTCGTGTTGGAAGACTGCCCTTATGACACTGTTGCAGCATGCAGTATAACTGCCACTTAACTTTGAACCAGAATATGCTTTGGTTAAAAGTCAATGTCATAGTTTTACAAAGGTGTATAAAAACAATAAAATAACTGGATTTAATAATTTAAGTCACTCTTGTAGAAGAAAAAATCTTTACTGATTTTTCATATTATATAAAAATCTTTCATATTATCATTAATATGAAAAGTTTATGTACATTAGCATTCATGCTTATGGTTACTCCTCGTTTTCTTTGAGATTTAAAAATTAATGACAGATACACAAGCCTTGTCAATCAAGCAAGTCAGCTCGTCAATACACTGTCCACATCTTTTAAACTTTTATCTTAAAAGACAGTTGGCCTCATTCACAAAACTATTGTTAAATTCTTATTTTTTTGTTCTTAATGAAAGTTTCTACAAAAAAACAAGGTTGGATTCACCTTGGATTTTGTGCGTATCCAAGAAGTATCAGATGATGAACACCTATTGTTCATAAATTGTGTGGGTGTTCCAGTTTATGTTGATTGGCATAACTTTTATGAACAATAGGTGTTCACAAGGTCGTGCGCAAACTGCAACGATGCATCGCTCTCTGGGGGTAGCCCTGGGGCCGGTTGCACCAGCTATACGTAAGTTCAAACGTAGGCTAGTTATAACGTAAGTGTTTACTAAATTAAGGTTTACATATTACTAAATAAAAATGGGTTGCACCACACAAACTAGTTTGTACGTTGAGCTTAGTAGCTACTAAATATTTACACTTACCCCTAGGTATAAAAAAAATACACAAATAAACTGTAACCGTCTGTTCATCTAATTGGCTACCTCCGCAGTTTCTTCAGCAAACACTGTAAAAATAGTTGACGCGTGGAAAACGTTCAGTTTCAAAACAAAGTTCTTTATAGTTCAAAAAAGAGGCAAACAGAACAGTCCCGTAACTTAGGCTAAGTTTCCATATATTTTCAAAGCACATAATGGCTGTAACATAAATAAATAGGCTAAACAAACAAATAAGGATATTTTGAATTTTATTCGTAAAAACATAAACATGCACACATTGTAATTCTGTTCAATGTTCTATTTTTTTTCCATGGAATGCAAAATAGACGTAGCCTGTTAAACTCAATGCAAGTTGATTTCCGTGTTTACATTGTAGCTTGTTGATTGATTGGTTATGGATTTGTTATCGTCATGATAAAGCGACAATGTTTACCTTAGTATTGAACTAAGCATTACTTAGTTTTCACTAGCTAAGACATTACTTACGTATTGGTGGTGCAACCGAATTTAGTAAAGCGATAGTTTGAAACTAACTAGTAGCAACTAAGGACCTAGTAAATACTTTACGCGCAAACTTAGTCACGAACTTACGTATGACCAGTGTAACCCAGCCCTGGAGTCAGGCTTCTCTGACTCCAGGGTAGCCTACATTTCCGGTCTTTGTGGCAAAACTTTCCTGTTCTACAACCATCTGGGTACAACAATCCCCAGCCTGTTCCAACATCCAGCTCTTCATCCAAGAAATGAGGAAGATATTTGACCATCCTATGGGCGGACGGGATAGGCCTTGCAGATTACGCCATCGACCTCCACACCCTCACAGGTGAGTCAATGGGACACAGAGGACCTTCGTTTTTCATGTTTCTTCACAGCTTATCAAACTCCATTAAAGATGATCTTGCATCCAGAGAGGTGTACGATGACCTGGACTCATCTCACTGGCCATCTGTATTGACTACCGCCTGCTCAAGCAGAGTAGAATGAGACAATCCCATACCTGGAACTGATGGCTTTCCAGATCCGGTCAGAAGTTCCCGAGCATTTCCTACCCCTCCTGAACCAGTCCACCCAAAGTTTCCAGCGCCTCCCCGAGATTTATTGACTTAACCTCTCGCTGTTGAAGAGGAGCTGAAGCAACTGGGACATACCCAGCTCTCACCACAGAAGCAAGAGGAGAATGACAGAATTGTTGCCTTTACTGTGGGGTGTTGGGCTCCTTCTGAGCTGTATGTCCAGGTTTTTGGGGAAAAGCTGGGGCTCATCAGTGACTGGGACAGTCCTGACGAGACAGTTCCTTCTCCCAAACTTACCGTAGCTCTCTCCTGGGAGGAGGAACATCAGGATCTCTCATCAATTCTGGGACTGCTGGCTGTTTCATTGATGTCACCCTGGCTTTAAGATGGGAGATTCCCATCGTTTCTCTAGAACAGGGCTGCCCAACCCTGTTCCTGGAGATCTAACCTCCTTGTAGGTTTTCATTTCAACCCTAACTTGGTACACCTGATTCTAGAAATTAGCAGCTCAACTAGGTCTCTAGCTGTTAAATGAGGTGTGCTTTGTAAGGGTTGGAGTGAAAACCTACAGGAGATCTCCAGGAATAGGGTTGGGCAGCCCTGCTCTAGATAAACCCCTTTGTGTAACTACCCTTGACGGCAGACCCATGGGTTCTGGTGTGGTCACTGTTCCCTCAAATTTAACTTATTCTTGGTCATCCCATGCTTACTATTCACAACTCTAGCATTAATTGATCTAGCACTACTATCTGAGTGCTCCCTCTTTTGCCTCCATAACTGTCTGTGTGTCTAATCCACTTCACCTAACCCACCACTAGATCCTGGTGACTAACCTGACTTCATGTTCCCATTGAGTATGCTAGTCTCTCCCTGGTTTTTAGTAAACCTCCCCCTCATCTGCCCAACAACTGTGCCCCCTTTTGCCTCCATAACTGTCAGTGTGTTTAATCCACTTCACCTAGTAACCCACCCCCTAGATCCTGCTGAGTAGCCTTATATCTCATGTTCCCAGTGAGTATGCTAGTCTCTCCCCTGGTTTTTAGTAAGCTACATTTAGAAAATTAAAAAAAATTACATTGATCTAGAACAGGGATGCACAACTCTGTGTGCCATTTTTGTTCCAACAAATAAACAATGCTGGTTCACTCCTATACTTGAGCACAGTAAAATCTTTAGGATACACTTATAGCTAATTAAATAATTAAGAGCAGAAGGTACGAAATACAGAAACGGATTGGCCCTGTTGTGCACCCCTGCTCTAGAATAATGTTTATTAATTTTGTGTGAAATGTGGCCCAAGACCAAGTGTGTATTTACTCATTTATAGAGAACACATGCTTTTGCCTGTAACATTGCATCTTTGGATTTAAAAAACATTTATTTTGTTGGAACGACACATACAAATGAACGTGGTAAAATCTAAGATCTAACCCAATTTTGTTTATACTGTGTTGCTGCTTATTCTGAATTTGCCAAAAGCCAGGCTCAGAAATGGGAGTTTTGAAGGCATAATAGTGTACTTTAAATGGAACATTTGAGAATACCAGGATCCAATAAGATACTAGGATACAGTGAAATGATACATTTTAACAGAACATGGTGTGAATGTTGATAGTGATAGTGTTGATTTGTGTAATTTTCTATTGTGTCAAAAATGTAATGTGCATGTTTAACTCTACAAAGTGGGATAATACAGAGGCTTTATTTGGTGTCCTAAAGCCTTTGATCTTTGATTTCATTTGCAGCTGGCATGTTTGCTGTCTATGTGTAGCTCTGTACTTGTGGTGAGATGGGACTAAGAAAAAGATCAATTTAAAATGGGAGCTCCTTCTTTTCTTTCAACAATATGTTACAGATGTGTGCTGGAACTGAAGGATTAATTCAATGTAAAACTAAACATATTAGATATCTTGGCTCAATTAGAAGCATACTGATTGTCGACTAATCATTTTCCCATAATATGTGTACAAACGAAAGACCAATAAAGACCAGCCTAAAAGGTCAGATATTTACAAAATGATGAAAAGACAATGACAAAGAAGTATGACTAATACCACAAAATGTACCTAACCTTTAGATGTGACAGTATCTTAAGGAGGTGAGCATATGATGAAAACAGACAGTTTATGAGTGCAGCTATGCTTTATTTATTTAAACAAAACCATTGGCTGTGATTGAATTCCCAGACAATATGTGAAAAAAATGTTTGTTTTTTAATTTTTTTAATAATGTGGCAAAAAAACATGTGGCAAAGCAGTTTTATTGAATACGATGTCCATAAGAATAACACAATCAATAAGTCTTCACGATGGATGATCCCTTCAAAAATGTTTGTTACACTGAGGTTGCTGAGATACTGCAAAAATACCCCCTTACACAGAATGTAACTCTGTATCAATGCAGTTGTGGTGTGCTGGGATGTCTGAGAGTGGCACTGTGCCAGGATGAGCTCACCTTGGACATCTGTGAAGCTGTGTTTCCCCGGGCGCCCATGTACACCATGGCCAGAGCAGAGGAGATGCTGATTGGCGAGTAGAAGATGTTGTCCGTTTTCTTTTTCTCGTTTATATTCTTAAACAGGTCCAGGGAGAACTTGGTATTTGAAGCAACCAGTGACTCGATTGTTGGTTTCCTGGGAGGCACGCATTTCAGAATGGCATTCATCACGGACTTTTTTTAGCAGTAGAATAGTAAAATGCTCAGATCTTTCTGATATTTAATACCCATGATGTAACTTTGGAGTAATCACCCTTGTTGTACTTTTGATAAAGAAAAAAAAACCCCACAAACTCTATCCTTTGGCCTATCCTTTGACAACTTTGACAACCGTAAATGGTAAAAACAATATATTGGCCTCGTTGTAATCACAAAGTCTTGCTGTACAACATGGGTCATGGTCGCATACTTTGACTTAATTATTTGCATGAATGTAAGACATTAAAATTAATAATCTAATTATCTCAAAAGATTAATATTCTCATCCCCCCCCCCCCCCCCCCCCGCATCCACGCCATTGACTGACTCTATAACAGGATAAAAAAAAATCATTCTTACATTTTCTCCATACATATCAACCCAAAATTACATATAGGATATTATATTATATTAGCGTCATTTATTCAGTAGGCTTAAAATGATCTTGAATGTAACACACAAGCCAAATTATTTTTTGTTGGTAACTTTGTTTAGCTAAAGTTACAGTAAGAAACTAGCAAGGACCTTAGAAATTGTCTAGTAGTATTACTGCTGGAAAATGCAGTCCTCGTTAGTTTGCTAGCTAGCTGATGTCATTACGCTATTCAGCCGCTAAGGTGCCATTGTATATCAAAGATCTGTCGAAAGAACACCACTGAAAGTCGATGCCACTTTAAAGTGGTTGAATACTCATTCAGTTCATATCGTAGTGGTGTGTCAAGTTCCAGTCAATCAGAGGTATGTGTGCAGCTTATTAATTCACGGAAAGAGTACTTCTCAGCCAGGCACGCCCACATCACGTGTATGATCTGTCCACCGACCTACACACACTGCGCTTGAGAAACCGCCTCTATGGAAATCAGTCTTTCAGGTTTTTCAAGGTAAGGTTCTTTAAGGTTCTTTTTTTGTTTCTTTATAATGTGCCTTCCACACACAGGCAGTTAAGGGGACATAGGCGTCACTGTGTGCTTCACACAACACTTAAAACAGAGTTTTATTATTATTATTAGGCTATGCACCATTTTTATTATTTATTATTATTATTATTAGGCCAAGCACCAAACTATGAGGTTTGTTCTGCATAGATGATACGATGACAAGAAAATACACTCACCGGAATTTGGTACAAGTTCAAGGTACACCTGCTTGTTAACGCAAATAGCCTGCTCATCCAAACAGAAAATCATATGGCTGCAAGTCAATATGTAAAGCATGCATGCATGCATGGTGCAAAGGTTTGCTTTTGTGTTCGACCAAATATTAGAATAGACAAGATGCGTGATCCAAGCGGCTTTGACTATATGATTGTTGGTGCCAGACGTGGTGGGTCCTGCATCTCAGAAACAGCTGCCCTCCTGGGATTTACAGTGTTGTGATAAACAAAATAACATCCACTGAGTGGTAGTTCCGTGTTCCGAAAAACACCTTATTAATGAGAGGTCAGAGGAGAAATGCTCAAATTACTGTTTACAACAGTGGTGTGCAGAAGGGTACCTCTGAACACACAAAACGTTGAACCCTGAAACAGCAGCAGACCACGCCGGGATCCACTCCTGTCGGCTAAAAACAGGGGGATGAGGTTACAGTTGGCATGTGATCACCAAAACTGGACGATTGAAATTTGGAAAAACATTGCCTGCTCAGACAATTCTCTATTTCTATTGCGACATGCTGATGGTACTCATGGTAGGATCAGAATTTGGCCCAAAAAAAAAAGCATGAATACATGGATCCATCCTGCCTTGTGCCAACGGTACCGGCTGCTGGTGGTGTAATGGTGCGGGGAATGCACACATTAGGCCCCTTAATACCAAGTGAGCATCATTTGAATGTGAAAGCAAACCTAAGCATTGTTGCCGACCATGTGTATCCCTTTATCGCCACAGTCTACCCTTTACTTCCAGCAGGTTAATGTGCCATGTCGCACATCGTCTCAAGCTGCTTCCAAGAACATGGCAGTGATTCCAGTTTACAATCAGGCATTCTAACCATTGTACCTAATGAACTGAAATCTATCATTGTGTGTATCCTGTATATGGCTCAATGATGTGATCATGTGTACATTTTGTGTCTCCCTGCAATATTTCCCAAAAGGGACACATACACATTATGCTATGTAACTGTACCCCTCCTTTATTGGACCACAAAAGTGTTGGTGGCTCATACATTCTGGCCAGTGACCTTTAAGGTTTTACAGTGCAAAAAATATAATAATAATAATAATAATAATAATAATAATAATGCAGTGTTACTGTCCAAAGGTAAATACAAACAACCAAAGTGTTTAAAATGTTAAATATTATTTTGCTATGAAATGTTTCCACAGAGATTAAAGGATATTCTCAACAAAAAGAAAAATGCATTTAAAGAGGGAAATAAGGAGAAACTGAAACAGATGCACAGTTTAAGCGGATCAGGAAAGCACCATAGAAAGAAAAAACCAGGGAATACGCTTCAGTATAATAATATTAAAGAAGTCTTCACTGGCTAAAGACAACCTATGGCCTTGCATCAGATTACAACATTGAATGGGAAATTGAGCTAAGCTCATTTTTAAAAATAGATTTGGTTAATATCATGGGTAATACTATCTAAATTTTCCCACTTTGGGGTAGTTTTTCTTTAAACAAAGATTTTTTTGTCCTTCCAAATGCTGACATGAATCATCACCAAAGTTTCCTGAGGGAAACACAAACCCAAATTACCAGGAGCTGGACTCCTCACCATACCATTCTCAGCTCCCCAAATTAACTTTATAACAAAGCAACCTGATTATACCCTGTGGCTGATTAGCCACAGATGGCCCAAATTTAACAGGCTTTGCCCATTAGCTAACTTACAAAGGGGTTGGCTCCACCCAGCAGCCTCAGCAGAGCCTGAAAACCGAATACCGACTTCGAGTACAATGGCTTCCCATTCGATAACCACAGCCACTCCTAACAATGGGCCTCATTCACCAATCGCGCTACGAATACATTTGTTCTTAAGACTTTCTTTAAAACATTTTTACAAACATTTTGGGATTAACTGATGTTTGATTTCTGAGCTTCTGTTCAACCCAAGAAAACATCCTAACTAAGAAAACAGAGAATGTTCAGAATGTTCATAAAAGCGTTTTAAAGAAAGTCTTAAGATCAAATTGGTTCGTAGAATGCTTGGCGATTGCGGCCCAATGTCCATATAATACAAGCAAGTTAGCACGTGATAAGCTGCGACCATATGCCAAAGTATGTGTATGTGCGAGCATAGTCTATTGCAGAAATATTGGACAGACCAACCTACTTACCGACAGAGTGACTTCTACTAGCTGCTTGCTGGTCACCGCTAAAAATGACTCCTGTTAAAGTAGAAAGTGCCCCATTCAAACACCAGTTGAGTAAAAGTACAGAAGTATCTGATTTAAAATGTAAGTACCAAAAGTAACCATAAACATATCCGGTTTAACAATGCACAACCTTAACGTTTGCCCCATCACCCAGTACAGTTAGCAGCTAGCTAGCAAAGAAATCTTTGTGAGTTAAGCTTTACAAAATGCTGATAAGATGATGTGCTTCTCATCTTGCAAGAAGGTCCACCATATTTATGCTCCCTACTGCTTCCCCAAATGATCAATAACGTCAACCTGCAATCACTGGGACAAATCAAGAACCTGCACTATTTTTGGAGAAATTGTGTTTAGTCTTTGCACCCTCATCCTGGTGCGAGCTGCAATGTCATCTGAAGCTAAACTATTTTATTAGCATGGAAGATTGGTAAATGCCAGACCTCAGCTATGGAGATTGGAGCAGGAGCAAGAGCATCGCTGCGTATGTGTCTAGTGGGAAAATCAAGCATATGAAGAAATTCAGTCGTCAAGTAAAAGTGAAAAATCTTGATGTGACTGCAAGATGACTCATACTGCTAAACACTGGATTTAATGAATCAAGTGGCACTAGTACTAGCTGATTGAGCACTAGCAGTCTGCCTGTACCTGAAAGGTTTTCCACTGATGCAATAACTGAGTGGCTAAGTTAATAAGGCAACCCACACTGTACACTTTTGCACACTTTTATTTTCACAAATGTGAAATGTGATTTAGTTTATTGCATGCATGCATGTTATGTTTAGTTGCTCAGTGAGTAAAATATAATTAATTGGCATAAGCAATCTTTGCTATTAAGCCAGTAGTAAACTTTAAAGAGTGTACAATGGAGATATACTGCAGCAAGTTTGTTCAAGTTCTGCAAAGCAGATAAAAATGAAACATGATTTAGTCAATTACATTCTTTTTAGGCAAACAGCATTGCGGAGCCATTTAACATACAGCACTCCTTTCTTTAGATTCCAGTTTATAACTGTCAAGTGCAGAGCTTAATAATTACATTACATTACATTCATTTAGCAGACGCTTTTATCCAAAGCGACGTACAGTAAGTGCATACAGAGACATCATCAAGATCACTACAGAACAGACAAAGCACATCCTTCCCATAATGTAGCAGCTATCCCTAGCAATGAACGTCGACTGTAGTTCACAGTAAGCTGTGGGCAAATCAGCAACACCACACTTCCATTCCAAATACTATTATAAACAATAATAAACAGACAGGAAAACACAGGGAATTCAAGGGGAGCAGAGACGCCCATAGAAGAGGATGCTCTGAGTAGGGTTGTGTCTGATGAAGAACAGGAAGGGATGGTCTGCGATGAACGAAGGTTGTGGTGGCATAGATAGTTTTTGGCAACTTTTCAACAGCATGAAGGCAGTGGCAGCAGCGGCCTCTGTGCCCTCCTCATTCACCTCCACAAAGGACTTGTGCACCACTTTGGACACCACCAGTCCATTGCTGGGAGACATGCCAGAGAAGTTGCTTCTGGACACATCGAAGGCATCCTTCATGCCCAAACTGACTAGAATGTCTTTCAAGTTATAGGTCTCTTCCATCTTGAACTTGGGAAGAGCCACCTTTATCCAAGTATTCTCCATCATGTGAGGCTGTGTCCACTCAATGAGCTTCTCATATGTGAGCTCCCTTTCCAACTGTAGAAGAAAAAAATGTCATTGCTCCAATTGTGAGTGAGGGATTTGAAAAGGCAGGGCAATATAATAATATATATATAACATGTAAGGAATAAACCATGGGCTGTTCCATTATTGGAAATTATACAACAATGAGATTCGAGCAAGTAACGTGATTGGCCGAGACGCGTTCTACGAGTGCTGGTATTTAGTATAACCTCACTGCCATTGTGTAGACACGTTCTATAGAGCGTTGCCTAGGAAGCATACACAACAACAATAGTAACGGCAACAGGGTGCTAGCAATTTGGCGAATCCAAAATAAAGAATTAGTTAATCAAAAGTTATTGTTTCAATATTTTTTCATTACTTACTAAACTGTTATGCTAACATTGTTGTATAAAAGCAATAGATCACTCGAGGATTCATGCGTTATTGGATATAATCACTGTGGAGAGTACTCCAACATCACTGCATTTGATGATTATATTTCTAATAATGCACTCCCTCTTGTGATCTATTGCTTAATAATACCACAGTCTGGGTGAATTCTGATTTCTGATTGGCTGGAGGGTGGGCATTCATTTACAGTAAAGGGACTCCTATGATATAGTTCCAACTAAGAGGCTTAATCACCGTTCCGAATGAATACGCTGTCTACGTTATCTGCTGCCAGAGCCATCGAGTCGCCTCTTTTATGAATGGTAACCATAGCAACACCAACATCTGATTAATAAAGTCGGTAAATAACATTAACTACAGTATTTTTTCAGATGTTCCCATCTTATGATGCAAATCTGAAATGCGATTTCCTTAGCCTAAAATAGGCTAGGCTGCACTGCGTGACCAAACCATTTTTTAAAAGCAAGACAGAGAGGGAGGTAAATTGAGTTGCGGTTTCAATTTTCAATTTTCTTAAATAATGTAACTAATGACGAAAATAAAAATTAAATTAGCATTGGTGCTAATTTTATGGTAAAAAAAACTAAAAGGAAAATGTTTTTTCTTAGGGAATCAATTGTGTTCAGAACTAACAACGAGAGGTTTTTGCATAACAACGGACAAAATAGAACTAGTAACCAGAAATAGAATTAACGAGAGGTTTTCGGTTCAAATAGAACTATAAACCAGAGTTTTTGCTTGACAATGCCAAAACAATATGCCCAAAGCACCGTGGAAGAATATTTAAATTTCAACTGATTTAGTCGATAAAAATCAATAAAATTAAAGTAATTAATGTATAATTGTTGTTGGTAACCATGTTATAAGCGGAATTAACTACTCCGGGCTGTCCTGTTATTGGAAAACGACAGGCGTGGTGATGCATATTGTTTTGGTGCTGTCAAGCAAAAACTCTGGTTACATTAGTCCTACTATGTTACGTTAATATTTCCAAACTGAATAAATACTGCACCTCTAACCACAAAACTGCTTTTCTAGATTAAAGTCGTTGTAACTAAGATATTCAGCAAATACAAACTTTTTAATCTGCAGATTTAATGTTATTTACCGACTTTATTAATCAGCTGTTGGTGTTGCTATGGTTGCCATTCATAAAAGTGGTGACTCCATGGCTCTGGCAGCAGATAACGTAGATGGCGTATTAATTTGGAACGGTGATTAAGCCTCTTAGTTGGAACTACTTCATAGGTGTCCCTTTACTGGAAATTAATGCCCACACTCCAGCCAAACAGAAACGAGAATTCACCCAGACCGTGGTATAAAATATAATACCACATGTTCTTCTACTCTACCAAATTTGAAACTACTGGGTATAGTCTTGATTGCCTTGTAGGCATTATTATAGGTGACAAAGCCATTAAGTTGTTGTACACCAAATTCAGTCTTACCCTCAAAAGCCCTGTGGAGTCATCCTCAATCTCTTGGGGCAGTAGAATGAGCATGCTCAGCTCTTTACCTTTGTAAGGCATCTCCAGAATCTGACACCTGACCTCTGGAATGATCGCCAAACCAAACCAGCCTTTGTGTCGCATCATCTGCACTGGCTTACTTTCATTCTGAAAAAGTGGAGAACTTTCAGATACACTTTGCAATAAATGTACAATATCAAGACAGACAATGAACCAATAATAGCCACAGTTCAATAAGCAAAGATTTATGCTACTTCATGCCTGTTTTTGTGCAACTCAGATAATAGCCATGAACATATTAAAGTTGTATGACTTCATGAAAATACAAGACCTTCTGTAAATGAATGCTCATACAATTGGAAATAGTTCATTATGTTGTTCTAATGGGAGTATAGCTAAGGTTGTAAACTAATACAGTGGTATGCAAACGTTTTGGCACCCAAGGTCAAATAGCATGTTTTGTTGATTTTATAATTAAAAAGCAGCTAACACATCCTCTGCAGAGACATATTGCTTAAAATTTTTATGCACAATTGCATTTTTTTATTTTCTGAATTTAACAAATTGAAAAATTAAAACAGTAAATGTGGCATGTGCAAATGTTTTGGCTACCTGTCAGTCAGTACTTAATAATCACAGCAGAAATAACAGCTTTCCTGGAACCGTGCAGCACTGTATGTTTGAGATGTCCCCACAGATTTCGAATAATATTCCAGTCTGGGTATTGTGAAGATCATTCCATGGTTGTAGTAGTCCAAAATTGAGGTAGGTTTTGGATAATTGTCTTGTTGAAATATCCAACTTCTCTCCAGATTAAATTTCATCACTAATTCTAGGACATTAGCTTCTTGGATTTATTGACACACAACCCCAAAGCATAATCGATCCACCCCCATGCTTAATGGTTGGCAAGGCATTCTTTTCTTCAAATGCTTACCCTTTTTTCTTCAAATGTGTCTTGGTAATTTTGGCCAAAGAGTTAAATTTTTTTCTCAATTCCATAAACTTTGTTACAAGAAGTAAGACTAATCTAAGTGTTGCGTTGCATACTTCAGATGCTGACTTTTGTAAAGAGATCACAGGAAAGGTATCCTTCTGAACTCTTTCATGCAGATCATTTTTATGTAAACAACACTCACAGAGTTCCCTAGAGGGTACTACTGAGTCAGCATGCTGTGATAACTACAGCTTTGAGATCTAGTCAATTGGGTGTGTCTTCTAATCTGTCAACCAATGATCAGATAATGACCTCTGACCTAAATGTTCTGAGAATGGCCTTCTAACCTGGATGGGGTTTGTGATCTGCTTGCCATTGTTTTGAATACTACCACCCAGTGCAAAAGGGAGAGAGCAGTAATGCAGGTGGAAGAACCATAACTCAACTCCACATCCATTACCGACTGAGCCATCGATGCGAATCAATGGTGCAAAAATACGAGAAACACAAAATTAGAAGGTTTTTTTAAGAATTATTATTATCTCACAAGTTTAAACAAGTGAACAGTGGTGCATTTATGTCTCACTTCCAGAAACACATGCATTGGCAATTTTGCACTGCAGATGGTGATAGATTAACTATGTTGGATTGGTGATACTCTGCCTCAAAGAAGAAGAAAAGTTGACGACTTGTGTGAGAAATGGCGCTGCTCACAGAATCACAAAATTTAAAGTGGGAGAGATCTGAGATAACTAATCTTCCCATATCTATGGCAACACTGCACAGTGGACAGTGCACCAATACTCAGGTGTCAGCTAAACCTTTCTGCAGGTCCTCTGCAGGGACATGAGGGTTTTGCTTAAGGAACCCATGGTTACTGAGAGCAGGCACAACACCTTGAGAGGTTAGAGGGGTCAGAGTATTTATTTAGCTCTGGCATTGTCTTCACTTGGCTTAATTTAAGGCCTTATAAGTCAATAATGTTTTGAGACCTTCACAATAAGTATTAATGGATCAACTGAAAGGGTTTGCACATACCACATTTACTGTTTTATTATTTTCAAAATGTTAAATTCAGAAAATGGATAGTATTTGTGCATTAAAATTTGCAGAAATTGGTAATGTTTAAATGTTTAGCTGTAATGTTTCATTTTGTACCCTGGAGAGGTTGTGGTAACTTATTTTCACTTAGAAGATCAACAAAACGTGTTATTTGACAGGGGTACCTAAACTTTTGCATACCACTGTAAAAGATAAAACAGGACATAATAAAAAAGCTAAATGTATTATTGAACTCTCATGGAGGGAAACATTTTCCTTCAAGGTAAGGCTGGGTCATTGACTGATACTGCAACCCTCAGACACAAGAGAACAGCACTCATGCTCAACATGGAGTCAGTTTTTTATACACATTACCAAGAAAACTGATGTCAAGAAATTACAGTAGCAGCACGTGTGATTCAACATCACAGAGGATGAAAATCTTTGAAAATTAGGTCACAATTCTGACTTGTTTTGCAGTGAAACAGTAATCTCGAAACTGAGAAAGCATGAGCTGTTACCTTATTCAATTTGAATTGCCTTTGCTTTGTTTTTGACCCTATGAATTTCTTGTCCCAGTCACCCTTAAAATAGATCGCATTCACCAACACCAGTCTGGTCATGTTGCCAACAGCCCCTTCCGTCAGCAAGTCCTTGATTTTCTCTACAAGAAAGCATAATTCAGTGGGGATGCACAGAAGGCACTGCAGTGTTTCAACAAACGTTTTATTAGTGGGTGGTGTTGTGGTCCGGGGGGGTTGGGTGGGGGGGGGGGGGGGGGGGGGGGGTGGAGGAAGGGTTGCAGACCGGGTGGGGAGGTGGTGGGGTTAATGTACCCCATAGGTACATTACCCTACATTTATTAATATGACATATTTATTTCAGTTAGGATACTAAATATTTCAAATTGTCTCAAATTGGTTTTGCTTTAAGATGACTGAACATGTAATAGCCTAAGATAAATATAAGTGATAACTTAGTTCCTCCATCTAATAAAAATCCAATCCAAAAAGTCCAATCAATTATTATTTTAATTGAAGGGTTGTTTCTCCTGACTTATTCAATAGTTCAATAGGAAAATGAGTCAGGAGAAACCACCCTTAAAGTTATCCATCCATATCTACTGCATATCTGGTAGCAGAGTGATGATTTGAGGCTCGTTTGATACCTCAGACCCTTGATGACTTGCAGCCATTTAGCCAACCATGGGTTCCATACTATTCCTGTGTAATTTACAGCTTAATCTAGTCCCAACCCCCCAATTCCCATAGAGATCCATTCAAATGCAGTGAGGTTATAGTATCGCTTGTAAGAGTAACATATCAAGAGTCTTTTGATATCCTTTTATACCCAGTCATGATAGAATCACCTGTTTACCTGTGGAATGTTCCAAACAGGTGTTTTTTGAACTTCCCAGTCTTTTTTTGCCCCTGTCCTAATTTTTTTGGAATTGGGGTTTGTATAATCTCTCTGCATTTGAATGGATCTCTGTCGGGGGTGGGACTAGATTAAGCTGTAAATGATATGGGAATAGTATGGAACACGTGGTTGGCTAAATATCTAAGTCATCAAGGGTCGGAGGTATCAAACTAGCCTCAAACCATCACTCTGCTGCCAGATATGCAGTAGATATGGATGGATCACTTTACGGATTGTTTCTCCTGACTTATTTTCCTATTGAACTCTATGGAAAAACCCTCAAATTAAAGCTGAAAGTCTGCACGATAACCTCATAATCACTGTTCCATTTCAAATCCAATGTGCTGGAGTAGAGCCAAAATAACAAAACTTGTGTCACTGTCCAAATACTTATGGACCTGACTATATATAATATTCATATTAGCTACATGTTCCACACGTCCATAGACATTTTAGTCTGGTTCTTGGTTCATAGGCAATGCCTGATTGTTGCTGTAAACCCTTCACATTTGTTACCACACACCAAGCAGTAAATACAACTATGGAACCTAATAACAACAAGCAGCTTCCTCTTCTTGATCATTTCAGTGGAATATGCAGGACAGAGTAACAGTATCTGTACATTTCAAATAAAAGTGTGAATGTGTCTGTAACTGCAGTTACCTTGAGTCTGCTTCTCCACCCAGCTGTTCATGTTCACCCTGGCAACCTCTGCATTTGATATGAAGTCAACAGTCTCCAGCTCTGCTTCATAGAACTTCTTTGTGTCCTGAATGTAGTTCTACAGATTCACAAAGACGGTGAAGGTTTAACTGTTCCCTGTGTTCTAGTCTGACTTTCATCTAAAAAAGAGTGATATATAATCTGACTATATATAATCTGATAATGAATGTTTTGGATGAAAATCTATTTATTTTTATCTTTTAATTTGCCAGCAAAACCCTACTGAAGTCAAAATCTCAGTAGCAATCAAAATGACAATAATACATACTGTTGTGTAAACAGGAAAATTAACAGCAGGGATTAAAAGAAGGAGTACACTTCAATCACTATGTCATGAATTGTGTGTTTATAATCAGTAATTGCAATTATCATGTAAAGTTTAAGTCTTTGAGCTCCAAATGTACAGTGCAGAGTCATAATTTTAAAAAGTACCATGTCACTAGAGTGAAGGAGATACCTATAGGAATTCCTGCTGAGAGCTGAGGCAAGAAAGAAGTCAAATGTTTTTTCCACAGTGGTGTGTTTGCAATTTAGCACCTGTCTGAGGCAGGCCGTTTCTAGACTACTTTGACTGGGGGTGCATGAAGAGATGTTGGTCGGGCACAAGGGGGGAACAAAGTAGTGGGGGGGGTCTGGTAACTAAAGATGAGCTATATTCCTTCATTATTTCAGTCTCTTTGTGCTATTTTCTATTTACATGTGAAACTAATGCCACATTTCAAGATCCGTGATCTCCACACGGTTTGGTTTAATTTCCATAGAACAGTATTCGATCCATGTACAGGCGTGGTTTGAGCGACGAGTAGCATAGCAACCGCCGCTACACAACACAGCCCGGATAGAGTGGCACTCTTCAGCCCTGCTTCAAAACGTTTCACGCTATGGCTCAGGTTTGCTCGGGTATACCCGCTTTGAATGATGTGGAGAAGGACACGGGCCCGTCGGACCATCGGCTCGCTACGGCTTGGTACGGGTCTGCACTGGTGTGGAAAAGCAGCATAAAATACTATAATTGGCTCAGCATTTTATTTTGTATTTTAGCCCTCCTCCACCCCCCCCCCCCCCTTTATGTTTTGATCAAGTTTGTTTTCTCATGTATTTACCATCCCAGTCTATATCCGGTGAGGTCCTTCCATATCTGTCCTCCATTATCAACACCTCCTTAACCTGTGGCTATGTTCCTGCTGTTTTCAAAACTGCCCGTGTTACCCCACTCCTTAAGAAACCTAGCTTAGACCCCTCTGATGTCAGAAACTATCGTCCTGTGTCTCTCCTGCCCTTTCTGTCCAAAGCTCTTGAACAAGCTGCCCTTAACCAACTATCTGTTTTTCTCCACCAGAACAACCTGCTCAACCCTCATCAGTCCGGCTTCAGAACCGGGTATTCCACTGAAACTGTGCTCCTGGCTGTGACCGAGGCACTCGCCACTGCCAGAGCCTCCTCCCTCTCCTCTGTCCTGATTCTCCTTGACCTGTCTGCAGCATTCGACACGGTCAACTACAAACTGCTGATCTTCACACTGGCTGAGATGGGCATCTCTGGAACTGCCCTCTCCTGGTTTACATCCTATCTCACAGATAGATCCTACCAAGTCTCCTGGAAGGACTCCCCGCAGGGATCTGTACTGGGTCCTCTGCTGTTCTCCATTTACACTAAGTCTCTTGGTTTGGTTATTAATTCACACGGCTTCTCTTACCATAGTTATGCTGTTGACACTCAACTCTTCCTCTCTTTCCCTCCCTCTACCCCACAGGTAAAGGAGAGGATATCTGCTTGCCTGGCTGACATCTCGGAGTGGATGTCTAGCCATCACCTGAAGTTCAACCTCGACAAGACTGAGCTGCTCTTCATGCCATACAAGACCTCCCCGCTCCTAGACCTGTCCATCACCGTCGACGGAACCACGGTGACTGCCTCCCGCTCTGCAAGGAACCTACAACTGGTCCAGAATGCGGCTGCTCGGCTTGTGTTCAACCTTCCGAAGTTCTGACATGTCACCCCCCTGCTGAGGTCACTCCACTGGCTGCCGGTCGTGGCCAGGATCAGGTTCAAAGTTCGGACCCTGGCCTACACTGCAGCCAAAAGGTCAGGCCCCTCCTACCTACAGGACTTAATCCAGCACTGCGCTCCTGCTCGACCACTTCGCTCTGCTGCTGCAGGGCGACTTGCACTTCCCTCCCTCCGTGTTAACGGCTCCCGCTCGTCCCGACTGCGGAGCTTTTCCACCCTAGCTCCCCAGTGGTGGAACGAACTCCCCACTCTGCTGCGCTTGCGCTCAGCAGAAACACTGTCTGTTTTCTGTCGTGGTCTGAAAACCCACTTTTTCAGACTCCACCTTGACTAAACTACCTATATACAGCCTGGTCTCACTCCCAAGTCGTCACATAGCGACGCTTGGGCAGCTCCTACGGCGTCATCCTTTAGACGCAGAAGGAGGCCTTTTGCGTCATTATTTGACGCACTCGTCGCAAATTTACGAATCCTACTAAGGCTTTGCTCATGATAACCGACTGCGAGCATGCCCGCTTAGTCTTCACCGTGTGCGCGTAGATTTTTCTGAGTTCGTGATTCCCGTACCCCACCCCCAACCCCTAAACATAACCTCACAGGAGTTCATGTAACTCGGGCTCATGCCCGAACTGTTAAGATAGTGCGCGAGCCCGACCACAAGAGTTCACGTAACTCTCTACCAGATGAAGAAAAAAAAGCATAAAAAAGCATAATATTGAAGTGCCACAACCAAAGACAAATTATGTGGCCACAACCGTCAATATACGACGCAAAAGGCTGCGTCAATATACGACGCAAAAGGCAACCTTTGGCGTCACATAGCGACGCTTGGGCAGAAGCGTCGCTATGTGACGAGTCCGCGTGAGACCACGTTGCTATATAGGGCCATTCTGTAGTATTCGCTTCCTGTTTTTTGCTTTCTATTTAACTTGTGTTTTTTTATTTTTTTTATTTTATAGTTCAGAATGTATAGCTGACTGTGTGTACTATTCATGTTCATTACTAGGGATAGCTCCTACGCTGTGAGAAAGTCGTGCTTTGTCAGATCTGCTTTGTAGTCGCGTCAATGACCTTCAATATGCACTTATTGTACGTCGCTTTGGATAAAAGCGTCTGCCAAATAAATGTAATGCAAAAAAAATTTATGTAATCCCTTCCTAGAGGACATACAACCTTCACTAACTACAAACCCCAATTCCAAAAAAAGTTGGGACGGTATGTAAAATGCACATAAAAGCAGAAAGCAGTGATTTGTAAATTATCTTTTACATATATTTAATTGAAAACAGTACAAAGAAAATAAATTTAATGATTTACCTTATAAACATTGTTGATTTGTGTAACTATTAGGGGTGTAACGGTACACAAAATTCACGGTTCGGTACGTACTTCGGTTTTGAAGTCACGCTTCGGTAACAGAGTGCATAATTGCTGCGTCGTGGATCGTCTAGAACTAGTTGGAACCAGTTTCACCTGTGTGTATATTAAGCATGTTTGCAGCTCATCACCTCAGAGTGAGTTCTAATTCAACTAGTTCTAATTAGCAACACAAAAGATAGGTAGCTGGTCCAATTACAGCGAGCAAGCTACGGACTAACTGCAAACAATTAAAAATAAACTAAGCTACCGAGTGACTCCAATCTGTTCAATTAACTAACAACAGCTGAAAGCAATGAAAAAAGATACGCTTATCTGAGTCCGAGTATAGCCTAGACGATCCACGACACAGCAATTATGCACTCTGTTACCGAAGTGTGACTTCAAAACCGAAGTACGTACCGAACCGTGACTTTTGTGTACCGTTACACCCCTAGTAAATATATGCTAATTTCGAATTTGATGCCTACAATACGTTCCAAAAAAGGTTGGACAGGGGCAAAAAAAGACTGGAAAGTTCAAAAAAACACCTGTTTGGAACATAAACACGTAAACAGGTGATGCTATCTTGACTGGGTATAAAAGGATATGAAAAGACTCTTTATATCTTATTTTCAGTGATACTATAACATCTGCATTCGAATGGATCGCTATGGGAACTGTCCCAACTTTTTTGGAATTGGGGTTCTGTTCCATTTCTTTTTTGAGTTCTGTGACTCACAATCTGTTAATTTTCTACACATTCCTGCATGCTTCACAACATCAGTCTTCTGTTTCTTTCTGCAAAAAACACGTACAAATTCATCCACATCAAGAGCCGATGTAACGGCCTCCTCATGGGCAAGAATAATCTGGTTTTTCTTTCGCGCATGCAGCAGAAGGGGGTTATGATGCAAGATAACGTGGATAAATAACTTTCACATGCTCCAGACAGTCACCTGCATATTGCAATAACTCCGGCTGTGTTATCCCACAAAAATCTACAACCGACTGTTGCCCCCCCCCCCCCCCCCCCCCCTGCATGCCTATAACCGACCCCGATCTGAGGTGTGCACTTGGCTTTGGGGGGGAAGGCGGTCTGAGGTTTGCAAAGTATTTTAAAGATATGTGCCTGTAAATACATCTAATTTTCGAAAACAGGGGAAAGTACCAAAAATAGGACTCTCTTTGTCTCAAAACTGAAACAAATGTCACTTCTAAAATAAAGCCAAACTTAGTTTTCAAAAAAGTCAGATCCCTTTGTATATGTAAGAAATCTCTTTCCATGCAATAACCATGAAATATGTTAATTTCAACGTCATCAGAAATAGAGGAACGAGACCTCCAAAAACACCAGGTCATCACTGTTTTCAAATAGCAGTCAAATAGACAGTGATGATTGCTCTTTTGAATTAGTTTAGTTTTGTATTAGACCACCAAAACAAATAGAAAATAGGCATTCAAAAATGTGGAACTAAATTTTCAAAAGTGTTTTAAGCTGTTGGTGTTCCAGGAACAGCAAAAAAAAAAACAGCAACAGAAATGTTTACTGAGAAAGGCATTACACAAAAGATCAAAGTGCTAAACCTAAAATACACAGAAATGTACTGAGCTATGGTAAGAAAATGGTTCGCTTAATCCATCTGGAAACAGCAACTACAACAGATAACACACAATTAGCAGACTGAAACAGCTTCTGCTTTTGTGTAATTTGGAGTAATTATGCTACATTGGCTCTGAGAATTTAGCTTGTATCATAAAAACTGATGGTTTCCCCATAACTCCTGAATGGGGAAAAACCAGTTAACATGTTGCAATGGTAATGGCCATCCAAAGTCCTGTAGGGAATATTCATTTAAATCTATACACGGGGTACCAAAAATGTAGTGACCTCAATTCAACACAAGAGCAACATTAATGCAGGCAATCTTGGATAAATGTAATAGTTTATTGAACACAAAGTACCAAACAGAGCAAGGCACGATTCACTACTATAATGTACAACTAACTATATGTGTGTGTGTGTCGCGTTGGGCGTGTGGAATTTCCATGTTCTCCTACGTGTGGGGGGTTGCCACGGACACGTGTTCAGTGAGAACAAAGAAACTAAGATGGAGGGAGGTTTGCTGGAGCTAGCTAATGGCGGCGCATGAGCCATACCATACACATAGGGGATAGCCGTAAGCTTAAATGCGTGTGCGTTGAGTGTAATGGGTTGTGCTTGCCTTTCCCTAGCTCTGCGGGTGTTCTTTACCTGTATTAAGCACTCCATCGGATTTTTCACATTCCACGCCGAGTTTTCGTTTCGCCAGCACTTAGTGATTTCACCTGTTCATGGTTTCCGCCGGCTATTTATACTTTGCGTCTTCCGGTATCGGCGCTTCCATGTTAATTCGCTTAACTGTCAAGCCGGTAAGGTTTAGGATCAGTACGCCCTATCGAACGCTTTGTTTCAGCTTTGCTAAACAACGCGGGTCTTGGTAGAAGTACTGTAGTATTCTTATTCCTCTCGCTTTTAGTGCGAGTTAGTTAGTTTGTTCGGTCGCGCTATTTTTGGCTCTTTCCTACGAGCGTTTCGCCCGATACTTCCGGGTTTGTTTTTCCTTTGTTTGTTCCGTCGCCTCTTTAGATTCCTCTCTTCTTGAGAGTAGAGGTTTTGTTTTCTAAAAGTATTTTCTCTCGCTGACTTATTTGTCAGTTCGCCCAATTCGTTGGGTTGTTTTCTTTTCTCTCTCCTTTTAAGTCTCCTTCCTCACTCCCCTGTTTTGGGAGCTGGAGCTTTTCTGTTTTCCTTTTTCCCTCTCCCTCCTACAGAGTCCGCTCTGTTTTATTGGTGTCTCTCCAGAGTCACTTGCCTGAAAACCCTTTTGTCGCGTTTGGTCCTCCAAACCAACTCACTCCCTTACAGAACATGGAAGCCAGTAGAGAGGTTCCAGCGACAGAGGTAGCTCAGCTCTTGGCTAGTCAGGGCGCTGCTATAGCCAGTCATGAGGAGGGCATGCGTATTCTCCAGGCCTCTCAGCAGGCGTTACTTAGCCAACACGAGCAGCTTATGAGACAGTTGCAGGTACAGGCGGCCAGCCTGCGCGATGTGGCGGAGAGTCTCCAAAACCTGACTCTCGCCACTGTACCCCCCCCAGTCGCACAAGCACCACCTATAAACCCCCCACCCCCCCCACCGGAGGCGAGGGAGCCCAAACTCCAACTTCCCCTTCGTTACGGTGGTGAGCCGGGGAAGTGCAAGGGGTTCCTAACCCAGTGTTTAATTTTTTTCAAAGCGCAGGGCTCCCGTTTTCGTTCTCATAATTCCCAGATAGCATTTATACTCTCCCTCTTAACCGGTACTGCTCTCGAGTGGGCCGACCCGCTTATTAGAGCCAATGCACCGATGATGAGCCACACGGATCAGCTTATGGCAGAGATGACGTCAGTCTTTGACCATGACGTCTCCGGTCAGGAGGCGGCCATGCGACTGACCTGTCTTCGCCAGGGCACCGAGACGGTGGCAGCCTTTTCCATCGGGTTTCGAGCACTGGCAGGGCAGACTGGATGGCCCGATGGGCCACTCAGTTCTTTGTTTCTGAATGCCCTGTCCGATCCTGTAAAGGACGCTCTGTCGGTGCTCGAGCCTCCCGCCACGTTCGGCGCCCTAGTTTCCACAACCATCCGTGTGGATAACCGCATTCGGGAGAGAGAACGTGAGAGGGCTAAAGGGGGAAACAGATATCACCCCACCCGCTATTCACAGTTTTCTGCATCACCATCCCCCACCTCTTCCTCCTTTAGTCTGGGAGAACCTATGCAGGTGGATGGGGCAGCGTGGAGCAAACCCAAGGGCGCTAGTCTGTATAAGGGGAGGTGTAGATATTGCCAGAAAGAGGGGCATATGAGAGATCAGTGCCCTAAGCTAGTGGGAAAAGGGGACTCTCGCTAGGGGAACCGAGGGTTCTAGCGAGAGAGGTTCATGTCCACCCTCGGACCCTCATTTCTGTGCAACTGCTTTGGGGAGGGCGTCAGACCAGCTGTGATGCCTTTTTAGATTCCGGAGCAGTCGAATCTTTTATCGATGCTAAGTGGGTCAAAGCTCTTGGTATTCCTACCTTGATTCTTCCGCGGTCTCGTCTAGTCACGGCTCTTGATGGTCGTCCGTTGGGCACGGGGACCATTTCTCAAATCACCACCAGGGTACGCATGCGCATTCCCTATTGCGACCATATAGAGGAGATCCAGTTCTTCCTGGTCGATTCCCCAGCGTATCCACTTATTTTAGGACACTCCTGGCTTACCCGCCATAATCCTCACATTAACTGGGAGGAGGGCGGGGCTGTTATCCGTCACTGGGGTCCCCAGTGCGGACCCCACTGTTCAGTCCCTAGATTCCTCGTGGCAGGAGGGTCTCCTAGTACTCAGGCCGAGTCCGGCACTGATAGCGCAAAGGAGCAGGACGGTTTTTGTTCTGATGGGGAGAACTCCCTGGTCCTCTCCGAAGGGGGCAAAGAGAGCCTAGCCTGGGATTCACTGGCGGATGGCCCACTTATGTGGGAGGAACAGCTCACTGACTCAGAGATTGAGTGGCCTGTGTCGCTCGATTCTCTCTCGAGCGAGGAGAGCGCTAAAGTAGGGGGGGTTATAGTATTTTCCCTCCCTCCCAATGTCCCTGAGCAGTACAGAACTCTTTCTGAGGTTTTTAGCAAGCAACGGGCCACTACGTTGCCGCCTCACAGGGCTTATGATTGTGCTATTGAGCTCTACCCGGGCACTGTCCCTTCCAGAGGGTCCTTGTACTCTCTATCTGCCCCGGAGAGCGCAGCCATGAAGGCTTACATTGAGGAGTCCTTAGCCAATGGATTTATTAGACCTTCCACTTCACCGGCAGGAGCGGGGTTTTTTTTCGTTAAGAAAAAGGACGGGGGTCTTCGCCCATGTATTGACTATCGGTCCCTCAATGACATCACGGTGAAGAACCGTTATCCCCTCCCCCTGATGAACTCGGCGTTTGAACGGCTCCAGGGAGCGTCTATTTTTACCAAGCTCGATCTGCGCAATGCGTACAACCTTGTGCGTATTCGCCAGGGTGACGAGTGGAAAACCGCTTTTAATACGCATAACGGACACTACGAGTACCTGGTGATGCCATTCGGGCTCACTTGCGCCCCCTCTGTGTTCCAAGCGCTAGTGAACGCCGTGCTTAGGGAGATGTTAGAGAAATTCGTCTTTGTTTATCTTGACGATATTTTAATCTTTTCTTCTGATCTCCCGACGCACGTTGTTCACGTCAAGCAGGTTTTGTCAGCGCTCCTTAAGGCTCAGTTATTTGTGAAAGCGGAGAAATGCGTTTTTCACACAAACTCGGTTTCTTTTCTTGGGTTCATTGTTGCTGACGGCGAGGTACGGATGAACCCTAAGAAAGTGTCCGCGGTAAAAGACTGGCCCACTCCGTCTTCTCTCAAGCAGGTTCAGCGTTTTTTGGGGTTCGCAAATTTTTATCGGCGGTTCATCCGCAATTTCAGTGCGGTAGCGGCCCCTATTACTGCACTCACTAAAAAGACACTCCCCGGGTCCTTTCAATGGAATTCCAAGGCGAAGGCGGCATTTTCGGAGTTAAAGAGGAGATTTAGCTCCGAGCCCATACTCGTGACCCCCAACCCATCCCTTCCCTTTGTGGTAGAGGTGGACGCCTCTGAACTAGGCGTCGGAGCCATTCTTTCCCAGCACTCCCCGCTTGATCACAAGATGCACCCCTGCGCTTATTTCTCTTGTGCATTAACACCCGCAGAGAGGAACTACGACGTAGGGGACCGGGAGTTGCTGGCTGTAAAGCTAGCACTGGAGGAGTGGCGCCACTGGCTCGAGGGGGCTGAGCATCCGTTCACTGTATGGACGGATCACAAAAACCTTGAGTATGTGCAGCAAGCTAAGAGGCGTAACTCCCGTCAGGCTCGGTGGGCGTTGTTTTTTTTACGTTTCAATTTTTTAATCACATACCGTCCTGGCTCCAAAAATGTGAAACCGGATGCGCTTTCTCGCGTGTTCGACCGTACTGACAAGGATCCCATTCCTGAACCCATTGTCCACGCCGACCACATTGTGGCCCCTGTTATGTGGGCGGTCGAGGCAGCAGTACAGAAGGCTCTGAAGTCTAATCCAGATCCAGGTGGGGGTCCTCCCCACTGCCTGTTCGTTCCATCCCGGGTTAGGTCTCGAGTTCTCCAATGGGGACACGCCTCCCAGTTGGCCGGCCACCCGGGCGTTCACCGTACTAAGGACTTTGTTTCCCGGCGTTTTTGGTGGCCCGGTCTTGAGAGAGACGTACGGTCCTTTGTTGCTGCCTGTCCTGTGTGTGCTTGGAGCAAGTGATCATGTGCCCAGCCCTCGGGTCTCCTGCGCCCTCTTCCCATCCCTAGCCGCCCTTGGAGTCACATCGCACTCGATTTTGTCACCGGGTTGCCGGTGTCCTCTGGTAACACGGTGATATTAGTGGTCGTGGATCGCTTCTCCAAGGCGGCTCATTTTATCGCACTTCCGAAACTCCCTTCAGCACCAGAGACAGCTCAGCTCATGGTGGACCACGTTTTCCGAGTACACGGCCTCCCTGTGGACGTGGGATCTGATCGCGGTCCCCAATTCACTGCGAGATTCTGGCGTTCCTTCTGCTCTCTATTAGGCGCGTCTGTCAGTCTTTCCTCCGGCTTTCACCCGGAGACTAACGGACAGACAGAACGCACCAATCAGACCTTGGAGAACACCTTGCGTTGTTTGGCTGCCTCCAACCCCACATCTTGGAGCCGCCACCTCGCATGGGCTGAATACGCCCATAATACCTTGCGCAATGCCTCTACTGGCCTCTCTCTCCGTTTGAGGCGTCCATGGGGTATCAACCTCCTTTATTTCCAGAACTAGAGAGAGATGTGGAGGTACCGTCCGCAAGGTCCTTAGTTCGAAGGTGTAAATCAGTTTGGAGGCGTGTGCGCTCATCCCTCCTGCGTGCTACGGCCAAGCAAAAGATGGCGGCAGATAGGCGTCGCCGTCCTGCTCCCTCTTATAGGGTAGGTCAACGTGTTTGGCTCGCTACACGGGATCTCCCCTTGCGAGTAGAGTCTCGCAAACTCGCTCCTCGTTTTGTTGGACCCTTCAAGATCCTTCAGAGAATAAACCCAGTCACCGTGCGGTTACAGCTCCCGCGCTCTATGCGCATCCACCCCACATTTCACGTCTCTCGGTTAAAACCTGTGCTTGTTAGCGCCCTCGCTCCGGCAGACAAGCCGCCACCTCCTCCCCGGTTCTTGGACGGAGGCCCGGTTTATACGGTACGGCGTATTTTGGCCGAGAGACGTGTGGGCAGGGGTTTTCAGTTTCTGGTGGATTGGCAGGGCTATGGCCCTGAGGAGCGCTGCTGGGTACCATCCAGAGATATTTTGGATTCGCAACTTATCAGAGACTTCCGCAGAGATAAGACTTAGGGATCTTCTGGGGACGTCCCTTAGAGGGGGGGTCCTGTAATGGGTTGTGCTTGCCTTTCCCTAGCTCTGCGGGTGTTCTTTACCTGTATTAAGCACTCCATCGGATTTTTCACATTCCACGCCGAGTTTTCGTTTCGCCAGCACTTAGTGATTTCACCTGTTCATGGTTTCCGCCGGCTATTTATACTTTGCGTCTTCCGGTATCGGCGCTTCCATGTTAATTCGCTTAACTGTCAAGCCGGTAAGGTTTAGGATCAGTACGCCCTATCGAACGCTTTGTTTCAGCTTTGCTAAACAACGCGGGTCTTGGTAGAAGTACTGTAGTATTCTTATTCCTCTCGCTTTTAGTGCGAGTTAGTTAGTTTGTTCGGTCGCGCTATTTTTGGCTCTTTCCTACGAGCGTTTCGCCCGATACTTCCGGGTTTGTTTTTCCTTTGTTTGTTCCGTCGCCTCTTTAGATTCCTCTCTTCTTGAGAGTAGAGGTTTTGTTTTCTAAAAGTATTTTCTCTCGCTGACTTATTTGTCAGTTCGCCCAATTCGTTGGGTTGTTTTCTTTTCTCTCTCCTTTTAAGTCTCCTTCCTCACTCCCCTGTTTTGGGAGCTGGAGCTTTTCTGTTTTCCTTTTTCCCTCTCCCTCCTACAGAGTCCGCTCTGTTTTATTGGTGTCTCTCCAGAGTCACTTGCCTGAAAACCCTTTTGTCGCGTTTGGTCCTCCAAACCAACTCACTCCCTTACAGTTGAGATCAGCGTGCAGTGTTAGGATCACGACTGGTTAGTGTTTAAAGACAGATCACATGCAAGATACGCTCTGTGCGTGGATGCATTAAACCTAACGCAGCGCGGTGGATGGCTTAAAACCATCCAAAGTAACACAAAACTTTTACAGAACACACATTAACCTTTCAATAGCAGTTACATACATCCAGTCACAAACATGTTTCTTTTGCTAACTAATATGCTGTTGCCCATGTTACAGCCTTACTTTAATCAGTCTTTTTGATGGTTTCCTGCGTTGGATTGCACTCACAATGAAAAGGGGAAATCCGGTCGCCCTGATCCTGTTGTGGAAGAAAGGGGAAACGTCCGCCTCATCTTGGGTCCCTGGAACAGCTTTCTTTTGTCGTCAGGGTTACAGTTCGTACGGATGGATAATGGAACCGGCCACATTATCTCTCCCAAACTATGCAGCGCCATCCTACTGCAGACCGCTTGCCTCTTTGGGGACTCACTGGCGGTGCTCTGCTGCAGGATCAGGGGCTGCGTGGTCCGCTTGGTGGTTCTTCTTGACCACCAGGTGCTCGCGTTGCCTCCTTGCGTATCTCGTCGGCGTTACGGATGGCCGATGCTTCCTGTGGAGCGAGGGCTCTGACCCCGGGCGTGTAGGCCCACGGGGCCGTGAGACGAGACAGTGAAGGCCCTGTCTAGTTGAGCAGACAACTGGACCGGAAAAAAAACTGCGGGGAGAACTGGGAAGTAGTGATGTGCGAGTTTGAACGAATCGTTCGAAACGAACGACTCTTTTTACTGACTCAGGATTGACCTCTCCTCCACTAACTCGTTCACTGACTCGCCCCTCCTACCTGCTACTTGCTAATGTGAACTGCGAAGTCGAGGCGAGACAACGTGTTACTCACACTATTGTGCAACTCTTATATTAACTATTTGTGGAAATGTATCAAGTAAATCACTGTATTAACCTAGCCCTGTGAGAAAGCAACCACTTTGGCGCTTGTTTCGCTCTCCCTGCCCTGAGCCGAAGGTCTGGCTGCACAAATCACTCACTCACTTGCTTTCCCAGCCCACCCGGAGCTGTCTGACACGGGTTGCACAAAACACTCACTCACTCGGTCACCCAGTACTCGCTCTCCCAGCCCCGGAACCCACCCCCTGCCCTGAGCTGAAGTTCTGGCTGCACGTACGCATCACCCACTCACTCACAAGTTCCATGCCACAGTCAGTAACCGTCCATGAATTTTAATTTGTCCCTTTTTAGTAGTTTACTACTCAATTCTGATTGATCAATCATGAAATTCAACAGTCTAATTTCTGATTAGCAGGCTGTGTGATGCCGTTCTGATCTATGGGACTGACTGCAGTTCACGTCTTTTAAGGAGAATTACACTTTTTTAAACTGAAACAATAAAACCATTTCAAATCAAAACAGTTATTTCAGTTATTTTTTATTACCAATATTTTGTATAAGAGCTATTTTCTTCACCTCAGAGTTGAATGCTGCAGTGTGTGTTGGTCAGTCGGTCTCGTTTGTGACTGCTGGAGTTCGCTTCTCCGCTCCGCTAATGTTAGTCTCTGTGTGACGGCGTAGAAGGTATTCGCAATATACTTGCAAATATACTTGCCTTCATATTTGCACTCGTTCGTTCTCGTTGGTTCAGCGGGTGCGGGTGAGTGACTGTGGCTGTCAACTCGAGTTGGGCAGCTCTGACTCGCACTCACTGATTCGATAACTCGTGAGTGAGAGTACTGAGTAAGCCCCCAGAACAGCGCCGGGCTTTGAAGCCAATTTAGTGGTAAAACTGTGTAATTACAACTTCCAGGTCCGAAAAGCAGTTTTCTCGCACACAATCATGGGAAAAGGAGCGGCTGTAAAACGGTGGATACATTTTTTTGAGCGTCACAACCCCGCAAAATAACTCGTTTCACTATCAGAATTTGATCCATTCATTCCGATAACATTTGGAAAGTCTCGAAGAGCCGCACTATTAAATTATTTTATCACATTCAGGAGGGCTAAACCGGAAGTTAGACTGACTTGATGACTTGAGTGACTCCAAAACCCGACTCTCTTTGGTGAGTGACTCATACAAATTCGAGTTAGTAAAAAGAGTCGAACCTCCCATCTCTACTGGGAAGAACTGGCTGTGTTGTCCCTTTTATGAACTTTCTGGCCAGTCGCGCATTTCCGCTATGCAGGACCACGTTACAGTGCGGAAATCACAACTGGTGCAACGTCCTACGTCACTTCCAACGTGGAGGAGGAGCCTCCTGTGGACTGTATGGAATTGTAGTTCCTGTTGTCCCTACAGTCCCGACGGCTTGGTTTCACATTTGGACAGAATGGTAGAAACTTTCAGGTTCTGACCAATGTAGTTTGCAGCCAGGATCAGGTTCTGACCCTGGCCTACACTGCAGCCAATAGGACAGGCCCCGCCTACCTGCAGGACTTAATCCAGAACTATGTTCCTGCTCGACCACTTCGCTCTTCTACAGCAGGGCGACTGGCACTTCCCCCCCTCCGTGTCAAAGGCTCTCGCTTGTTCCGACTGCGGAGTTTTTCCACATTAGCTCCTCAGTGGTGGAATGAACTTCCCATTCCCCTACGTTCTACTCCAACCCTGCCTGCATTCCGTCGAGGCCTGAAGACACACCTCTTCAGACTCCACCTTGACTGATATCCTCACCTAGGAATATCAGTTCCCTGTTTACTAGTTCCCTGTGTTTTCCTGTCTGTTTATTATAGTTTATACTAGTATTTGGAATGGAAGTGTGGTGTTGCTGATTTGCCCACAGCTTACTGTGAACTACAGTCGACGTTCATTGCTAGGGATAGCTGCTACATTATGCGAAGGATGTGCTTTGCCTTGTCTGTTCTGTAATGATGATGATGTCTCTGTACGCACTTACTGTACGTCGCTTTGGATAAAAGCGTCTGCTAAATAAATGTAATGTAATGTAATGTAGTGGGCTCTCCTGAAACAATGGTTGGTTTCCTTTCAACTTATGTAACTTTCAGTAATATAACTTTTAATGAAAGCTGTGTTTGGTACAATGGTGATGTTATAATCCTGATGTGGGACACAGAATGTTTATTGTAGAACTGCACACTTTAGTGAAAGGCAGATTGGTCAAAATGCTCAGGTGCATACCATGTCAAGAACAAAACAGCTGTAGCCATTTATTTTTGTTCTGTAAATCCATCTATATGGATCACTACCTGCACACTCTTAGTTAGGCCAGGTGCCGCATTACAGTAGAAAAAAGTCTTGTTTCACCAAATACTGTTTACTTTCCTCCGTTCAGTGAAAAAATTATATTTGACATTGTGCCAGATTTTTAAATCAATCCAGTCTTGAAAATTTACTTATGATCTGCTTGGTCAGCATCAGTGAATAGAGGGTGGAGGCTTGTCACCGGTGATGCCACATTACAGATATTATTCTCCTGATTTCAACACGCATCGTGTGTCAAACCCAACTTGTCTGATCCTGGAAGAATCTCTCGGTCCCATGTCTTATGTACACTGGGCATACATCCACTTACAAGTATTTACAAGAACTGGCAAATGTGTACAAAATGTAAGAAACATTAAACAAAGAACATTACCTCCTCAAAGTTGAAAGACTGCTCCCCATACAGGCGATTTGCCAGGCTCAGTGCATATGGGGCGCCCTCTCTGTTGAGTTCAGACATCAGCTTGCTGAATACAGCGTGAACGTCCTTGGCAGCTTTGTGAAGGTGGAGAGACTGGAGACAGGTGCAGACAATATGTTGAGACACTGTAAAATGGTTTCCTTACAGAAAGTACAAGCAAGGCATGAAACTGCTTCAGTTTCTTCCCATTTAAAACTTTTATCTTAGCAATATATTGAAATATGCAAATCAAACTGAAATGAAACACTTTCATTATGCCGTTTGCACTTTCTATTATAACAGAGGTATTTCAGTCAGGCCACTGTTGTTCAAATAACTTTATTGACATTATGAAACAATACATTTTAGGTTTGGCGGTATGGTTCTGTTCACCAAGCCCTCCCGCCCATCCACGCAAGCAAGCATGGGTATGGCGGCGAGGGCAGCTGCACAACCCCCATTAGGGTTACGCTAGAACAGAACCGCAGCACTGAGAATGGTTTTGACAGAATCCATTCAGTCAGTTATGTATATATATACATATATATAAATGGCACTTTTAAGTGTCATTATCACAACAATTTACAAGGAACCAGGCCTGAAACCCCGTAGAGCATGCCTAAGGCGACGGTGGCAAGGAAAAACTCCCTGCTGTTAGCAGGAAGAAACCTTGGGCAGAACCTGACTCTGAGGGGGAAGTCCATCCGCCGCTGACTGGCACCGGTTACTAAATGCTGATTACAGAATAGAAATTTGTAGACCGAACATATGAAAATGTCAATGTATAAGGAGCCGGTGAGGAAGACTGATTGAAGCCCGGCAGGTGCATCATAGCTGGGTACATGCATGGAGCTGGAGCTGACCGTCTGCTTCTGGAGAACGATGTTTGTTGATCTATAGCTACCGCTCCGGCGGATGCCGAAGCGGGAAGGAAAGAGGAAAAGAAATCAGTAGGCACTCGAAAATGTTAGTGATTCATGCAGGAGCGATATAGGCTAGGTGTATGTGCGCAATGGGAAACTGAAGAGGATGGAGCTGGGGTGGAGGGAGGGGGTTTTGTGTGCAGCGGGTGTGCTGGCAGGGGATCCACCATGGTAGGGCGAGGCGGTTAAATAGACCGCCTTGTTATGTGAATGGACTGATGGGTGAATCGTCACTACTCAGCTGAGCTGTCAGCTGATTAACTATGGCCGGGTTTCACTCTCGTGACCTGCCTGAACTGACGCTATGCTCGATTTCAGTCAGGCCACTGTTGTTCAAATAACTTTATTGACATTATGAAACAATACATTTTAGGTTTGGCGGTATGGTTCTGTTCACCAAGCCCTCCCGCCCATCCACGCAAGCAAGCATGGGTATGGCGGCGAGGGCAGCTGCACAACCCCAAAAAACAACCATACGCCAAGTGCTGCCAGCATGTGCACACGTGATGACCGTGCAACGACCCCTCGCCTCGGAGAAAGCCGATCTGTCCATCTGCTCAAGGATCCCCCAATACCACAACGATCAATGTCATGTGCACCAACGCTTGTTGGACTCCCCCGTGCGCCAGACGGAGTGCGGACCAACCCCATGAATCCATGTGTAGTGATGAAGAACAATGTGTGACCTTCTGGCTACCGATGAAGCCATACTGTCCTTCAGCACAAGGTCCGTCTAACGTAACATGGATCAGTGGCTATGTGCACCAACGCCCGTTGGACTCCCCTGTGCCAGATGCAGTGCAAAATAACCCCAGGAAGTTCTACGTGTAGTGATAAAGAACGATGTGTGACCTCTGGCTACCGATGAAGCCATGCTGTCCTTCAGCACAAGGTCCTTTAACGTTACATGGATCAGTGGCTAAGTGTACCAACGCTTGTTGGACTCCCCCGTGTGCCAGAGTATAGTATGACTAACCCCAAGAAGTTTATGTGCAGTGATAAAGAACAATGTGTGACCTTCCGGCTACCGATGAAGCCATCCTGGCCTTCAGCACAAGGTCCTTTAACGTTACATGGATCAGTGGCTAAGTGTACCAACGCTTGTTGGACTCCCCCGTGTGCCAGAGTATAGTATGACTAACCCCAAGAAGTTTATGTGCAGTGATAAAGAACAATGTGTGACCTTCCGGCTACCGATGAAGCCATCCTGTCCTTCAGCTCGAGGCCTTTTAAACGTTACATGGATCAGTAGCTATGTGTACCAACGCATGTTGGACTTCCCCTGGGAGCCAGACATTGGATTACCCAGGGAAATTCTATGTGTAGTGGTGAATAACAATGTGTGACCTTTCAGCTACCGATGTAGCCATCCTGTCCTTCAACCCAAGGCCCCTTTACATTTACGTGGATCAGTGGCTGTGTGTACCAACGCCTGTTGGACTTCCATGGGAGCAAAACTAATCAGGGGAGTTCTAAGTGTAGTGATAAAAATTGTGTGACCTACCGCTCTCGGTCCTTCAAAATTACGTGGATCAGTGGCTATGTGTACCAACGCCTGTCGGACTTCCATGGGAGCAAAACTAATCAGGGGAGTTATATGTGTAGTGATGAAAAACTGTGTGACCTTCCAGCTCTCGGTCTTCTAACATTACGTGGATCAGTGGCTATGTGTACCAACGCCTGTTGGACTTCCATGGGAGCAAAACTAATCAGGGGAGTTCTATGTGTAGTGATGAAGGACTGTGTGTGACCTTTCGGCTACGGATGAAGCCGGCATGCCTATGGGAGAAGCTCTTCATCCCTTCAGGTCACTGCCAATTAATATCATACCAACGCCTGTTGGTCTTCTCCCTAACGGTCATGGAGGATGCTGTGCGTAACATTGGCTTCATGGCGCCCGTATGCCTAGGGCCATTCTAACTACTGAAGTTGTATTTGTAGTATATGTATATGTACCAACCACCTAAAAGCTATGTGTGAACTTTTCGGCTACGGATGAAGCCGGCATGCTTATGGGGAGAAGCTCTTCGTCCCTCAGGTCAATGCCAATTAATACCATACCAACGCCTGTTGGTCTTCTCCCTGACGTCAGGGAGGATGCTGTGCGTAACATTGGCTTCATGGCGCCCGTATGCCTAGGGCCATTCGAACTACTGGAGTTGTATTTGTAGTATATGTATATGTACCAACCACCTAAAAGCTATGTGTGACCTTTCGGCTACTGATGAGGCCGGCATGCTTATGGGGAGAAGCTCTTCATCCCTCAGGTCAAATGCCAATTAATACCATACCAACGCCTGTTGGTCTTCTCCCTGACGTCAGGGAGGATGCTGTGCGTAACATTGGCTTCATGGCGCCCGTATGCCTAGGGCCATTCGAACTACTGGAGTTGTATTTGTAGTATATGTATATGTACCAACCACCTAAAAGCTACGTGTGACCTTTCGGCTACTGATGAAGCCGGCATGCTTATGGGGAGAAGCTCTTCATCCCTCAGGTCAAATGCCAATTAATACCATACCAACGCCTGTTGGTCTTCTCCCTGACGTCAGGGAGGATGCTGTGCGTAACATTGGCTTCATGGCGCCCGTATGCCTAGGGCCATTCTAACTACTGAAGTTGTATTTGTAGTATATGCAAGAACAGCGCGAAGCGTGAATTTTTCATAACGCAAGTCCAAATCCAATTATGCATAACGCAATCCAGTCCAGGCGTCTACTAGCCTATTGATGAAAGGGACAGACAAGCATCCTTTGTTAATGATGTTGACGGTGGCTTGGTTGTCGCAATAGGCCAAAATTTGTTTCCTTGGCCAGCTGTTCCCATAGGATGCAAGCAACGATGATTGGGTATAGTTCGAGCAAAGCTATAAATTGAATATTGCGAGGCAGAGTTTGCAGCTCTTTAGGCCATGTTTCTGCAACCATAGTATTATAAACCCCCAAAAGCAATAGAAAGCGCTGCGTCGGTAAAGAATTTAAAAGTAACTGATGTTTCGACGTAGTCGTTATGAAAACGCAAGGCTTTAATCCAAGTGCGAATCTTCCAGCCCCGAAATTGGACCTCTTGCTCCGCCTACCCACTTGCTATAAGTTTAAAATCCATGAAAATCAACCATGCGTCGAGAGCATCATGTTGCATAATTAATTGAATTTTGCATCGCAAACGTTAAACGTCTGAAATTGATGATTTAATAGCAACTCACCTTTATTAATAGCTACCAGACATAATTTATTAATGCTTATTATACATTACATTCATTTATACCACGGCATTGTTGAATACTCGGTTCTGATGGGGTCAATACGTATTCCAAGGTTGTGCATTTATTTTCACCACTGCCTTTTAACAGTGTGTCTTTCGTCCCGCTCGTGTCTCGCTTGCTTTCAACTTGGCTATCAGCTAATTCTCGCAAGCATCAAATTCGAACCTATGCTGTCCTTTAGTCCCCAGTAGTATTAAGAAAATTATGCATGTTTGGAAAATTCAAACATGAACACACTTATACGACCGAAAAACACTTCCGGTTTCGATATTTTACTTTCAGCGGTCAAAATAACTTTGGTCTAGCACTCCGCAAAAACGGGACGCACATCACTGGTTCTTTGCAGAGTGAAATGATTACACGTGTCACATACTGACTGATCTACGGTATTCGGGTTTCTGTAGTTTTCGCGAAAATCAATGTTATTCTTTCGTCCCGGTTCTCCCCTAGTAGTATCCACAAAAAACTACACGCGTAATGTTGCAATGTGAATTAGGGTTGTCTACAATCAGTAGTATGCTAGGGTAATATAGCCTACAAATCCCTGGCAATGATATAATTTAGCCGTAATAATGATGAATAGGCTACAACACTTAAATTCAACCTGAAAACTATTAGCTAGGTATCCGAGTAGGCTACGCAGATGCAGTAGGCTAGGCCTACAAGCGCAATTATGTCCCGATAAATTAAAATACCATGCAGGATACAGATCGGCCAACGCAATAACGTGCAAGATATAGAATGTATAATTACATACCAGGTTAACGGTAGGCCTAGTCTTCACATCATTACCGATTACACACGCAGAACTAGTTACGATAATAGTTGGAGCAGCAGTGCGTTAGGACGTGCACTATGTAGACTAATCATTTGTCGCATTTGTTTATTTATTCATTTTCTCCCCACTTACGTATCAGCCTCCGTGAACGGCCACGAACCTCTCATATCAGAAGCCAGCTCAATGATTAGCCTAGTCGGACCGCATCCACGAAGTATCAGATCTCTTTGGTCTCCCACTTCCAAAACGAGGCAGCGAGTATACGAACATGACCAACCAATATTCCGGGGCAGGGTGTATGCTTACCGTTTAGGTTAGCCCAAGGATCATATAAAGGTTACCGTGCGTTTTATGCCTCTGAAGCCAATATAGTCTGTTAATGTCAGCTAGCAATCCTGTTGGAAGGTTTCGAATACGAGCAATAAGGTCCGGGTTACACAAGACACACGCTTTAAATAGCCAGCTTACGCAACGTGAATATCGCCCTTCCTTGTCCGGGAAATGTTATTTGAATATCGCCAGTTTCCATAGCGGACCATAAGCTTAAACGATACTTGCAGTCACTTAGCTTTAGCAACAAATTCAGGAATCCTATTCGTTTTCGCTGACAGTGTGCAGTCATGCATGCAGGGAAGCAGGTTTGGAATAACCGAATGTTATTTGAATATATCGCCCTTTTCTTTTGTCTAACAGACCATAAAACTTAAGAATACAGAGCTTGACATCACTTAGCTTTTACGTAGAATTTTGCAGGATTCCGATTCTTTTCCCCCGGCGTGTAGTAGAACAAGCAGGATGTGCAGCGCAGAAGATGGTTTTGTGTGCAGCGGGTGTGCTGGCAGGGGATCCACCATGGTAGGGCGAGGCGGTTAAATAGACCGCCTTGTTATGTGAATGGACTGATGGGTGAATCGTCACTACTCAGCTGAGCTGTCAGCTGATTAACTATGGCCGGGTTTCACTCTCGTGACCTGCCTGAACTGACGCTATGCTCGATTTTATAATTGTATTTAAGCAGACACTTAAGGTGATAAGAATCGGTCTTTATTCAACTCTAATGAGCCAAAGAGCAAAAAGGAAGAAAGAATGATAGAAAGGAAAGAAGCCATTTTATAAATTCAAAAATAAATAAGAAAGTGTCCAAGCTTGTCTTTTTGTCTGGTTTACCATTAACTTTAGATTTATTGTAAAATTTATCATTTTACTGTCATTTCTGTTAAAGTGTTTTTATGGGTCAATATATATAATTTAAAAAAACATTAAAGTTCCAAATATCTTTACATATAAATTCTAATTCTCTAAGATGTCTGAAAGGCAATTCCTGAAGAAAATAACCAAATTTCCAAAAAAATAAATAAATAAAATGTAGACCCGAACTTATCAGGAAGGTTAAATAAATTTTTTGTTATGTCTTTAAATGTTGAATACAAAAGTACACAAAAATATTACTATGGTTAAGAGAAAAGCCAAACTGTGCAGTGAATTGGTTAAGCAGAAGACCATACCTCAGCCATAGGTCACCAGTCACCCAACCAGCCTCCCCATATTAACACAATGTAAAGGCATCCCATCCTAGCTGTTAGTAACTCCAGCTGCAGTAACTTTGTTTTATCACCTGCAACATATCCAGTTGTCGTTGAGGCTTTTGTACTTGCTGTTCCAGTCCAGGGCTAGCTTCAGGTTTTTCTTTCATAAAGCGAAGCAACTACAACAGCATCATCAACATTTTAACAGTGATAACACTGAGTTACAAGTAGAGGTACAGTCAAGCCGGAAAGTCTGCACACCCCTTTCACCTTCTCCACGTTTTATTACGTTACAGACTTATACTACAATAGATTGAGTTCATTTTTTGCCTCAAACATCTACACACAATAGCCAATAATGACAAAGTGAAAACAGGTTTATAGAAAATATGCGATTTTATTTTACTGACAAAAATAGGTTATATAGGGGTTACATATCTGTACACACCCTTAGCCTAATACTTGGTTGCTGCACCTTTGGCAGCGATTACAGCTTCAAGAACGGCGTCCCCCAGGGATCTGTCCTGGCCCCCCTCCTCTATAACATCTACACTTATGACTTGCCTGATACAGTCTCGCGGAAGTATGCCTATGCGGATGACCTCGCGTTGGTGTACTCCGCTGGAGACTGGCAGTCATTGGAGGGGACTTTGAGCCAGGACATGCAGACACTAGTGGCATACCTCTGGAAATTGAGGTTGAAGCTCAGCGAGGCAAAGACGGTGTCGGCGGCCTTCCATCTTAACAACAGGGAGGCTAAACGTGAGCTCCGAATATATATTGGCGGAAAACCCCTGCCATGCTGCGCTGAGCCAACTTACCTCGGCGTGACATTGGACAGGTCGCTCACGTTTCGCCGACACCTTGAGTCACTGCGCAGGAAGTTAACATCTCGTGTGGCATTGATGAGGCGACTAGTCGGGTCAGGCTGGGGCGCCGACGCAAGAACATTGCGTACGGCAGCCCTGGCCCTTGTTTACTCGACTAGTGAGTACTGCGCACCGGTATGGTGTCGCAGTGCCCACACCCGCCTCATCGATATGCCCATCAACGAAGCCTTGCGCATTGTGACGGGATGCCTGCGTCCCACTCCCGTAGACAATCTTTCCATTCTTGCAGGCATCCAGCCCGCTGGGCTTCGCCGCGCGGGAGCCACAGCACGTCTCGCGTGCCGGGGCGTGGAGCCAAACCATCTGCTCCATGAAAGGCTCGCTGTAATTGCTGAGCCTCCCCGGCGCCTTAAGTCGAGACACCCATTTGTGCCTGCCGCACAGGAATTCCTGCAGCAATGCAGTGATCTTAACATCAGGGCGGCACGGTGGGCGGATTACATCTGGAGCACGGAGTGGGAGGAGAACACCTCTAGACTCCGTGACTTCATCCCAGACGTTGGTTTTCCCCCTATTGGGGTGGACCTGCCTAGACTGGCATGGGTGAGGCCTAACCGCCTCCGGACCGGCGCTGGGCGCTTCCGCTCATCGATGCACAGATGGGGCTTGGCTTCTTGCGCAGCCTGCGAGTGTGGCGCAGAGGAACAAACCGCAGACTATGTCATCCTGGACTGCCCGATTTATCGGGCACCCAATGGGATGCATGGTCTGTCGGTTCTGGATGACGACACGGTGACGTGGCTACTGGAGGTGTGCCCCGAAATATAGTCCGGGTGAACCCCCCCTAGGATCGCGGTGGTAAAAGGATAGCCCCTCGGCCCCGAGCCTGGGGATGTGGAAAAAGAAGATCCTACCCAAACGCAGAAGAAGACAGCTTCAAGGCGTCTTGGAAAAGAAGCTACGAGTTTGGCACACTTGTTTCTGAACATTTTTGCCCATTCCTCTTGGCATATCCTTGCAAGCTCCGTCAGGTTGGATGGGGAGCGTTGGTACACAGCCATTTTCAGCTCTTTCCACAGATGTTCAATTGGATTCAGGTCTGGGCTCTGGCTGGGCCACTCAAGGACATGCACAGACTTTCTCCGAAGCCACTCCTTTGTTCTCTTGGCTGTGTGCTTCGGGTCGTTGTCATGTTGGAAGGTAAACCTTCGCCCCAGTCTGAGGTCCAGAGCGCTCTGGAGCAGGTTTTCTTCGAGGATCTCGGTGTACTTAGCTGCATTCATCTTTCCCTCTATCAGGACTAGTCGCCCCGTTCCCGCTGCTGAAAAACATCCCCACATCATGATGCTGCCACCGCCATGCTTCACTGTAGGGATGGTATTAGCCAGGTGATGAGCGGTGCCTGGTTTCCTCCAGACGTGATGCTTGGTATTCAGGCCAAAAAGTTCAATTTTGGTTTCATCAGACCAGACAATCTTGATTCGCATGGTTTGAGAGTCCTCTAGGTGCCTTTTGGCAAACTCCAAGCGGGCTGTGATGTGCATTTTACTAAGAAGGGGCTCACCTCCCTGGCCAAGGCCCATCTTCCCCGATTGCTCAGTTTGGCTGGGCGGCCAGGTGTAGGAAGATTCTTGGTGGTTCCAAACTTCTTCCATTTATGAATGACGGTGGCCACTGTGCTCTTTGGGACCTGTAAAGCTGCAGAGATTTTTCCGTACCCTTCACCAGATCTATGCCTTGACACAATCCTGTTTCTGAGGTCTGCAGATAATTCCTTTGACCCCATGGCTTGGAGTTTGCTCTGACATGCACTGTCAACTGTGGGACCTTATATAGGCAGGTGTTGGCAATCCCCAATCATGTCCAATCAATTGAATTTATCACAGGTGGACTCCAATTAAGTTGTAGAAACATCTCAAGCAGTATCAGTGGAAACAAAATGCACCTCAGCTCACTTTTGGGTGTCATATAAATATCATATGTACATATGATATTTAACATTTTGATTTTTAATAAATTAGCACAAATGTCTAAAAACCTGTTTTCACTTTGTCATCATGGGCTATTTTGTGTAGAATTTTGAGACAAAAATGAACTCAATCTATTGTAGAATATGTCTGTAATGTAATAAAACGTGGAGAAGGTGAAAGGGCTGTGCAGACTTTCCGGCTTGACTGTATAATGTTTTCGGGAAATTCAAATGACAGTGTGGGAATAGTCCTGTATACATCATACCAAGCCTGGTCTCTACATATCCTTTACAAACGTGTTAGAATAATGCAAACTGAGCATATTTCTTGGGGAAAAATAATATATACAATATAATATAATTTGAAACAGAGTATGGTACTTGGATATTCAGTCTGTCTTTGTTCAAGGCCCAAGTACAGGGGCCACATGTACCTCAAACAGTGCTGTATAGGAGTTATTGCACAAAAGACAGGAGCTGCCCAGCCCTGAACACATCCATTTTATAACCTGAATTCCACACTGGCACTTGTAGCCATTGTATATAGTGATGTGTGTCATGTTGGAAGACTGCCCTTATGACACTGTTGCAGCATGCAGTATAACTGTCAGTTAACCCCTTTGCGTAGATCCCCTAGTGGCCATGGCGCCGGCGCCAAGATTTTGCTCAACTCAGATATTAATTTCTCCTGCAACCAAAATATGAGTGGGAACAACAAACTCCATGTTGCTTGTCCACTAAAGTTAATCAAATGACATTCATTCTAACATGAAGACAACATTTCTGAAGGTTCTACTTTCGTCTCATGAATCTATTGTGTTTTTCTCACAATATTCAGTTGTGACAATGATTGAGACTTGACACTGGCTAATGCTTATAGTCAGAGAATCTCTTGCTCCATTCAGTTAGTCAAACAATTATTTTCCCAATTCCAGTGAGTCACTGAAAACTTAAGCCTCCCATCATGCTACAGTGTGAGGACACACCTTATAACACAATAACACCTCTGTATCCAGAGTACATTCTACATCTTTCATCCCCTGACACTTTTGACATTTTACAGAGGACTACAATGATTTCCAATGACAAAATGAAAAAAAAAGAAATAGGACCAAGCTACATTAAAAAAAAAATACATGAGTGGCATTGCTCTAGAACAGGGGTACACAACTTTGTGTGCTGGTTTTGTTTAACCAATTACATTAGTTTTAGTGTTCTGATAGCTTTAATAAACTTGAGAGTAGCAGGATGCAATAAGATACTAGGATATTCTTGAGAAGGATTCATTTTACTGGAAAACGGTATGAATGTTGATAGTGATATTGTTGATTTGTACTTTTTGATAGTGTCAAAAATGTAATACAAAAATTTAAACAAAATGTGCCAGTTTAACTCCTCTAGACAGAGTGGTATAATATAGAGACTTTATTTAGTGTCCTGAACCCTTTAATCTGTGATTTAATTTGCAGCTGGCACGTTTGTGGTCTATGTGAGCCCTTTGCTTGGGGTGAGAAGTGACTGAGAAAGGGATCAGTTTAAAATTCATCAATATGTTGCAGATGTGTGCTGGAACTGAAGCATATTAAATGAAACATTTTACATGACGCAGCTCAATTAGAAATCGACTGATTACAGACTTTCATAATTTTTACATAATATCTGCACAAATTAAAGATTGCAATAATAAACCCCAACAGCTCATATTTCCAACATTATGAAAAGACAATGACAAAGAAGTATGACCAACACCACATACTGTACCGACCCTTTACGTAATGGCATCTAAGGCCTGAAGGAGGTGAGGAAGATTAAAACTGATTTATTTATTTAAAAATAAACAAAACCCTTGGCTGTGATTGAATTCACAGACCATTACCTGTAAATCCTAAGTTGTTTTAAAAAATAAAAAAAATATGTATTTGATTTTCTTCATAACGTGGCAAAAAAACAAAAAAAAACATTGCAACAGTTTTATTGCATAAGATGTCCATAAGAATACACAAGCAATAAGCCTTCTCAATGGATGATCCCTTCCAAAATGTCTGTTACACTGAGATTGCTAACTGTAAAAATACCCCCTTACACAGAATGCAACTCTGTATCAATGCAGTTGTGGTGTGCTGGGATGTCTGAGAGTGGCACTGCCTGGGTCAACTCACCTCGGCCATCTGTGTAGCTGTGTTCCCCCGGGCTCCCATGTACACCATGGCCAGAGCAGAGGAGATGCTGATTGGTGAGTAGAAGATGTTTTCCGTTTTCTTTTTCTCAGTTATATTCTTAAACAGGTCCAGGGAGAACTTGGTATTTCCAGCAACCAGTGACTCCATTGTTGGTTTCCTGGGAGGCACGCATTTCAGTATGACATTCATGCAATAGGAACAACATATAATTTTGCTGCAGTAGAATAGTATGAAAAGTGCTGGGAAACTATTGCTACACACGGACACATACTAATTTTGGGGAGACAACTCAATCCAAAAAGGCTCATTATTTCAATAGGCCTATATTACTGTTTTACGCAGAAAAGTTTGGAGTTGGATTATTTGAAAATGCCACAACAATATTTCACCTAAACAGGTCCGAGATTCTGCAGATTCTGTCATAAACAAGTGTCAGAATTGTGAGAAATTTTGATTTTGCAAAGAAAACTCAATCCAAAATACCCCTTCTTTCAATGGACCAATATTATTGTATTGCCTTGCATAGAAAGTATATTTCTACATACTACTGATGTGCAGACTTACAGAAAATCAGTTGACCCCTGGGTTCGGTCAACCTGGGTGGCGGGTGGGTGAAAAATAAATTAGTCAAATAAATTACGTTCCCATAAAATGGGGGGACTATGCATAAGAAGGGCTACAATTGCTACATGGTTCACCTGATATGGATGTAAGCGCCCTCATACTTTGACTTAATTCTTTGCAGTTATTAATTAAGAATTCAAATTAATAATCGAATTATCCCAAAACTACTTCTGCTCAATTTTTCATATGCCGTTTTAGATGTAGCCTACACGCCAATTTACAGAATGGGATCTCTTGTACTGTTTGTTTTACAGTAGGCTACTACTACAAGGGGTGGTTGAATGGTTAAAGCAGGGGTGCTTAGCTCCCGTCCTGTTTTTTGTTCAAACAAATTACTTTACTGACACCTCGATAAACTACGCCCGTTTGACACCGTGGTAAAGATAGCTTG